>CAUYUJ010004446.1:516006-641006 GCA_963575745.1 Prorocentrum cordatum
GCCACGGGACGTGATGGCGAGAGAAGGGGTGGGCCATGCGCCATCCAGGGCGACATCGGGTTTCTGGCCATGATGCCCCGCCCCGTGAAGTCATCGCCCCCGACCCGTGGATCATGGCCGCATGCGGCGGGCTCTGAAGGCCCGACAACAAAAACAAATCGGCATATCTTGGGGGGTGGGGCCGGTTTTGCTCCCGCCGACTTCCGATGACATTCCGCCGCCGTCCGCCAGCGGAGCCGGCCACGTGCTCCTCCCGCCGCCCTCCGCGAGCACGAGATGCCAACTCCTTGGGCCCTCGAAGGCGAGGCACTTCCTGACGCGCGCCATGTGAGTGAGAACACCGCGTCGGGACGACGAACACCGAGGTACGGCACGGTGGACGAAAGGGTGGAGGGAAGCGGGTAGGACTTGCGGCTACGAGACGCGCGCAGCGAGAAGATGCACGCCCGGCGAAGGCAACACGTGCAAGAGAAGATCGGTGTGCGTCTGAGGGGGCTGCCGAGGCCGACCGCATAGCCCACCAACGAGAGCATCAACTCCACCTTGCTGGCGTAGGTGGGGCGCTCCTCTTGGAAGGCAGGTCGCGCAAGAGGCACACCAAACTGGGCTGCCACTGCTGCGGGCCCCAGATGTCTCGACCTCCGCGGCCCCCGAAAAGAGGTGGGGAGGGGGAAGAGGGGCTCCCGGGAGGAACCCGGGGGACCGTACGAGGCTCAACGATCCTCACTCGGCGCCTCCCCTAACGCTGCTCCAGCTCGCGCTCGGGCACGCTTCCGAGCTCTGGTACACGTCGTTCATTTCTAATCGTGCTCAGTTCTAACATTGTGCTCGTTTCTAATTGTTCCTGGCCCCCTAGTGGCCAGGAAGAGGCCCAGGATAGAAAAATTGGAAATGCAAGGATCTTGGCCCCCAACAATAAGTCAAAGAACCCTCGAAGACTCAGGAATGAACTTTGGGTAGACCAGGGAACCCCGGGGGACCCTGCGAGGCTCAACGATCGACACCCGGCGCCTCCCCTCTCGCCGCTCGGGCTCGCGCTCGGGCGCGCTTCCGAACTCTGGCAGGCTCGGGTCGGGCGAAAGGGGGGGATAGCAAAGGGGGGGTTTGAGAATCAGCTCCCGTAGCTGATTTTCCCGGCGCCTCCCAGCGCCAGGAGGCGCCCATGTATCGAGGAATGGGCCCCTCGGTGAGGCCGAAACCAGCTGCATGCAGCAAATTTCGTAACCCCCCCTTTCCCAATCCCCCCCTTTCGCCTGGCCCGACAGGCCAGGGAGACATCGGGGGGCGGGCTGGCCGGGGCCCGCGCCAGCCTGGGCCAGACAGCGTCGCGCCGGGCGCCCAGGCCAGCCACGAAGCAGCTCTCGGACCACAGCAACGGCGCGGGCATTAGAGAAAGAAACCTCGGATGAGAAATCCAGGGTCTGGAAGCCAAAGAAACTCCAACAGTGGACCGGCCATGGATATCACCGCCGCCCTCATTGGATGAGGAACCCTCCAAGGTCTGGCGCCTCCTGGGACTGTTCCTCAACAGACGCTCTTACCGTAACGCAAACTCCCGTGGTTCCGCACGGCTCTGCACGGCTCCCAGGGCCCGGGTCCGCAGCCAGAGGACGGCAGCTGCTCTCGGCTCGACCCCCGTCGTCGGGGCTCGCCTCCGATGCCCGCGCCCCGAGCCCAGCCAAAGGACAGAAGCAACAGACGGCATACACATGAACTTTCGGGGCGCCGCGCGGATTCCTGGGATCGGCGCGGGGCTCCGACCACCTGTGTGAATTGCGTACTGTCTTCTTCGCTGGGCGCCCGAAAATGGTGCAGAAGAAACTGGGCACGGTGCTCAACAGCACATGTTGTCCAGAAGCAACAGCGGCCGCTGCTGGGCAGACGGCCTTCTGCCTCACAAGGACCACGTCCGCGGCGGCGCCGACAGCAAGTCCTGCTCAAAACGAACAGGGCAACAACGTCGGTCGTCGTACGCACGCCGTTTGTACCCATTCTGGTCGAACCCATCGTCGACACGAGGCGAGCGACGACCGGCAGACCGAGCGCATCCGCCAGCCTGCGCGGCGGATGCCGCAGGCTCCGCCCGCGCTCTGGGCGCTGCCTCTTGCAGTCCGGGGCTCTTGCTCAGCGCGTCGCCGCTGGCGACCCGATAAACCCGTCGCTCCGCTCTGCGGGGCGGAGCGCTGGGAGCAGCTCGGGGCGCGGACCCTCGGGGACCGGAGTGTGGATGGCGTGTCGCGCCGAGGCGTGGTGGGCCCGGGCCGGCGGAACAATCCGTTTGCTCTGCGGCCGCCTGGCTCGAGCAGCGCTGGAGCGACGGGGGGGCGCTTCCCGGGCGAAGGGAAGCACTGAAGCGGGCGCGGCGGGAGGAGGGGGCGCGCGGGGAGAGGAGACCGCGCTCAGAGCATGCAGTCCTGGTGCGCGAGCGCCCGCCCCCTGCCCCTCCCGGGCCCCTCTCTGGCCACCGCCTCCTGCTTGGACAGGCTGGAGGGGATAGCTTGGAGGAGGAGGAGGAGGAGGAGGAGGAGGAGGAGGAGGAGGAGGAGGAGGAGGAGGAGGAGGAGCAGCAGCAGCAGCAGCAGCAGCAGCAGCAGGAGCAGGAAGAGGAGGAGGAGGAGGAGGAGGAGCAGGAGCAGGAGGAGGAGGTGGAGGAGGAAGAGGAAGTGCGCAGCGAAATGGCGAAGTGGAAGTCCTTGAAAGGCCGACGGAGCGACCCTCTGACCACAAGAGAACCTGACCGCGGCGCGCGGCCGCGCGCCGGCGGTCTCCTGGGCGGCCGCGAGGCTCGAGCCTCCGCTGGCCGGCGAGAGCGGCGGGTCCCCGGCCACGTCGGACACCTGCGGGGCACAGCGAAGCGAGGAACCCCGCAACGGTGTACTGTCGGACCCGATTGGACAGGACACGCGAGAGGACAAAAGACCCTCCCGAGGGTCACATTGCCATAGGAATGCAGGATGCACAGGTCGCGAGACACAAAGCACAAGGGTACCCTTGATTTGGCAGGGCCGACCTAATGTCAAAAAATTGTATTTCTTTAAAAATTATGACCCCCCCCTACCCCCCCACCCCGCGGACCCCGACTGCCATTAACTCGCATCCGAATAACTATATGTTTTATATGTCCCCTGGAATATCTCCATGGATGCCGATCGATGCCACTTGTGTACGCCTCGGCACCAAGGAGAATGCCGATGGGGATGTTCCCGTCTTCCGATCAGAGAATGAATTTTTACATTGGGTTTTCGCCATTGGGTTTTGGAATTCAACATCGTTCCCGTGGTATACAATCTATCAGCGGTGTGCCGCCGCCGCCGCGCGCGCGCGATCGCGCGCGTTGGCGATTGGCATTTGTGCATTTCGTGTCGTATATCCACATGGGGATGTTCCCGTCTTCCGATCAGAGAATGAAGTTTTACATTGGGTTTTAGCCATTGGATTCTGGAGTTCAACCTCGCTCCCGTTGCACAAAGACTATCAGCGGTATGCCGCCGCCGCGCGCTTGAGAGTTGTGCATTCAGTGTCGCATATCCACATGGGGATGATTTTTTACATTGGATTTCCGCCATTGGGTGTTGGAATTCAACATGGCTCCCGTTATGAAAACCGATCAGCGGCATGCCGTTATTCAAACCGATCAGCGGCATGCCGCCGCCGCCGCGCGCGCGCGCGCGCGCGCGCGCGCGCGCGCGCGCGTTGGCGATTGGCATGTGCGCATTCAGTGTCGTATATCCACATGGGGATAATCCCGTCTTCCGGTCAGAGATTGAACTGTTACCATTGGTTTTTTTTTGACATGGGGATTTGGAGGTCAACGTCGCTCCCGCTGTATCGAAACAATCAGCGACATGACGCCGCCGCGCGCGCGCGCGCGTTGGCGATTGGCATGTGTGCATTCTGTGTTGTGTATCCACATTGGGATGCTCCCGTCGTCCGATCAGAGAATGAATGTTCACATTGGGCTTTCGCCATGTGCTGTTGGAGTGCAACATCGCTCCCGTTGTATCAAATCTACCAGCGGCATGCCGCCGCCGCTAGCGCTCGCTGGCGCTTGGCACTTTTGCATTCGATGTCGCGTGTTCAAACTAAGATGCCCCCGTCTTCCGATCAGAGAATTTGTTACATTGGGTGTTCGCCATTGGGTTTTGGAGATAAACATCGCCCTCGTTGTATAAAACCTACCAGCGGCATGCCGCCGCCGCGCGCCCGCCGCCGCGCGCGCGCGCAGGCGCTTGGCAATTTTGCATTCAGTGTCGCGTATCCACGCGGGGATGTCCCCGTCTTCTGATCAGCGAATGATTGTTTTACATTGGGTTTTTGCCCTTGGATTTTGGCATTCAACCTCGCCCCCGCTGTGTGCAACCTATCAGCGGCATGCCGCCGCCGCGCGCGCTGGCGATTGGCATTCGTGCATTCAGCGTCGTATATCCACGCGGGGATGTTCCCGTCTTCCGATCAGAAAATGATCTTTTACATTGGGATTTCGCCATTGGGTTTCGGAATTCAACATGGCCCCCGTTGTATCAACATCGATCAGCGGCGCGCCGCCACCGCGCGCGCGTTGGCGATTGGCACGTGCGCATTCAGCGTCGCAAATCCACATGGGGATGCCCCCGTCTTCCGAGCAGAGTACGCATTGTTATAATGGGTTTTTGCCATTGGGTTTGGGAACTCAGCATCGCTCCCGTTGCATCAAATCTATCAGCGGCATGACGCCGCCGCGCGCGCGTTGGCGATTGGCATGTTTGCACTCAGCGTCGTATATCCACATTGGGATGTCCCTGCCTTCCGGTCAAAGATTGAATTTTTACATTGGGTTTTGCCATGGGGTTCTGGAGTGCACCATCGCTCCCGTCTTATCAAATCTATCAGCGGCATGCCACCGTCGCGCGCGCTCGCTGGCGATTGGCATATTTGCATTCAGCGTTGCATATCCACATGGGAATGTTCCCGTCTTCCGATCAGAGAATGATGTTTTACATTGGGTTTTCGCCATTGGGTTTTGAATCTCGACTTTCGCCCTGTTGAATAAGATCGATCAGCGGCGCGCCGCCGCCGCGCGCGCGCGCGAAATTTCGCCCCGTTGGGTAATATCTATCAGCGCGCTTGGCATTGTTGCCGTCAGCGTCGCATAGCCACACTGGGATGTCCCCGTTTTCCGATCAGACACTAATTATTTACACTGGGTTTTCGCCATTGGGTTTTGGAGTTAAACGTCGCCCCCGCTGTATAAAATCTACCAGCGGCGTGCCGCATTTGCGTATTCAGCGCCGCTTCGCACCCCAGACAGGGTGCGCGGCGCGCAGGGAGTGGCCCTTGAGCGCAGTCTCTATCCACGCTGGGGTCGCAGGGCGTGGCAGGCGTGGCCTGATGCCGAGAGGGGGCGCGCAGGAATCTGCCCCTGCACGCAGGGCGCCAAGGCGGTCGCGGGGGCGTCTCCAGCGATCCAGTTCGCCCCGCCTCCCTCTTGTTTCCTATAGCCGCGCTACAGCGCTCGGGAAAACCACGTTTTTAACTGTCTCCCCAAAAAGTTGTTAAACGTTGCTAATCCAGGCCGGCTGTAGGCATGGGCTTCATGCGTTTTTGCCGCAATTTCCCCCGACCCCCCCCCCCCCGCAAGAAACGGGGGGCATATCAGAACCCTCGGGTTGGGTCGGCGCGGTTTGGTGGGCGGTGGTTTTCGTCGTCGATCCCCGCCGCCAACCCGCTCCATAAGGGCGCGCGATAAGGCTGCAAGGGCCCCGGAAGGCCATGTCGACACCTTGCGGGCGGGGCGCGGCCAGCGAAAGCGGCCGAGAATGGGCCGAAGGGGCAAGGGTGCAAGGGTGCCCGGGGGAAGGCTGCCCATCCGAGGGGGGCGGCTGCTGGCCGATAGCCCTCCTGTTCGCGCTGGGCAGCCCCGCGCGCGCCTTCGCGAATCATTCCCCCCGAACCTGCGAACGTGGCCAGGTCGACATTTCCTGGGCGGGTGGCTGGCCCGATAAACCGGATTATGGCCAGAGCCTGAAGGCGCAATCTCAAACAGGGCGCGTTCCCAGACATGCTCGCGTCGCGACAAAACAAAACGGAAACCTGTTGGCCCTTTTCGGCCTTGGGGTGCCCTCTCTGGGTCAGGGATGAGAAGCCCGGCCACTGGGAAGGGTCCGAACTTCTGGGGGCCGCGACTAAAATCAGTCACGCCATCGCGCGTCTTGGGCACGAATGGTGGAAATCTGCGATGGGGGCGGAGGGAAATGAAGAAAGAGAGAGAGAGAGAGAGAGAGAGAGAGACAGAAGAGAAAGAGAGAGAGAGAATATATAAATATATAGAGGTCGAGATATATATATATATAGAGAGAGAGAGAGAGAGACCGACAGGCATATCAAATAATGACGCTACAGAGCGCACTCACTCGACGGTGGCCGAAACATGTGCCGCACAAGTGTGTGCCACGTGTGTGTGTGTGTGTGTGTGTGTGTGTGCATGCGTGAGTGTGTGCGTCGGGCAATCGAGGGCGCGCGTCCAGCCGCGTGGGAAACGCTGACCGAGGCCTGAACCAGCGGGGCCCACTTGGGCCGCTTCGGGACAACTGGGCAGAAAGCACCAGAGCAGGCAATCCCAACAAAGATCGCCGAAACATAATAAAGATTAGCGTGCGCCCCCAGCGCGCTCTGCCTTCGCAGACGCGCCCAGGGGTCATCCCAGGGGGGCCTCCCCAGGGTGGCCCATGGGGAATTGCATTCGCCCCATAAAACCACGCTGGCATCGCACGGATAACCAGCACGCGGACCCTAAGGGCCCCCAGAGGGGGACCCTCTGGGGCCCTCCACGCCAGGCATCGCACGGGCAACCTGGCCCAAGGGCGATCCGACCAGGGAGACTTTCCCAAGCCTTCTTGTTGTCTACCAAAGGCGGCGTCCTGACACGACAAGGCAAGCCCATCCCATCGTCCGCCGCGGACTGCGTCTCGGCGCGATCGGGCGCCCAGCCGCCCACCGAGGACTGCGTCTTGGCACGACCAGGCACCCGCCCAGCATCGCGCGGACACTTGGCGGGAGCTCGGGCAATCGCGGCAGGGTCCAGCAGCGGCCTCGCGGCCGTCGGGAGGCAGCGCGCCGCGCGTCTGCTTTCCAATGGCCAGGCCCAGCCGCCCCGCGACGTCTGCCTTGCAATGGCCAAGCTCAGCCATCGCAGCAACCTCTGGCCGCCTGCACGCTTGCCGCCTCATCGCCGCCGATGGCGATCCTTGAGGCGCTCCGCGCGCTGGCGCCTGACGGCGGCCATCAGCTCCACGAGCTGCGTCTCAAGGTCGACGAAAGCACCCGCGACCACGTGTTCCCTGAGCACCAGCGCTGCTAGCCTGCGGGTGCCGCACGGCTGCCTCTGCACAATCATGGCTGCGTCGCCGTGCTCGTCCAACTCTTCTTCGTCCGCTCTGCCCTCCCCCCCCCCTCCTCCTCCCCGACACCGCCGAGGAGGGAGGTCGGATGGGGCTCGGACTCCTCGCCCTCCAGCTCGCCGCCCCGGTCGTCTGGCGGCGCGGGCTGGGTAGCGGGCTCTGCGTCGTGCTGGGTGTCGGCTTGGGCGTCGACTGCGGCGCGGACCTCCACGCAGCCGCCGTCGCCGCTGCTCTGCCGATCACCTCCGCCTCGGGCGCTCACCAGCGCGCATTTGACTTGAGGGGGCGAGGTGCGCCTACCCGGGGAGGCGGATCGCTGCGCGCGCGCGCGCAGCGCGGCTCCGTGCCATCGCCACCTCATGCCACCCCACGCGCGCTGCCTCGATCCCCGTCCGAACCGCGGGCACCTGCCGAGCCTCCGCGGCGGCCTGGGCCGTCTCGGCACCTCGGCTGCACTCCCGTTGGGGCGCCGTTCCCGCTGGCCTGCGCGCCGCGCCTCCTGCTGAACTCGATTGAGCTCGCGTTGCGGCATCGCGCGCGCCGCCGCCGCAGGCAGCGCAGGGTGGTGGCACGCCACGTTGCGCCCCCCCACCTCCATGGCAATCACGCCCGTCTCGCGGACGCCCGCGTCGAGCACGGGCGCGACGAGCGCCAGGCGCTCCACGAGCTCGGCCGCCGCGACCTTCGGCTCGGGATTGCCGCTCGCGGCCGCCGCCACGCCGCAATCGGGCACCAAGGCTGCGCGGGCGGCCACCAGGGCCGCAGCCTCGCCCGCAGCCACCGCGTGGCGCAGGGCGAGGCCCTCCACGCGCGTCTCGAGCTCGAGGGCGCGCTGCAACGCCGCCGCCAAGCGCCCAACAACGGCCCCACAGGCGGCGGCTTGCCTGGCACGGCGTACCGGCCACGGCGACGGCGCGGCCGCTGCGGCCCCAAGGAGCTCTGCCGCCACTGGGGCAGCCCTGCACCCGGCCATAGCCATTGCCCGCGGGGAAGGGCAGAGACAAGCAGAAGCCCCCCGAGCGAGAGGGGACAAAGCGAGGACACCTGCCACGGCCGCGCGGCCGAGACCTTGAGGCAAAATGGTTACGGATGTGTGTGTGTGTGTGCGCGTGTGTGCTTGTATGCGCCGTGCATTGCGGCCCCAATGCATGCAGCGCGCCCCCTGTTGCCAATCCGCCGGAGCAGTCGCCCTCTGCCAAACCGCCGACGCAATATGTGTGTGTGTGTGCGTGTGTTTGCGTGTGTGCGTGTGCGTGTGCGTGTGTGTGTGTGCGTGTGTCTGTGTGTGTGTGCGTGAGTGCGTGTGTGCGTGTGTGTGTGTGTGCATGTGTGCGCGCGTGTGTGTGTGTTTGTGTGTGTGTGCGCGTCTGTGTGTGTGTGTTTGTGTGTGTGTGCGTTTGTGTGTGTGTGTGTGCGTGTGTGTGTGTGTGTGCGTGTGTGCGTGTGTGCGTGTGTGCGTGTGTGCGTGTATGCGTGTATGTGTGTGTGTGTGTGTGCTTGTGCGTGTGTGTGTGTGTGTGCGTGTGTGCGTGTGTGCGTGTCTGTGTGTGCGTGTGCGTGCGTGTGTGCGTGTGTGCGTGTGGGTGCGCGTGTGTGCGTGTGCGCGTGCGTGTGTGCGTGTGTGCATGTGTGCGTGTGTGCGTGTGTGCGTGTGTGCGTGTGTGCGTGTGTGCATGGTGCGTGTGTGCGTGTGTGCGTGTGTGGGTGTGTGCGTGTATGAAGGTGTGCGTGTGCGTGGGTGTGCGTGTGTGTGCGCGTATGCGCGTGTGCGTGTGCGTGTTCGTGCGTGCGTGTGCGTGCGTGCGTGTGCGTGTGCGTGCGTGTGCGTGTGCGTGGCGTGTGCGTGTGTGCGTGCGTGCGTGCGTGCATGCGTGCGTGCATGCGTGTGCGTGCGTGTGCGTGCGGTGCGTGCGTGCGTGCGCGTGTGTGCGTGTGTGGTGTTGTGTGGTGTGTGTGTGTGTGTGTGTGTGAGAGAGAGTGTGCGTGCGTGTGTGTGCGTGTGTGTGTGCGTGCGCGCGTGTGTGTGCGTGAGTGCGTGCGTGCGTGAGTGCGTGCGTGTGTGTGTGTGTGTGTGTGCGTGTGTGTGCGTGTGTGTATGCGTGCGTGCGTGTGTGCGTGTGTGCGTGTGTGCGTGTGTGCGTGTGTGTGCGTGTGTGCGTGTGTGTGTGCGTGTGTGCGTGTGCGTGTGTGCGTGTGTGCGTGTGTGCGTGTGTGCGTGTGTGCGTGTGGGTGCGTGTGTGCGTGTGTGCGTGTGTGCGTGTGTGCGTGTGGGTGCGCGTGTGCGTGTGTGCGTGCGTGCGTGTGTGCGTGTGTGTGCGTGCGCCCCCCCCGCCGCAACCTGCAACTCTGAGCGGGCCGGCTTCCTCTATTCCCGTCGCGCCGGGGCTCCTCGTCCTCCTTCCGTGCATTGCGGCCCTAACTTGCATACAACGTGTCCCGTGTTGATTGTTGCCTATCCGCCGGAGGAGTCGCCCTCTGCCCAGCCACCGACGCAATAAGTGTGTGTGTGAGTGTGTGCTAGTATGTGTTTGTGTGTCTGCGTGTCTATAGTCTTTACGAATATCCGCCACCGTGCCCTGAGGCGCGAGCTAGAATGTCCTCGGATCCCTTCGAGCTTTCTGTGCTGAGCACTTCAAGCAAAGATGATGCACGTAACCCACAGTGGAGTTCCCAAAACTCCCACGCGTTCCTGGGGTGGCTCGCGCGACTCTTCCAAAAAACCAAGGGCGCGTTGTTCGGGACATGCCTGTCCAACATGTCCAAAAATGGCCCCGGCGACCGTCCTGGAGCCATCTTGGGCGCCTCCTGGGCCGTCTTGGAGGAGACCCACGAACCAGCATCGTCAAATCCATCCGTTCACTGAAACTTGTAGAATTACTGCCTTTTTCCGTCCTCAGCGTGTAGAGGAGATAGCCCAAGAGGCGCCAGAGATCGTCACAAACGGCCCAGGAAACCCCAGGAGGGGCCCAAGATGTCTCCAAAACAGCCCCAGGACAGGCCCAAGACTGGGAGGACGAACTGTCATCCATTGTGAGCCTTCCGCCCTAAGACCGCCAACCCAAAAAGCAGAGTCCCCCGAGGTACCTCCAAGAGGCCCGAAAGGCCCCAAGAAGCCACCAGGAGGACCCGAGAGGCCCAAATGACCCTAGAAACCCCGAAGAGCCCCCGAGACCCCCCCACTCATCCCAAACACTGCCTCCAGGAGGCCCCTGATAGGTACAATCCAGGCCAGGTAGCAGGATAGGTCGAACGCGACTAAATGCTATCTATTCACCTTGGCGTATGCAGGAAGGTGACATAATCACGCACTTCGCGCGCGTTTAGATCAACCTGGCATCCCTCAGAATAATCCATCCCGCAGGGATGAACAATTTGGGGCCTGCGGGGAAAACGAACAAACAATTCGAACCAGCAGCTCGCAGCAAAGTGCCAAGGGTCTCAGCAAGAAGCGGCTGTTCACATATTAGTGGTAGCGGTGGTGATGATACTTGTAGAAAAAATGGGTGGTAGTAGTAGAAGTAGTAGTCGCAGTCGTAGTAGTACTGATACTAATACTAACCGTAGACGTCGTAACAGTAATGGCAGCAGCAATAGTACTTGTAATAGTTATAGTTGTTGTAGCAGTAGCTGCTAATTTAAACCGGTAGTGGTCGTAGCAGTCGTAAAAAGACGTGTAATAATCGCAATCGTAGTCGAACTCGTGGTAGTGGTGGTAGTACTAGCAGTACCAGTAGCACTACAAGAACCAGGGGCAACAGTAGTAGCAGTAGTACTTGTAATGACCGGAGGTTTAGCAGTAGTAGCGATCATAAGAACTACTATCGTGGCAGTAGCAGTCTGAGTATTAATACGAGTCGCAGCACTAGTAGCAGCGACGCGGGGGTAGTGATGAAATTGCTAGTAGTAGTAGTAGTCGTACTACTACTACGACTAGTCCTACTACCATGGTAAGAAGTAGCCGCTGCAAAAATAATAACAATGATAATAATAGTCGCCGGGCGGATTATTCCAAATGCCGTAGTATTGGTGGTAACGACGGAAAACATCAACATCGTAGCAGTCATTCTAATCAATCCAGGAGTAGTAGTTGCAACTGTTATAGTAACAGCAGGAGCCGCAGTCGTAGTAGTAATAAGCATAATAATATTAATTCTAAGAGTACTGAAGGGGTGACGACAGGAGCAAGGCTGAGGGCTTCAGGGGAATATTGGCTCTGACCTTTAGAATGAACACTGACCCGAAAAAGTATTCAAACCGTCGTGCGCGGGGGCTAGCGTCGAGGACTGTCAAGCGATGCTACACCAAGGGACACAACAAATTCGCCCGAGGCTGGGGTAGTACCAGTCGTAGCAATCGCCGTAATAGTAATTCGGACCGACATAATACTAAAAATAACGCCAAACGTAGAAGTCGTAATGGTAAGTCGTGTTCGTAGTATAAGTAGTGATACGTCTGGTCATACAGGTAGTTGAACTACAGATGCGGCTGCGACTACTACTACTACTACTACTACTACTACTACTACTACGACTAAGACTGCTACTACTACTACTACTACTACTACTACTAGTACTAGTACTAGTACTAGTACTACTACTACTACTACTACTACTACTACGACTAAGACTGCGACTACTACTACTACTACTAATACTACTACTACTACTACTACTTCTACTACTACTACTACTACTACTACTACTACTACTACTACTACTACCACTACTACTGCGACTACACTACTACTACTACTACTACTACGACTACGACTAGTACTACTAGTACTACTAGTACTACTACTAGTACTAGTACTAGTACTAGTACTAGTAGTACTAGTACTAGTACTAGTACTAGTACTAGTACTAGTACTACTACTACTACTACTACTACTCCTACTCCTACGACTACTACTACTACTACTACTGCTACTACTACTACTCATCGTAGTTGTACCAGAAGGCGCACTGATCATTGTTTTACGGGCGTTGCGAGTATAACTGATAAAAATATTACTATTCAAATCTTACTACGCTATAATTACTACCACTATTACGACTACTACTACGACTAGACGGAAAGGCAATCGTCGTAATAGTAGTAGTCGTACAGGTAATCGCTGTGGCCGTAGTAGTCATTTCGAAGATGATGGTAGTAATCCTCGTCGTTGTATATGCAACAGTAGTAGCAATAGTGACACTTTGGGTGGTACTAGTAGTAGTGACAGTAGTAGTAGTAGTAGTAGTAGAAGAAGAAGTAGTAGTAGTAGTCGTAGTCGTAGTAGTAGTAGTAGTAGTAGTAGTAGTAGTAGTAGTAGTAGTAGTAGTAGTAGTAGTAGTAGTAGTAGTAGTAGTAACAATCGTAAGCGTAATCGTACTAGTTATAGTCGTAGTGAGAGTCGTAGTAGGTCGTAGTAGTAGTTGTAGTCGTAGGAGTGTTAGTGGAAGGTGCGCCGCTGGATCTCCCCAAGGGGGGGGGGTAGGACCCCCCCCCCCTTCCCCGATCCGTCGTCGTGACCCCCCCCCCCCCCCCTCTTCCCCGATCCGTCGTCGAGGAACCCCCCCTCCCCCCCTTTCCCCGATCCGTCGTCGGGGAACCCCTTCCCCCCCGTCCCCCCTTTCCAAAGGACCCCCCCTCCCCCCCTTTCGCCACGCCGCCCCCTGAATCCGGAACCCGACCCCCCCACCCGTACCCCTAGTCCTCAAACCCAAACCCCTAATCCGAACCCCAACCACTAACCCCAGCTCGAATCACTACTCATTACTCACTACCCACTGCTGACTACTCGCTTTTCGCTACTCACTTCTCACTACCCCATACTCACTACTCACGACTCACTACTCACTATCCACTACTCACTACCCACCACCCACTACTCGCTACTCGCTACTCCCTACTCATTACTCCCTCCTCCCTACTCACTACTCACTCCTCACTACCCACTATTCAATACTCACTACTCACTAAGCACTACTCACTACTCCTTACTCACTACTCAGAAATCACTACTCATTACCTACTACCCACTATCCACTATTCACTACTCACTACTAACTACCTGTTGCCCACAACTCACTACTCACTACCCACTACCCGCTACTCGCTACTCCCTACACAATACTGACTACACAGTACTCAGTACTCACTACTCGCTACTCTCATACTCGCTACTCACCACTCCCTATTCCCAACTCCGTACTCCCTACACGAAGGAACGGAGGGGGGGGGTTCTGGACTCCCCCCCCCCTTTGAGTGTATTCAGGGAGATCCACTGGCGCTCTTTCAGTGTTAGTGCTACGCGTCGATGGAATAGAAATAGTGGTAGTCGTCGCAGTACTAGAAGTAGTAGTACTAGCAATATAAACATAAGTCCTGTTAGTGGACGTAGGAGTAGCAATCGTAGAAGTAAGAATAGCAGTGGTAGCAAAAGCAGGAGTCGCAGTAGTAGCGGTAGTAGTAGTAATGGTAACGATACTATAAACATGATAGACAACAACAGTAATAGTATCACTCGGAAAAATTTAGCAGTAATCAGCGTCGTACTTGTAATAGAAGCAGTCGGACTAGTAGTAGTTGTAGTAGAAGTAGTAGCAATAGTCGTAAGAGTAATTAGAATAGTAATAGGAATATTCGAACTATTATTACTAGTAGTACAAATAATAATCGTCGCCGTCTTCGTAGTAGTATTCGTCACAGTAGTAGTATTCATCAGAATATTTGCGATCGTAATATCATTCGTAGCATACATAATAGTCGTAGTAGCGGTCGTAGCAATATTCGTTTCAGAAAAAACAATACCAATAAGAATGGCACCGGTATTGAAGACTAGCAAGTTATGTAGGAGCTTCTCGAACAAGTGATAGGAGCAGCATCAATACGAGCACTAGTAATAGTATATGTAGCGTAGTAGACATGCTAATCGTAGTCGTAGTAGTTAGTAGTAGTAGTAGTAGTAGTAGTAGTAGTAGTAGTAGTAGTAGTAGTAGTGGTAGTAGTAGTAGTAGTAGTACTAGTAGTAGTAGTAGTAGTAATAGTAGTAGTAGTAGTAGTAGTGACAGTAGTAGTAGTAGTAGTAGTAGTAGTAGTAGTAGTAATAGTAGTAGTACTATTAGTAGTACGAGTAGTAGTACTAGTCGTAGTAGTAGTAGTCGTAGTAGTAGTAGTAGTAGTAGTCGTAGTAGTAGTAGTAGTAGTAGTAGTAGTCGTAGGCGTAATCGTAAAAGTCGTAGCAGTCATACAATATAGTAGAGGTAGTCGTAACCGTTGTAACAATAGAAGAATAACAATCGCAATGCTAGTGGTAGTAGTCATACTAAGAGCTGTAGAAATAATCGTAACAATATATGTAGCCCTGGTACTAATAGTAGTAGCAGTGGTAGTAGTAGTAGTAGTAGTAGTAGTAGTAGTAGTAATAGTAGTAGTAGTAGTTGTAGTAGTAATACTAGTAGTATCAGTAGTTGTAACTGTAGTAGTAGTAGTAGTGCTACTACTACGGCTACTACTCGTACTAGTAGTAATATTAGTTGTAGTGCTAGCGATAATCGTGATAAGCCTTTTTGTTTGTTTTAGTAGGTGGTAGACACAATAATCGGACGAGTCGTAACTGAGAAAACAGCAGTAGTCGTACGAGTATTAGTACATAAATGGTAGTATTAGTAATGGTAGTCGTAAGTAGCCGTATTAAAAGTAGACCTAGAAGTCGTAGTAGAAGTCGTCGTAGTAATGTTGGAACTAGTAGTAGTAGTAGTAGTAGTAGTAGTGGTAGTAGTAGTAGTAGTAGTAGTAGTAGTAGTAGTAGTAGTAGTAGTAGTGGTAGTAATAGTAGTAGTCGTAGTAGTAGCAGTAGCAGTAGTAGTCGTAGTAGTAATAGTAGTAGCAGTAGTAGTAGAAGTAGTAGTAGTAGTAGTCGTCGTCGTCGTCGTCGTAGTCGTAGTCGTAGTCGTAGTAGTAGTAGTAGTAGTAGTAGTAGTAGTAGTAGATGCAGTAGTAGTAGTAGTAGTAGTCGTAGTAGTAATCGTAGTAGTAGTAGTAGTAGTAGTAGTAGTAGTAGTAGTAGTAGTAGTAGTAGTAATAGGAGTAGTAGTAGTCGTAGTAGTAGTAGTAGGGGTAGTAATAGTAACAATCGTAGAACTAGTTAAAATCATACAGGGCCCACAGAGGCACGGCTGAGGTCGCAGGGCGCGCCGCCGCCGAAGGACTGCGATTCCTGCCCCCCCTCGCCAGAGCGCTCGAAATCTACGTCCCTGCGAAATGGTGGGCGCGCAGACAAGGGCGAGCTTGGGGCCCCCTCCTGCGGGCCCCCCGCCGCTCAGGGACGTGGATTTCGGACACCCAGGCGCTGAGGGAAGCCACAGTGGAGGTCCTCAAGCGGCGGAGTGCCTTCCGCGGCCGGATTTGTCAGGCATTGCAGCCACCGGCAGGGGGGGGGGGGTCGGGGGGGCAGTATGCGTGTATGCGTTGCCCCTTGGGGGGCACCGCGTGATCCGAATCGGGAGGGAACTATAGGAAACCTCATAGCAATAGTAAAAGCAATACGAATCATATCGAATATAATGATGATAGTGACAATGCTGCTCCTCACGGTGACAAAAATAACAGTTGGTACTGGGACTGGTGGATGAGAGAGTTCGGCCTCGCCCCACCCAGCCCACAGCCGACAATAGTGTCTTAGCCAGAGAATACCAACACCGTGAAACAAGAGGGGGACACGTATATGTATATGTGTACATATATACATATATATGTATGCACACATGCATACATACATTTACATCTATATACAGAGAGAGGGAAAGAAAGAGAGAGAGAGAGAGAATCGTCTGGACAACGGGGCTCTCTACACTCCCCTTCCTGCCCCCAGCTCTTCAGCATTAACATTCACGCACGAGTAGCACCACATCAGGAACACGCTGGTAGTATACGACAAATTGCACCTGTTGGTCCCGCCAGAAATGTGCCTGCGATTTGCACGCGCCCAACATCCGCATGATGCGAAGGACGGTGCGTGCGGCATATGAAGCCGAAAGGGACAGGACATTCTGTCTGGCGTTCTGGGATCTGTGAGTGCTGCAGTGCCTCGGAGCAGTATGATGGCATTTTTCGAAGACCCCTTCTCTGTAGCTTGGCGGGGGGGGGCATGTTGGACCAAACGCCACGAGCTGTTCTCACGACGCGGGGGGGCCTGGGGGACCAGCTCCAACGCAGCGGGCCAGCATCAGGACCCCCACAAGGACGGGGGGGGGAGGGCCGAGGGATGAGGAGAAGAAAGAGGAGGATACGGCCTGGTGGTTTCAGCAGGTCTGTCCTTACACCACATGGCCGAGGGCTCAGGGGTTGAAATGTTCGGTGAGGGGGAGGAGAAGGGGGACGAGGAGGAGGAGGAGGAGGAGGACAAGGAGGAGGAGGAGGAGGAGAAGGAGGAGGAGGAGGAGAAGGATCTGATGATGAGAAGGAGGAGTTGGAGGAGAAGAGGAGGAGGAGGAGGAGGAGGAGGAGGAGGACGGGGAGGAAGGGACGAGTAGGCCGAGGGAGGAGGAAACGAAGAGAAAACATGATATTGAGGAAGAGGAGGCAGAGAAGGAAACAGGTGAGAAAAGGAGAATAAGGAGAAGGAAGAGTGGGAGGACGTAGGGAGGATATGGGGGAGACAAGGGGGGCCGGGGGACGCGACAGCGTTGGAAACAACCCGACGGGCGGACTCCGTCGCCACGGCCGCCGCTGCCAACGATGCTGTTCCATTCCGTTCCTCCTCCTCCCTCCCTTCCTCCTCCCTCCCACACCCTCCTCCTCCGCCCTCCACATAATCCTTTCTCCTCCTCTTCTTCCTCCTCTTCCTCCTCCTCTACCTCCTCCCCCTCCTCCTTCTCCTCGACCTCGTCCTCGTCCTCGTCCTCGTCCTCCTCGTCCTCCTCGTCCTCCTCGTCCTCTTCGTCCTCCTCGTCCTCCTTGTCCTCCTCCTCCTCCTCCTCCTCCTCCTCCTCCTCCTTATCCTCCTCCTCCTCCTCCTCCTCGTCCTTTTCCTTCTTCTGGTCCTTTTGTTTCTCCTCTTCCCCGCCCCCCCCTCTTGCCTTCCCTCCCCAACCTTTTCCGTTCCCTCTGCCCTTTCGGCGCTGGCCCCCCGTTGCGCGCGCCCCCATGGCCGCCTGCGCCATCCGCCGCGCCGTCCTCCGCGCCGCCCTCCGCACGGGCGCCGCTCGGGGGCCGCCGCCACCGCCCGCGCGCGGGCGCGATGCGGCGGCGACGCGGCGGGCTGGGCCCCGGCCGCCCCCCCGAGGGCATGCTGCGAGCAGGAGGAGGGGGAGGGGGAGGAGCGGCGGGGAGGAGGGGAGGGACGGGAAGGGAAGGGAAGGCAACTCCAACGTCTGCCCTTGCAGCGGCTGGGCGGCAGCACCCGAGAGCCTTGCTGCCCCGCGGGTTCGGGATTCGACGAGCTCCTCAATTCCCAGAGTTCGACCCTTCCCGGCTGGCTCGCAGAATGCCAAAGGCGCTGTACATGATTTTTCAAGTTACGGCTACGCCATATAATTCAGAAGCAGAGGGAAATTCCAGCAGCCCGAATATAAATTAATGTTGAAAGCCGTCATCGCCCAAGCACCCAGGACAAAGAGGATGGGATATCTTCGCAGCTCCAACAATAATCGGGCATTGGGAAAATGCCAATGATAATCACCGCAGACACAGCGTGGTACCAAGTTGACCTCGTTGTGTCGTCTCCACTGCGTTGCACCTTTTTTTTGACCATGGGCGCAAGCACGAGCGGCGGCATCAGGGAACCAACCCATTGCAGCCCCAGCACGGACGAAAAACCTGGGCATCCGTGATGTTCGGGGTCCACTTGTGCAGACGGGGGGTCAGAAGTTCAGCAACCGGAAGGTTGGATGGCTTTTCGGGCGACTAAGCGACTGGGTAGGACGGGCCCTTGGGAGTTCTAAGCATGTGTCACGCTGTTTTGGAGACGTGTCAAGCTGGACTGGTTAAACATCGCGTCCGGATCGTCGAAGAAGACGACATCAGCCTCTCGATGACATTCTGAAGCTCCTCGGACCAAAACATATGCGTGGAGCTCCACAAAGCGGTTCGATCGGCTGCTGCGCGGCCCCGCGCATCAATGTGGTTACGCTGCGCGGCTAAGCCTACTTCCTTGGACTGTTCCATCAGAGCTGGCGGGCTGGCGTTTCCTGGGTCTGCTATTAACAACTGGGCCGTTTCATTCTCAACTCGCAGCGCCGCTGGCATTCGCGTTTCACCCGCGCCGCGCATGGGGGAATGGAGAAGGCGAGCGCGTCGCAGGCGGCGATGTCGAAGGGTAGGGGGAGGGGCCAGTGCCCGAACAGCTGCGAACGCGCTCTGAGTGCAGAAAGAAACGCTTTCCAGCAGAGGCGAGTCGCACCAATCCAAAGAGTTGCCCCGAGGCACCGCGCGCCCGGAGGACTGGAGCTCCGAACTCACAACTTATTGTTCCGAAAGGTTGCCCCGATGTCAACCCGGCCTAGGTTACGGGCAAATGGCGCGCCCCGTCGCCCGACCCATGAAACGCGGGGTCCTTCGCGAGCCCATGGAGGGCCAGGAGCAGGTTTTGGGGCGCATGGGCCATGTCGTCGGCGAAGCCCCCGGGCAGGGAACTCCGCAGGCAAACGGGCGACCGTCGAGCTCGATACCTCAACGCCGCGTCGGCCGCCAGCGCGCGACATGCACCCCTCAGAGAGCGCCCCGTCCGCGATGCCGCGGGAAATCTCCGAGTGCATGCGGGGCCTGCCACTGGAATCCACATGCGCGCGCGCGTTCTTGCTCGTCTGCTGCGTCGCGAGCAACGCCCCCGGCGGGGTCGTCATCTTCGCCAGGCAATAAACATGTAACAGCAGGAAAGTGAAAGGGAATCTGCTCGGCGACCAACGCCTGGAAAATTTGTACCTGTATGTTAGGTTTGCTGAGGGCAGGTCCATCTCAATCGAAATAATGCGGCCCGCGATGTTTCTCTCTGACAGAAAACCCTTCAGGATCGCGCCGGCGACGCTTCCAGCGCCGCGCGAGACAGGCGCGGAGATGGCGCAGTCAAGCCGCTTGTTATCCGCGCTGCAAAGCGCAAGCGGCCTCGCTTAGGACGGGGCTCCGTCTCTCCCGCGCGGGCCACCCCGCCCCCGCCCGCCCTCTCGTCAAAATGCGGCTAGAGCGACGTTGATATCATCGCCCACTCCGCCGCCACCCAAAACGCGGCGGTATAATTGACGCAGGCGCTCGAGGCCACGCTCGCCCATGCGCCCTGCGGCGCGGCGCCGACCCAGAGGCCCAATCGCGTTTCTCTGGGGCAACGTTCGGATCGAATTTTCCGATGGCAACGTTCCATCGCGATGCCCAGGTCGCGGCGTTCCCGATCATTCTCATGAGCGGGTCGGCTCCGACGGAATGCCCCGCGCCCGACGGCCGCGCCCCCCCCCCCCGCCCCGCCCGCCCCCCGCCCACCCCCCACCCCGCCCCACCCCCGCCCCGTCGCCGCATTGCTCGGCAAGCCCGCGAGCGCAAACTTCTGGGCCCTGCAAGACCCCGCCGCTTTCGGCGGCGATGCGTCGTAGAAGAGCAACCGGAGAACTGGCGCCCAGGCAGCGGCAAGATTTCGAAAGCGCACTATATTCATGCTCTTGCGACGACCCTTCACCTCCCAGCGCCCCCCTGACCCCCCCCGCCAGCCCGCCCGCCCGCCCCGCCCGTCGGACTCGACCGGGCGGCTGCGGAACCCATTCGCTGCGACGAAGTCGCTCCGACGCCCATCCTGCAGACGAGCACTTCGCCCCGGGGCCCCCCGGCAACGACGGCGCGCGCCAACAAAAGCAAGGCGCTAGGCCATCTGCTCGGGCGGGCCCCCGCGGCTCCGTTGTTCAACGTCTGCGGCCCCGTCGCTGGCTTCGCGCGTCGAGCCCCTGCGCGCCTCGACAACAGCAAAGAAGTGAGACGGTGCACCATGCTCTTCCGCAAGGGCCCCGCAATCTCCCCGGACTCAGGCGACCGCGAGAGCCGCCTCGGAGCGGCGGATCTGGCGGGGGTCGGCGCGCGGCGAAGCGCGGCAAACGCCGGCGCATGGTCGCCGACGCTACCGAGCTTCAAGACGCCCCAGACAGCGCGGCGAGGTAGAAGCGGTCATTGCGCCCCGGCACAGGCTGGGCCCGTTGCGTCTGCCCGACGCGACCGACGCGCGCGCGCGGCGTCGTTCGGCCACGGCGCGGAAAAGAAATCTGAAATAAAAGTGCTCGCCCAAGATATCAGGGCCAACTCCCGAAAAGAGCCGCTGAAGCCGTTGCAGCAACGCGCTCTGGGGAAACAGCGAGGAGCCCATCCGAACCAGAAGCGCCTCGGCCTTGGCGCGGGCACTGGCGGGGCCGAGAGGGCCAGAGAGCGCAGCTCGAAGCATTCGCCCTGCATCGGCTGGTTCCCCAGCCTCGCCCTCGAGCGAAGAAAATTCAATTTTGCCGCAGTGGCGGCCCTCGCGCGCGAGCACTATTGCAACCGCCCCACCGGCGGCCATCCTATCTGCGAAGGGCCCTCGAAGCTCTCTGGAACCAGCAGGGCCCCCGAGATGCCCATGAGTTACCTGGGCCGAGACGACGCCAACTGACTTGCGCAGCTGGAAGACCGCGGCGCTGGCCCCGCGGACGTTTTTCCCGCGACGCCAAGACGTGCCCGAACAATATAGGAGCATTAAAGGAAACAGCGCGCGCAATCCCTCGAAGCGGCAGGAACGGGAAAGACACCTCGAGAGGCTCAGGATGAGGCCCGCGGGAAGGGTGGGGAGCCAACGAGAGAGACCCTGGGGGTGGACTCTGCGCAGACGGGCCCGACATGGCCGGGCACTCTGTCGGCCTTGACGCGCCTGGCTGCGGCTCGCAAGAGTCCGCGCCTAGCTGCAGCGCGCGATCCTCGATCGCGTCAGACACTCATTTCTCGGACGCGTTGAAGGCCGCAAAGCTCGGGGGCGCAGGCGTGAGGGTTTAGCCGTCTTGCCCTCGCCTGCCACGTGCATCGCCTCGTCTGCCCCATCAGGAGGCATGAATTGCATCAGACCCTGACGCGCGTCAACTCCCAAACAAAAGCCTGTAATCATATTCCCACCATTCTTGAGCAACGTAGAAATGCCCTCGAACAAACTTGCTGGCAGCGATTTGGCGATTGCGAGCGTCTACTGGCAGATCGCCCCGAGGGTAAGCGTTGCATCTCAGCCCGCCACGCGGGTCTTTCCACGAAAGGTCGTGGTCCTCGAGCAAGTTGCTGAACTCGTGGGCCTGGAACTCGCTGGCGAAAATGAAACCCTGCCTCTTCCCGACGCGAGAGATTCGCACCGTGAGGAAGGAGTGGCCCGATGTGCGTCTCGTAGTGTTCCCTCCTCGGTCAGGCTGCTTGGAAGAAGTGCCCTTCCACCGCCGCTTCCAATTTGGGTATTGTTCATCTGCGAAGCTTGGCGCAGCTATCACCACTCGCAAGGGTCACCACTGAAGATGTTGTTTGTGACGCTTCCGATGATGCAATGGCTATTCTCCTTCAGCGCCTCGATCTCATCTTGCTGCTTCTAGACTTGAAGTGGCAAGAGATACCCCAGTGCCCATCAAACTGGCAGTCTGCACTCGCTGATCAGGGCAAATCACGTCGAATAGGCACAGACATCTCGCCCATTGCCTCGGACATGGTGGCTTGGAAGGATGCGAAAGCTGCCACCAACCCGCCCATCGCTCGAATGAGGCTTGGAAGAGAGCGTCTCCCCAAGCGCATGCAATTTGTCCGCGTGGGCACGGCACGACACCCAGATCTTGAGCAACAGTGGCTTGAGCGAAACCTGTGTGGACCCAAATGGCTACGCGGGAGAAAGAGGGGGAGGAGGAGAAGGAGGAGGAGGAGGAGGACGAGGAGGACGAGGAGGAGGAGGAGAAGGAGGAGGAGGAGGGGGAGGAGGAGGAGGAGGGGGAGGAGGAGGCGGGGGAGGAGGAGCAGGAGGAGGAGAAGGAAGAGGAGGAGGAGGAGGAAAAGGAGGAGGAGGAGGAGGAAGAGGAGGAGGAGGAGCAGGAGTAGGAGCAGGAGGATACGAGACCTATGTTGCTTCACATCAGCAGTTTGGCCCCTGCTGACTTTTTTCAAAATAATATATTGGGATGAAACGCTGCCGCTGGATATATCGAGCACAGTTGATCACAACACAAACGCTCCTGCGATCCCCGCCAAAATGGCAATAAATGGTAAGCTCAAATCCGCATGGCTACATTGCAACCGAACCGCTTGACCACCATCTCGACCGAACTGGCGGAATTCGACCACGCGTCCGACAAAATACGTTCGACGAGGGATGCGCTGCACAATGCCCCGGCCACGGGCAGCGCTACGAGGGAAAGCGGGCCCTTCGATGTGTCACTTTCAGCGCCCGTGAAAGTGACACCTCCCAGGGCCCACTTAAAGAGCACCAGAAAGGCTCCAAGAAGGCCCCGAGAAGGCCCCAGGGCGGCACCAAGAGGGCTCCCAGAGGGACCCAAGAGAGGCCCCAAGAAGGGCCCAAGAGGGCCCTCCGCGGTGTCACTTTCAACGCCCGTGAAAATGACACCTCCCAGGGCCCACTTAGGGCCTCAGAAAAGCTCTAAGAAGGCCCCGAAAGGGCCATAGAGAGCCGCCCTGGGTTCAACTCCGCGTGGCGGAGTTGGAAGCGATAACTTCAATACCCTACTGGAGGCCTCTTAGGGGCCCTAAGACGGCACTGAAGAACCCCATCGGGGCTTTTTCAAAGGCAGAGGAGGGCGCAAAAAGGGGCCTCAGTGAGCCCCTGGTCTAACTCCACCTGGCGGAATTGGAAGCGATATCGCCCGGCGCCTTCATGGAGCCGCTCGGAGCTTCCAAGACGGCTCCAGAAGGCCCCAGGAGGGCCCCAAGAGGATCGAACGACGATTCCTGGAAGTGCACCAGTGAGACCCTTGTTGACCTCCGCCTGGCGGAGTTGGAAGCGACAATTTCCAGTGCCCTCTTGGGGCCTCTGGGGGGCCCCTCAGAAAGCTTTGGGGAGCACAGTGAAGGCCTTCGCAGGGCCGCGTGAGAGCCGTACCAGGGCCGCATGTGTGCGCGGATGGGGGCGACGAGTGCTGACGCTGACGAATATGAGAATGATGAGGGCGATCAAGGCTGGCCCGAAACAAATCCTGGCGCCATTGCAGGCCGCCGATTATCGGCCACGCCGCCAGGACGACGCCAAGCAACAAAACGACACCAACCAACAAACCGACACCAACCAACAAACCAACAAATCGACACCGGCCAACAAAAGGACACCAAGCAACAAAACGACACCAAGCAACAAAACGACACCAACCAACGAAACGACACCAACCAACAAAACGGCACGAATCAACAAAACGGCACTGACCAACCAAACGACAAATCACTTCACGACACCAATGAACAACGCGAAATCCACCGACCGCCAACCAAGCATAAAATCAACCGACACAACGAAACCAACCCATAGAGCCAGACCAACCACTGGATTCGTGAGTCGGGGTAGTCATGGAAGTGAGCCGCTGCAGCCCGCGGAAGCCATTAACAGTGACCAGAGCACCGCAATGCAGCAACGTCCCCGGGCGGCGGCGGGAGTCTTGGATCTCCCGCGGGACTGGAGCGTAGCGAGTTCGTCCTGGGTCCAGTTTAGTGAAGTGAAGAATTTCGGGGTGCTTGCATGGCAAAAACCTTCACTTCACTAATCTGGGGCCCCTGGAACCCCAGGGCGTTTCGGGTCGCCTCGCTGTCTGGGTAGTCCAGGGGGCGCAGTGGCGGCTTACCAGAGGCCCTGTTCCCTGGCCTCACTTGCTTTCACCCGTGGTGCTCGACGGCCGTCTCGGAGCTGTCTTGTGGCGGTCTGGGGCAATCCCGAAGCCTCTTGGAGCCATCCCAAGGCCCCAAGGCGCCACCAATGGGGGCCCCAAGAGAGCTCCCAGAGGGCCCCGAAAGGCCTACAACAGATTGCGCGTTCGCGCGAATTCTTTGTACCACTTTGGGGGGTCCCTCTTGGGGCCCTCGGGGAACGTTCTTGGGGCCCTCCGAGGGCCCACTGGGGCCCCGGGAAGGCCCCAAAAACGCTCCCAGAGGGCCCCAAGAATGTTCCAAGAGGGCCCCAAGAGGACCCCCACAAGTGACAAAAACTGTTTGCATGAGGGTGCAACTTACTCGGCGCCTCTTGAGGCGCTCTTGGAGCCGTGCTGGGCGCCACTCGTGGACGACATGGGCTGGGCGACGGCGTGTGGACCCTGTCGCTTGGGCCATCGGGTGTGCTCCCCAATGGGGCCACGAAGCTTGTGAGCGTATGACGGAATGGGCTGGGCGGCGGCCTGTGGGCCCTGCCTGTGGGGCCGTCGGTGTGGCTCCCGTGGGGCCACGAAGGGTGTGAAACGTATGCCGAAATATGCTGGGCGGCGGCCTGGGAAACCTGCCGCTGGGACCTTTTTGTTGGTGGAGCTGCCTATAGGGGCACGACATGTTTGAGGGTGTCATCAATGTGGCCTGGGCGACGGCATGTGGACCTTGCCGCCGGGACCTCCGATGAACTCCTCATGGGGACACGAAACGTCTGAGGGGCGTGCCGACATGGGCTGGGCGGCGCACTAAGGACCCTGCCGATGGGGCCTTCGGTGGAGCACCTCACAAGGCCACGAGACTTGCGGGGGATGTGGCGAAGCAGAGACGCGGGGGAACAAGGGGGGTGTTTTGATAATGTTGATGAGGATGGTGGTGGTATTGATGATGGAGACAGCGAGAATGCTGATGATGCTGATGATGATAATGATGGCGACGATGACGATGGACGATGGCGACGGAGACGCGCGGAGAGCAGGGGCAGATACGCGAAGAGGGAGGACGAGGGAGGGGGCCGGAAGGAATGACGCGGGCGGTGTCTCTTCAAAACGAAGAACCAACACTGCAATATGGTAGGAAATTTCTGGACGACCCCCCCCCCGTGGCGCGGTCAATGTCCGCGACAGCATCGCTGGCACTACGAACGAAATGATCGAACTCTTCCTGCGACGTTACCCGCGGGGTGGATCAGCCAGGGATGGGGGTCGAAACCGCCCCAGCGCAAAGCAAATGTACAATCCTGAGAAACCCCAGCCCACATCAACCGATCCGCAACAAGCACGCAAGCCTTTGACGACCCCAACGCACGTGACATCGCATAACGCGACGCGCCATCGAAAACGTTCGATGCGCGGCCTCGGAATGACATCGGGCTTCATGGAAGTCGAATGGACAAAATGAAAAACCGCCCTGTGGGCTCCGAGACCCAAAATTACTGATGTGAAGGATTTCGGCTCGTCGAGAGGAGGAGGAGGAGGAGGAAGAGGAGGAGGAGGAGGAGGAGGAGGAGTAAAAGGAGGAGGAAGAGGAGGAGGAGGAGGAGGAGGAAGGGGAGCTGGAGGAATAGGAGCAAGGCGTGCGAGAGGGGGGAATGGGAGGGGAGGCGAAGCAGAGCGGCACCCGGGCGGGGGAGGGGGGGAGGGGGAGGGGGGGAGTGGGAGGAGGGAGGACAGGGAGGAGGTGAGGATTAAACCACATTCGAAGCGCGACTGCTCCAAATTATACGGTGTTCGACAGAAGAAAAACTATAGCGCCGATCCTACACTCATCCTCAAAAAGGTTGCATCCCAACAAAAACGCTCGCGCCGCGAGATACACGTCGTTCATTTCTAACCGTGCTCATTTTTAATTGTGCTCAATTCTAACTGTTCCTGGCCCCCCTAGTGGCCAGGAGGGAGCCTGGGATAGAAGAATTAGACATGAGAGGATCTTGCCCCCCTCCAAAAAAACAACTGCTCGGAATGGAATTGACGGACGCGGGGAACGGGTCGGGACCTCCGGAGACTCCGCATGGAAAACAACTGACATGTCTCCGACGATGCTTTTTTCCAATCCACGCATTATCCTTGGATTCTGGCCTATCTATGTGGAAGTCGCTTAATGGAGAGGAAGCATGCTGCCAAATAATTTCCAGATTGATAAAAAATGTTCAATCATGTCTTAAATATGTAAAAACATGTCTGAAACGTTTTTAGAACATGTTTTACACATGTTAAACACATCTTCTTCAACTCAATGATAGGATTGCTAAGGTGTCCATTGTCATGGCATCCACAAGCCCATGGGGACTGGAGACCATCGGAAGCGGATCCGGGACGAAAAGCTGCACCTCCTGGGAACTGCTCTGGACCTCCTTGGGGCCGCGCATCGGGAATCTCATACCGCCACATGTCGGGGAGGACGTTGTCATTGCATCTTCGGGGATTGTCTGTCACTGTCCCATAGCGCCGCTATCTGCGTCGAACCCGCGTCGAATAGATGTTGAACGTCTAGAATCCGAATCCGCGTCGCACCCACGTCGGAGCTCAATAGAAAGACGGTCATGTGCAGGGTGCAGAACAATGCACGAAGAGGGCCTGGGGACATAAGCCGACCCTGCCCTGGTGGGCCTCCAAAGGCGAGCGGGGGACTATGAGTACAGGGGGGGTGGGTCCAATCCCTACAGGAACGGCGGGCCGCGGTCTGGCCATGCGCCACGGCAGTGATTACCATGAATTTTGAACTTCGTAATGGTTTAGATGTGTGCAAGAACGGCAAAATACAGAACTGCTTGTATGTTTCACAGAAAACGTAGCTCTCGCCTGAGCGACGCGCACTTTGGTTCTCAAAGTTCGAAACAGGTTCAACGGTGAAGGGCGGGTGGTTTCCAAATGTGGGTCTCGCCATTGCACTACGCACCTTCGTCTTAAGAGTCTGCGACAGTCGCACGGGTGGAGGGCAGATCCTTTTCAAAGTGAGGCTGTCGCCCTTTGCGCAGCGCGCGCTCGTCTCAAACATCTGCAGCAGTCTAATGATCGGCAGGGTCGAAATCCCACGGGCGGTGTTCTGGCATGATGTAGGATTTCCAGGACGTGACAGTCACGTTGGTTCGCGGTGCTGAACTCAGGGGAGAGGGGTTTTCTGGCATGATTTATCAGGATTGCCAGGACGCAAGGAGTCACGTTGATCCGAGGTGTCGAAGTCCCAGGAATGGTGTTTGGACACGGTTTGAGATTGTCAGGACGCAGCAATCCCAGAACTGTCTTCCAGCACTCGTGAAGACGCTCAGACTTTTGTCTTTCAATCAATGGGGCACTCCCCGCAATGACAACAATTTTCTTGGATGAACCTCTACTCCCTCGTCAATCTCTCCTTCTCTCCCCCCTCTCCCTCCTCACTCTCTACTCCTCTCACTCCTCTTCCTCCTCCTCCTCCTGCCTCTCTCTCTCTCTCTCTTTCTTTTGTTATGTTTGCTCTCTCCCTCTCTCTCTGTACAAATATACATATATATATATATGTACACAAGTGGCACGTGTGCGTGTGTGCCCAAGCTAATACAGGGGGCGACGAACGTGCAGCCGCAGCGGGCCGCCGCGCGGGGGTGGGGTCCTGGACCTGCCGCGGGCGCCCGGCCGGAGCGCCGCCGCGGCGGCCCAGCCATGCGGGCGGCCGGCGCGCTCGTCGGGGGGTGCCGCCGGAGGCTGCCAGGCCACGATCTCTGACAACGTGATTTTAGTCGCAGGGTCGACGGTTGGGCGTTGCTTACCTGGGGGGAGAACATGTTTTTGTTTGGGCCAGCGCCGACGGCGGCGGCGAACTGTCGAGCTCCCAGGAATCCTGACATCAGCCTGCCGCGTAACCAGGGGGGATCACTGGGGGGCGAGGACGCGTGCACACGTCGTGCCCCTTCTTGGCCCCGTGAGTGCCCCATACGGTGCTCGACAGGTGCACCTTCCCCCCCGTCCCCCCCCAACGGATCGCCATCCCATGGCGCAGCGCCCATGCCTTCCCTGGGCATTTGTTTGTCGTTCTACCCCGAGTCGTTTCTTGACGGGCCCCGGGGCCCAATACAGTCATCGGCCTGACACAAGCAACGATACATAAGGAACGACCCTGCCTTTATCCCAAGGAAAAACGCCGAAGGAACGACAAATACTACATAATGCATACGCAACGATAAGTAACGGTATTGCTGGTCTCTGCGCGCGCCGGAAGTCTGGGGCGTCGGAGGCTGCCGGGGGTGGTCCTGCTGCCCAGGGCGGGCGACGGAACGAGGGGAGCCTCGCGCACGACGGCGTCGCAGCCTCGCGCGGGGACCTGCGCGAGGCGCTCATCGCGCGGCACGCCGCGCGGAGGCGAGGGCGCTTTTCTACACGCGGCCGACTTTTGCACGTCGTCCGTGCCATCGCTCGAACGTATATTCCTTATGCATCGTTCGGGTTCGTGCGTGTTTTGCGGTCGAGTCGATGACCCAGGATCCCTTTTCGATGGTCCTCGCCGAAGAAAACAATGCCCACGCCCGAGCGATGCCAAACATCCACGATTTCGCGCATCGTGCCCCGCGCTTGTACGCGCCCTCGCGCCGCCCCCGTGGAGAGAAAGGCAATCGCTCTGGCGCAGACCGCGACGCGCGAAACGCGATTCTCTTCGCGCCCCCCTGGTGAGACAGCGACGAAGAAAAAGACACGCGATGGCATAGCGACCTTGCGCCGCGGCTTACACTAGCCGCCAGCGCGGCACGCGACGCTGGAAACGAGAGGCGCTTACCCGCGACCTTTCGCGGGTGACTTACGCGTCGTGAAGACGACTCCGTTTTTTGTTGTTTCGCCTGGGTGGGCACAGCTTCCTTGCAGGGCGGGAATCATGTCATGATGGGATTGGCTCAGGATGCGTTCCAAGATTTTCACAGCATCTAGCGGCGCGACGAAATGCGGGAGATCCTGGAGACATCCTGGAGACATCCTGGAGACATCCTGGAGACATCCTGGAGACATCCTTGGGATTTCAGGGAGTTCTCAGAGCATGACGAAATACGGGACATCCTGGAAACCTTCGGATTCTTGGAAATCCTCGAACGTATCATTGTCATGCCCTGGTGTTCCTCTGGCCTTGGGGCTTCTGGCGGCCGCCCTGGGGCCTTCCTGGGCCTCGTGCGGCGGTGCTCCAACGAGCCGATGGGATCCTCCCCAGGCGTCCCTGAGGCCTAGAGCCACTATGCTGTAGGACAAAAACATTTGCCGCACTCCAGCTGCTCTTCTGCGGGTGGAACTGCTCCTGGACCTGCTCTAGTAGGGCGAGGGGCCCTAGACCTATCTAGACCTGCCCAGGCCTGGCCCGTCCTGGGCGCCCAGCAGCTGCTGAGGAAGACCTGTCGGAACCAATCGCGCCCACTGCAGGGACAGAGCTGCTTCACGCAGCTGCCTCGGGGATCTGCTGGCGCGCGCCCAGCTTCGCGTCGGCGCGCGAAGCATCGCTCGCCACCTGCCCTTGCGCGTGCTGTTGTTGCTGCGCGCGTGCCACGAGCGGTGCAGCACACCTCCAAGGCCAAGCAGGGAGGGCGTGTGCTTAAATCGGGCGTGTCCCCCTACAGGGGGATCTTGGACGAAAAATAAGAGATACCCCCCACAAATTCCCCAAATGCCCCGAAATGGCCAAAAATATAGTCCCCAGACTATGTTGTGACTATTTTGGAATATCCCTCCTGCAGAGGGGCAGGCCCGACTTGAGCGCGTGCGCCCGCTCCTGGGCCCAGGGCGGGCCAGGCCTCGGGCAGTGCCACTGCGCAGCTGTTCAGCCGCGCACCAAATCAACCATCGTCGACAGCACCAGTCCGTCGGAGCAGGGCGGTTTGAGACACGGGGCGCTCATTGCTGTGGTCACCCCTCCCAGGGTCCAGACGCACCAGTTCGCCGCGCTGCGTCCAGCCGTGGCGACGCGGGCCCCTTCCGAAGGCCAACTACCAGTGTCACACGGCTCTCCGCTGAGTCTGCCACCTCGGGGCCACCGAAACCACTCCCGGGGCCGAGGGCACCTTCGGCAGCACCCGGCGCCTGGGCTCACGGCCGCGCGGAAGGGAAGGAGGAGCCAAACTTTGTTCCGTGATACGTTGGTTGATCTTCCGACTGGCAATTGTGTCGTACACGCGCCCCACACGATGTGAAAAGAAATGGCGGGCATGTCCGCCTCAAGAATGTGAGGCGGATATTTCCACAAAGGCATGGCGGAGCGCCAAAAGCTCATGTTTATGCAGTTGCTTCTTCTTCTTCGACTGCTGGCCCTGGGCCGAGACCCTGCAGCATAGATCCGTTTCCGCTGGCCACCTGGCTGACATCTAAGGCACAGCCACGGCTCGCACGTTAAGCTCTGCACGTCGGAGATCCGGCTCGAAAATTGATGCAGAAAGCTGGGGCCCGGAGCTCTGGTCGAGATGTTTCGCGATGCTGCATTTTTTTTGTGTTGCAACCTCGGCTCTCAGGGGCGGTCTTCCGGCCTCGGGATGCTCTCCGGCAGCTGGGCCTCGCCGAGGGCGCTTGGGGATGGTGCCCGGATCTCGTGCTGGGCGAAAGGGGGGGATATGAAAGGGGGGGTTTGAGAATCAGCTCACGTAGCTGATTTTCCCAGCGCCTCCGGGCGCTGGAGGCGGCCATGTATTGAGGAATGGGCCCCTCGGTGGGGCCGAAACCAGCTGCATGGCAGCAGACTTCGTACCCCCCCTTTCCGTCCAGGCCGACTGGAGGCATCTGGAGGCCCTCGGGATGACCTCGAAATTGCCCTGGAAGGCTGCGCCGGCGCGGCGCGAACCTGCGGTGTGCGTCCACGTCCCCAGTCGCAGCCAGAGGATGAAGGGGGCCCTGAGACACATTAAGAAATACACACAAAGAAGAGGATTTCCAATATTTTCTCAGATTTTCTGGGTTTTGGTCTCCCCCCCACTTCTTATATTTTCCTACACTTTCTTGGGGAGTCGACGATTAATGGTGTCTGTGTTTTTCCCCTCCTGAGAGGAGGTGGGACGCAACGTCAGGGGGGGACCAACTCAGGGGGGAAACATCGACCTCCAATCGGCGATACCCAGCCGATGGCTCGGCGATACAATCGGACTTGATTGGAGAGGACACGCGAGAGGACAGAAGAGCTTTCCGAGGGCCAGGCTGCCACAGAAATGCGGGAGTCGTGGGTCGCAAGACAAAGGACACGATGGTACCCTTGATCCGGCAGGGTCGACCTACTAATCCGGGCCGCCTGCAGGGCACCGACGTCAAAGCCAGCAAGCTCCTGGGCGGTGTGGGCTATCGGCCCCCCCTCCTGAGCATATCCCGCCCAATGATCCTCGTGGTCTGGTTTTCGGGTCATAAGATCAAGTTGGGCGTGTCCCCCTCCTGGCGGATTTTGGACGAAAAATTGACAAAATTGTCAAAACAATTTTCCAAAATAGACAGAAGTATTCAACAAATCGTCCCCGCATTATATTTTAACTATTTCTGAATATTCCTCCTGTAAGGGGACATTCCCGACTTAATCATAACCTCCGGCGGCCGTTCGGGACGATCAGAGCATCCCCGGAGCGCTCTCGGCGAGGCGCGGCTGCTGGGAGGCCCCCTTGAGCTGAAAAACCGCCAAGGATCGACGAAGGCGCCCGGAAACCGTGAACCTCCAAGACGTTCCCGCCTAACATGAAGGGGCCCAGGGACGCACAAATGCATACACACAAATCCCAGGATTCCCTATATGTTCTGATTTTTTCTGGGTTTTCGTTCCCCCCTCTTCCCACACTTTCCCATACTTCCTTGGGAATCCACGATTCCTTGTGTCTGTGTGTATTTTCCCCCTCCTGATAACAACGTTGCCGCTGACTCCTCCTCCGCTGATTTGGACGCCCGGAATGGGTAACCGACTACCTGTGATATTAAACCTCCTGAGCGCTCGTGTAACCAGATCCTCGCACAAAGCTGTTCTTGGTGTCCTCGAGTCTCGCGCTTAAAGGTGGCCTCGGAAGGAGAGGTCCTTGCCGCTCCTGGCCAAGAAACCTGCCACACGTTCCTGACTCGGGAAAGGCTGAGGAAGTGAGAATCCCACGGCCCTGCCGCACGTTCGTGACTTGGGCAAGCTGAGGTGGTGAGAATCCCATAGCCCTGCCACGCGCTCGTGATTTGCGAAAGCTGAAATGGTGAGACCTCCATTGCCATGTTCAGCGTGTTTGATGATGTAGCTCGTCGACATAAGATGATTACAATTTCGATTCGCAACTTCCCCCCGCGATAATCAAGTTCGGCCTCGCCGCCCCTCTCCAGACTGAACCAGGGATAATAACCACTCAAGGGTAATGGAAGGGGTATACTTTATTATCCGGGGTTAGGGGGTACAGAGAAATGGGTACAACGCCGAACAACAACTGTTGGGGGGCTTGTTTTCCACCACCTCCACCACCACACGTAGGATGAGGAGGGGTCCTCCTCCTCCTTCTCCTCCTCCTCCTCCTCATCCTCTTCGTCCTCCTCCTCATCCTCCACCTCCTTCACCCCTCCAATTTATGGTGGTGGTGGTGGAAAGCAGGCCCATGAACTGTTGTGCAACAAAAACGAACCGCCGCCGCTGTTGGGCAGGCGGCCTGCGTTCCGAGAACAACGACCGCGGCGGCGCGGGCGGCGAGGCCTGCAAAAAATGCGCAGGAACTGATGTTGGGCATTGTGCCCATTCTTCCCCAATCAGTGCTTGCACTGAAGGGGACCCAGCGGACATTGAAACATTTGACGAAAACGTCCCGCCGATGTTGGTGGCCGGCTGGGTTCCCAGGTTTCTGGTTCCGGGTTCCCGGGTTCCTGGTCAACAAATCCGGGCCAATTTCGGTGGGTTCCGGGTTCCCGGGTTCCCGGTCGATCTCCTCATCGATCACCTGATCGATCCCATTTCAAACCGCCCACTGATTGGGTTTGTTTAATCTGGTGTAATGTCTGTACACGTCGTTCCTTTCTAATCGTTCTCACTTCTAATTCTGCTCGTTTCTAACTCTTTCTGGCCCCCCAGTGGCCAGGACGAGGCCCAGGACGGAAGAATTAGACATGAGAGGATCTTGGCCCCCCAAAAAAATCAAAGAACTTCCGAAGAATGAGAAGTGAACAATGTGTACAGTCGGCCCAAATTATGAGGTCTGCCATGCCAAATCAAGGGTACCTTTGCCCTGTGCCTCGCGACCCGTGCCTCCTGCATTTCTGTGGCAACGTGGCCCCCGAAGGGTCCTGTGTCCTCTCGCGTGTCCTCTCCAACCAAGTCCGACTGTACTTTCCGTGCCCATTTCGATCGTCCCGAGCTGCCGCTGCCCCTGAGAGCGGCCCCCCAGCGGCCAGGACGAGGCCCAGGACGGAAGAATTAGACATGAGAGGATCTTGGCCCCCCAAAATATCAAAGAACTTCCGAAGAATGAGAAATGAACAATGTGTACCGTCGGCCCAAATTAGTATGTCTGCCCTGCCAAAGAACTCACGAAGAATCAGGCATGAACCATGTGGAATTCCCGTGCCCGTGCCCATCGCCCCGAACAGCCGCTGCCCCCGAGGGGGCCCCCCCCCGCCCGCTCCCGCCGCGAGCAGGCCGGCGGCGGCCGCGAGCACGGCGGCGCAGCGCCCAGGCCGCCTGCCACGTCCCGCCATGGCTCGTCCCGGGGGGGGGGGCGGGTTGTTGCCAGAAGGCTCCCCCTGGCCCGAGGTACCCCCCACTGCAGGGCTCTCGGGGTGGCCCAGACGGCCTCCAGGGCACCCCTCACGAGGCCCAGAGGGCCCCAGGGGCTCCACCATGGAGCGAAAAGCCTGGGGGCACCTTGGGCCAGGGGCACTTCTAGCAACACCCGAGGGGTTGGGCGGGGGCGGCTTGGGCGCGAAGTGCTTAGAGGACTCCTAGATGGGGTCCGAGTAGACGTCGTTCGTTTCTAATCGCACTCGTTTCTAATCGCGCTCGTTTCTAATGGTTCCTGGCCCCCTGGTGGCCAGGAAGAGGCCCAGGACAGAAGAATTAGACATGGAAGGATCTTGGCCCCCCAGAACATCAAAAAAAAAACTCGAAGAAATAGAAATGGCCTGTGTAGATGGGGTCCGAGTACAGTCGGACTTGATTGGAGAGGGCACAAGACCTTTCCGAAGGCCACATCGCCATTGGAGTGCAAGAAGGCACGTGCCGCGAGGCACAGGACACAATTGTACCCTTGATTTGGCAGGCTCGACCTACTAATCTGGGCCGACTGTAGATGGGGTCCGAGTAGATGGGGTCGGAGGATCACGCCGCATCGCCGATGCCTCGGCGACGTCGGCGTGGCGAAACACGGGCGCCACATCGAGCCGCACCGTCGCTGCATCGGCGATTCCGCGCGGCCCTCCGGCCCCGTCTGCTCGGACCCCCATCCTGGGAGGCGCAGACTGCGGAGGCGATGGAGGCCCTCTGGGGCCCAGCAGGGAGCCTTCAGGGCCCGAACAGAGCACCTTTCGCCCCCACCACCGCGGTCGCCCCCCATGAACTTCGGCAGTGGACAAACCTCCCTTTGGTAAACCGCCCCTCAGTGAAAACGGCCCAGGACCGAAACCGACGGACCTGTGCCCGCAAAAATGACGGCCGTGACGCCCTCTCGAGAACCGAGAACCGACGGGGAGGAGGACGAGGAGGGGGAGGAGGAGGAGGGGGGGGAGGAGGAGGGGAGGAGGAGGGGGAGGCGGAGGAGGGGGAGGGGGAGGGGGAGGGGGAGGGGGAGGGGAGGGGAGGAGGAGGGAGGAGAGGAGGAGGAGGAGGAGGAGGAGGAGGAGGAGGAGGAGGAGGAGGAGTAACCTCCGAGAATTCGCGCCCAGGCGGCGGCCGCGCCGCGGGCTCCGGGTGCACCAAATAGCTGCTCGGTGGCGGTGGGAGCAGGTGCGGCGGAGGCGGCGTGGCCCCACTGGTGCGCGCCCCGACCTCGCCATCGCTCGGACGTCCATTCCCCATGCATTTCTCGATTTCGTGCGTGTATGATATTGCTCGCTCGATGACTATAAGACTGCTCCTCGATGGTCGTCGCCAAGAAAAAATGCACACGTCCGAGCGATGCCAAGCGACACGGTCGCGGTCGCCCGCCGAAGAGCGCGCCAACCCCACGGCCCCAGACCCGAGGGCGCCCTCCTGTCCTGCCAATGGCCAGTCGCTCAGGGGGGCACGGGCCCTCCTCGGAGGTGTGCCCAGACCGTGCGGCCAGCCTGGATCCCCACTTGCTCACCGCACGGTGTGGTCACCGCACTGATGGGGGCCCTCCGAGCTTCCGATGCTGGGAATGCTACAGTCGAACTTGATTGGAGAGGACACGCGAGAGGAGACGAGATCCGGGGGCCACGTTGCCACAGAAATGCAGGAGGCACGGGTCGCGAAACACAAGACGCAACGGTACCCTTGGTTTGACAGGGTCGACCTACTAATCCGGGCCGTCTGTATGTGGCAGCGGGCCTGGGGCAAGCGTTCTCCAGAGCATCGGGGGCCCCAGACGTTGTGATCTCGACGGACCGCTGGGACACAGTCCTGGCGTCGGTGAGGCCATCAGAGCCACACGAAACACAATCTGGATCAGGTTGCGTGCCATGTTTCGTTGCAACTCGTCACTGGGGCGCGGGGCGGAGGACTCCGGAGATTCTGCTCCGTGGCATGTGCCATGCTTCCCTATGCCTGAGTTAAGTATAGGGATTATATACACTGTTTCAGTGTCGAACGCCCACCCCCTTCTAACTCTCTCCAAGCCTCCGCCACAATCGGACCTAGGCCAAAGAAACATCCCTCAAGAGCATGAGACCCTCCGCCAGCCAAAGCACACAGAACGTCCGAGGGTACCCGCCCCTAGGACGCACAAGAAATCCAACAAACACGAAGAACACCAAGGTACCCTCCCCGAACCGACGTCGATCTTGTACCTCGGTCCGACCGTAACGTCACTCACCTGTCAGTCCATTTCTCTGCGGACGCCGAAGCGGAGCTGGACCCTGCAGATGTCAACACCCCGCAGCCAGCGGTCAGCTCGGCCCAGCCGAGCTCAGCGAGCGGACCCAGGAAGCCGTACAGTGGCAGAATGCCTGTAAGCCACCCCAGACTCAGAGACGCAGCAATGCCAAGAACATGGCGGCACAGCGAGCCTCGCACAGACATATACGCGCAGTGACCAAAGGCGCTCAGGCGCGTGCATGGCCGCCGCCTAGCGGGGGCTTGAGCCAACATTTACACCTAGGTCGGGCATGTCCTCCTACAGGCGGATTTTGGACGAGACATTAAACATAGTCCAAAATATCCCAAGACGGTCAAACATGGTAAAACATCATCCCGATACTATGGTTTGGACTATTTTTGAATATTTGTCCTGTGGAGGGACTGGCCCGAATTAAGGCTACACTGAGGAAGAGGAGGAGGAGGACATGGGGGTGGAGGGAGGAGCAGGACGAGCAGGAGCCGAGGGATGAATGAGGAGATGGGGGGAAGAGGGAGAGGGAGGGGGAGCAGGGAAGCGGGATGGGCAGCAACAGGAGGAGAAGCAGGAGGATTGCAACAGGGAAGGGGCAGGAGGAGGAGGAGGAGGAGGAGGAGGAGGAGGAGGAGGAACGAGCATGCAAGCACGGCCCCAAACCCCCGACGCCGAGTCGCGACTTCTGTGGCGACCGGGGCCCCCAGACGTCTCGACCCCTCCCCGGGACCAGCTTTCCGTCCGCCTCTTTCTGGACGGTCTCGCGGGGCCCGACAGGCCCACCGGGAGGCCGAATCCTGCAGAGCACTCCCACCGGGATCCTACATCCCTCCAGGGTCGAGTGGCATACCGAGCGGGTGGCAAGGGAAGTGGCCCGAGTGGGGGGTGAAGAAATGTCAGGATAAGGATCCTAAAGGGGCCCTCTAAGGCACCTCTCGGGCCCCTGCTGGCTCCCCTTTTCTTCGCCCCCCATATGAGTCACCCCCCATTTGATGGGCCTGTTTTCTACCACGACCACCATAAGATGGAGGGGGGAAGGAGGACGAGGATGAGGAGGAGGAGGAGAAGGAGGAGGAGGACGAGGAAGAGGACGAGGAGGAGGAGGAGGAGGAGGAGTGCACGTACCCGAAGAGGAAGAGACGAGGAGGAGGAGGAGGAGGAGGAGGAGGAGGAAGAGGACAACCCCCCTCCAACTAATGGTGGTGGTGGTGGTGGTGGAAACCAGGCCCATCACCAGCTGTTGTTCGGCGTTGTACCCATTTTTTCTGTACCCATTCAGGGCGTCCAAATCAGCGGGAGGAGCAGTCAGCGGCAGCGTTGTTATCAGGCGGGGGGAAAAACACACAGACACAATTAATCGTCGATTCCCGAGGAACTTTGGGAAAACGTGGAAAGAAGGGGCCTCCCAGGAGCCCGGCCCGGGCCGTGCCCCGATCAGAACTGCCACGGGAACCCGGCCGCGGCGGCGAGGCGCCTCCCCCGGAGCCCCCCCCCCCCCCCGAGAGAAGACAACAGGTGACGCACAGTGGCGGTGCGCACGGTCAGGCTGCAGCTCGCAGCCTTGCCACGCATCGCTGGCACACGTCACCGGAAGGAGGCCCTGCAGGCCTGCAAAGGAGGCCCTGCAGGCCTGCGAAGGAGGCCTCGCCGCCCATCGCGGCCCTGCAGCCTGCAGAGGGGGCATCGGGAGGCCACGTTCCTGGACGGCTTGGCCTGCCTGGAGCGGGGCAAAAGCATGGGCCGAAGGATGCAGCAAGAGGGGCCGAAGGATGCAGAGCTGGGCCAGAGGGGGCAAGGACACCGGGGCCACCTTCAGGTCGGGCATGTCCCCCGACAGGCGGATGTTGGACGAACAATGAAGCATCAGCAGCACATGCTCCCAAATTGTCAAAACATGCTAACAAAAAGGATAGGCCCCAGAGTACTACATTATACTGTCTCTGAATGATCCTCCTGTACAGGGACACGCCCGACTAAAAGCAACCTTGGAGAGCTGCCCGTCCTTGCCGTGCGCTTTTGCTCGTCTGTCCCCTGGGCGCCAGCGGTCGCGCCTAGGACGAGAAGGAGGACGAGAAGGAGGAGGAGGAGGAGGAGGAGGAGGAGGAGGAGGAGAAGCAGGAAGGAGGAACATAAAAGGAGGAGGGGAGGAAAGGAGGAGGAGAAAAAAGATAACAGGAAGAAAGGATGAAGATGAGGATGAGGATGAGGATGAGGAGGAGGAGGAGGAGGAGAAGCAGGAGGAGGAGGAAGATGGAGGAGGAGGAGGAGGAGGAGGAGGAAGGAGGAGGAGGAAGGAGGAGGAGGAAAGGAGGCGGAGGAGGAGGAGGAGGAAGGAGGAAAAGAGGAAAGGAGCTCTCGGCGCCGCGGGGCCGCACGCCGCCCGCTCGGCGGCCACCGGGGGGCGCGCCGGAGCGGGCGCCCCCCCGCGGCGGCGCTAGGCGCGCATCCTGGCGGCCGCCGCTCTGTGCTTGCGAGGTCGCGTGCCTGTGCTTGCAGTGCTGCCTCGCTGCCCCTCGTTCGCCCATGGGGGGCAGCGAGAAGGGGGGGGACAGGCCCAGGGGGGGATGCATCGACCTGGAATCGGCGATACATCGCCGATAGATCGGCGACAGGCCCCCGATTGTGAATCCGCACCTTCCTGGGCGGGTTGGGGCTATCAGATCCCTATCGGCAATCAATGCGAACTCGCGCCTGCGCTTGCAGGGTTAGGTCGGGCCTGTCCCCCTCCAGGGGGATTTTGGGCGAAAAATCAATGATACCCCCCAATTCAAGCTCGAAAGGTACGCAAAAATAATCAAAAGATCGTCCCCAGAGTATGTTTGACTATTTTTGAAGATCCCCCCTGTAGAGGGACAGGGCCGATTTAATTGCAGTGCTGCCTCGTTTCCCCTCTCTCGTTTACGTAAGGAGCCCAGAAAGGATGTACGCGCCCAGCCATGTGCATGGGCACGGCCCCTCGATCAGCGGGCCCAGCCGCGTGATACGAGCATTCACGCAATACGTGCTCTCGAAACCAATGTGGACTCATGTACATGTACGTCTTTATTTCGCTCCTGATCGTTACCAGCCTGGAACATATCCCCATCCCTATGCTGGGCATCGCCTCGTCATGATGCCGATGTTGAAGGTCCCCTTAGCTTCTGAGGGCGCATCCCTGAGATTGTCATCGCCTTTTGGCGTGTCGATGCGAGGGGTCGGGATCAGTTTGAGGCTGTTGATCTCGGTCCCTCGTTGTAACCGCCGACCTCTTGTGGGTCTGTGGGCGCGTGAACTTTCTTGTTTCCCTTTTTTCCACTGCATTGCTTGAGGAAACGGAGCCTGGCAAGGGACGCTTTGGCAGGCGGCCACCGCCCATGTTAAGGAATTCTGGAGGCAGCGGGCTGGCCTTGGGAGCCAGAAAGACGAAAGAGCGGAATGAAACGGAACTGTGCAAAGCAAACTCGTTACACAACGTATCTGCTTCTCTTTTTTCCAGTGCGCTGCTTGAGGAAACGGGGCCTGGCAAGGGGCGCTTTGGCAGGCGGCCGCCGCCCGACTACAAGTGCACACAGTTCCCATCAACGAGCATTGTGCGGGGGCACCCGTGAAAAAAGCATCCACTCGCGAGCAACGATATTGGCCTGAATCGTTTGTGAGAACATCTGAGCAAGGTGGCGACACATGGCATCAAGATAGGAGGCCTTTTGACGCGTGCGAAAGGCAACGGCTCCTGTATCCTGGGCGGACAACTCCAAATGAGGTTGCCCTGTAAAGTCGCAGACACCTCTCCCATGGCATTTCATAGACAGGAGCGCAAGGGAGGGGCGACAGTGCAATAACTGAAACTTCGTGCGAGCGCGGTAGGGGCGACCCACAGCGCACTGATCAACGCTGGCTTCAAAGAAGGAGGAGGAGAGAGGCCTGCGCAATTTGTCCGCAAGCTGCCACAGCCAACTGCTACATGGATTCTCTTCGTCGACAGGGGGACCAAACTTGCTAGCTAGAGTCCAAAGCTTAGCAGTACGTTCGGCCAGAAGATTACCGAGCTCAACCTTGGCCTGATCAGCGTCCGTCAGGATAGGCGAGCCACAAACGTGATCGCGATCCCGCAAACGACGGGGCATGCGAGAGGTGGGGCCACCTCTGCGAGCTTGCGAGAACGATTCGCAAGGCGTGCCCATGAACAAAGCTTTGACTTTGCCACTTTCAATCCAACCTCTGAGCACGGCAAATGAAGCAGGCTGAACTAGATCAAACTCGCACCCGCGCAACATATCCCACTCGATGACAGCGAGCCCAGCTTGGCGCAAGTGTCTCGCCAAGTTGCCAAACCCACTAAATCGCGCGACGAACGCTCGCGAGTCGCGGCCAGTGCTACTATTCACAGCTGTTTCGAGAACTGAGTGAAGGCGGCGTCGAGCCCAGCTGCTAAAATTTGGATGGCCTGGCGTTGGGCCGCTGGAATCTTCGCCCACTCGATGGCCACTCGCCCGTGCTTGTCGTAACGCCGCGCGCTGTTGAAGGCGCGCCGGTTTCCTCGGTGCTGCACCTCCCCCATCAGCGCGCGGCTGCCCGTCAGGCGGTCGTGGCTGGCACCGCCGTGTCGGTGGCTGTAGAGCGTGCCTGCTAAACAACTGGCTCCGACAGCCTCGAGCGCCTGGCCAGAGCGCCGCAGCAGGTGGCCGCAGTCGAAGTCCCACAGCGGGTACCAGGAGCCTGGGCGCAGGGTGCGATGGCGCGCCAAGGCCCAAGCCAGGGCCTGCTGCCGAGGGCGGTCGAGCACCACCGCGTGGTCCATCTCGCCCGTCTTCCCCGGCTCACCCAGTTCCAGTTCTGCGGCGCGCGCCGCCGCCGACATGTGCGAGCCCGCGTGGCCGCCCGCCCCGAAGGGCCCCGTAGGCTGCGCTGCCCGCAGCGCCGGCGCCTCGGGCGGCCGGAGGTACCCCTCGAACACCAGCGTGACGCAGAGGGTGATCGCGAACTCCTGCTGGTGCGCAAGCCGGGCCGCCGCCGCGCGAACTACCAGCTCGGGCAGGGGCGGGCGCGAGCTTGGCGGGCGAAGGCGCTTCCACCCCGCCAGCGCGCGGGCCAGCCGCGGGAAACACCTCTGCAAGGGCGCCGCGTGGAGCTGCGGAGGCCCCCAGAGCAGCGCCACACCCAGCCTCGCGGTTGTCGCTCGAGCCGCGCACCGGTCGAAAGCCCACAATAGGAAGTCGGCGAGCACCACGTCCCACGTCGCGACGGGCCAGTCGGGCAGCACGTCTAGCATGAGCCAGCCTGCCAGCAGACACAACACCTTCAGGTAGAGCACCTGAGTGGACGGTCGCACCATGTTGGCAGCCAGGAAGCCCTGGTCGAAAGGCTGCGCCACTAACGGCGGCTAGCATCCGGGTCGGCGAGGCGCCTCCGAGCTCCGGCAGGCCCGGCTGCCCAAGCGGCGGGGCGGCCTGCAGCGCGCGGACCTCCAGCATCGCCACTGCCGCGGTGACGCCTTCACTCCTCCGACTGCTTGGGCCAAGACGGCCCCGGACCAGTCTGGAAGCGTCTCGAAGGACCATCCGCAGGATTGAGCTCTGAGGGAATCCACCTGAATGTGACCTTCAGGTTGCACGCGACCGAGATGGCAAACGAACAGCGACATCCAGACAAAAGCTTGAAGTCTGAGGCGCGATTGTCTTCCTGAACACATATCATTGACACGTTGTCTCCAAGGCCGAGCAGCCGATGCCCGCGGCACCGTGGATCACGAGAGGCGCGCCGCAGCCAGATAATTCCTGCCGAACTCTCAAGCCTGTGGATGGTACTCTGGCGCCTCCACCTGCATGCAACAGCCGTGACCAGGGTGGCGTCGGGCAGCAGCTCGGCGCCCACCTCGGCGAAGCCCGCCGCGCGACCCAGCACGAGCGCCGCAGGGTCCGAAAGCTCGATGGCGTCAGCAGCGAGAGCTGCCTCCTTCGGGGTCACCAGAGTCGCCAGGGGCCCACGAAAGCGCAACTTCTTCGGTTGCCTGCCCGCGGTCTGCACCGCGCTTAGAGGCCAGCGCGAGACGCAGACGCCCGCGCCCCACAGGGAGGCGTGGAAGGTCCCCACCCCCGTGTGCCAAGGCCTCTTAACGTCGGCAAACACAGTGGGCAGCAAGGCCAGCACCCACCTGTGCTCCTGCTGGCAACTGGGCCACAACGGCTGCGCCTTCTCGTGGGACTCGCGGATGAACGCGTAGACGGCGCTGAGGAGATTTAGCGCCTCCCTCCGAAACAGCAGCAGCGCGACGATGTGCCCCACCAGCCTCTCCACCTGACGCCCGGCGATGCGGCGCCCTGGCTCCAGGAAGTGCTGAATGAAACCGTGCGCCCTCCAGAACTTGTTGGGCGCGGGGCGCCACCTAGCAGCCTTCGAGTTCAGCGTGGACCCGAGCAGCACGACGTCCAAGTCCAAAGACGCCTTCGCGCCTTCACTGGTGAGCGCCTAAAGCATCTCGGCGACCACTAGCATCGCTAACTCACGGCCGGTGCTCAGGGCCGCAAAGTTGTTTATGTGCAGGCCCTTCGCTGCGTCCGAATCCCCTGGGAGGCAAGTGCCCGGCTGCTTGTCAACCAGCTAGGCGTTGTCGGGCGAGACTGAGGCTAGGGCGGCCAGGTGCGCTGTCTGCACCAGGTGCACGGCCCAGTTCCAACCCATGGGAACCACTCGCACACGAAAAGCGGCCCTAGCTCGCCCAGCAAACTCAGGTCCCAGGGCAGCGCGCAGCCGAGCTGGCAACAAGTGGGTCGCCACGCTCGGCAAGCAGAAGTAGTTCCTGGCCCAGCCAGGTAGCAAGTACTGGTAGAAGCAGACCTCCACGTCGCCCGCAGCCAAGTGCACCTCCTCGCCAGGCGCGCACTCCAAGCTGCTCAGGGCGTCGCTAAAGGCCATGCGCGTGTACTCGGTCGCCCTGAAATGACAGTTCGCCCTCCTGGCATCAGCAAAGGTGAACCTCAGCTTGTCACCCTTGCGTGGCACGAAGAAGACGCCCGTCTCCCCCTTCCGATCCGCCTCGCATTCCGAAAGAAAATTCGACGATCCCCGCCTCGTACAGCTCAAGCAGGAATCGTCCGTAGTCGCGGCCCCTTCTGGGCCAGCCTGCTGTCGACGTAACGCGCGACATCGGCCTCCTCCAAAGCAGCGGCAGCTTCCTGCTCTGAACGCTGTAGCCCTTGCCCGGGCTCCAGCGCGGACTGCAGGTGCTCGGGCAGGAGCCGCAAGATGTCGACCTGCCCCGCGCCGCCTGTGGGAAGGGGGACCTCAAGCCGCGCCGGTAGCCATCTCTCGCCCCAATGGCTGGCTCATCGGCGTAGCCACGTCGAAGCCCCAGAAGAGCCTGAAACGCCTCCTGGTTGGTGCAATGATCAGTCTTGGGCGGCACTGCAGCGCGCACCTCGGCCAGATGATGCAGCGCAGAACGCTGCGCCAGACTCAGCCGCCCAGCGCTACCAGCCGCCCGCCAACCCTCGCCCACCTCGTTGAGCGCCGAGACGCCCTCCAGCATCCAGCGCTCCTGGCGCCTGCAGCGCGCGGCTTTGCGCCGCTGACCCAGCGAGAGCTCGCCGTCGAGAGACGAGAACCCCTTCAGGCACTGGAGCACCCCGAGCCGAGCGGGATGGGTAGCGCGTCTCTTTGAACGAGAACGACATCGCCAGAGCCCAGCGAGGCGGCATCACCATCAGGCGCACCGCGCTCCCCCTGCAAACTCGCGCCAGGGCCGGGGGCCTCCCTGGCGCGAAGTGGCGGCTCAGGCCCCGCGCCCGCGGCCGCGGCCGCGCGCCATGGCCTCGGCAATCGCCACCTGGTCGCCGGAGGCAGCGCCGGGGTCAGCGCCTCTCTCCAGCAGCCATTCTTCACGCCCCTTCCTGCGCTCCCTGAGACTGGCGCTCTCCTCCCCGAGCTTCTCGGCCACCCAGCTCTCGAGGGCAAGGCGCGCCAGCGCGGGCCCCCGGCTCCTGTCCTGGCCGAGGAAGATCGACCTCTCGTCCAGCCGTGGGGCAGCGTCCTGGCCAGCCTCGGCCTCGCGCAAACTGGAGGCGTATATTCCCCCCCAGAGCTGGCATCGCCGGCACAGGATCTCCGCCGCCACGAGCTCGCCTGCATTGAGCTGGTCGTAGGTCGTGAGCTCGTGGAGGACCTCCGAGATGAAATGGCGGTCGTCCACTCCGGCGTCCGAAGCCGTGAGTCCTTGGACCGACCTCCACCAGAAGTGCCTCTGCAACGGCGCGTACCCAGCTTCCGAAATCTTCTCCAGCAGCCAGGCCGCCGCCCCGGGCCCCTTGATCATCCAAACCGGGAAGGCCGTCGTCGACATCTTGGCCACCGCGTCATGGAAAGACCTGGTGCGAGAACCCCCTGCTGGGCACGCGACTGGCAGCGTCCGGAGGTCCCCGCTGCTGCTGGCCAGCGCCGGCGGCTCCGCTTCGGGCGCGCCGGCAACTGCCGCCGCGAGCGAAGCCCCTGGCGCGAGCACGACCACGCCGCGATCCCCGAGCATGGCCAGCGGCCGGCCCTCTGCCGTGAGCAGCTCGGGCGGGATGGGCGCCCCTCGCACCAGCCCGCCTCGCGTCTCCGACGCCGCCAAAATCGCGTCTGGCGGGGGGGGCAGCCGGCGGCGCGAGGACCGCTGCGCGCAAGGGCCCGCCCGCGCCGCCATGCCCAACGGCCCCAGCGGGCGCCGGGCCCGCCGCCACCAGAGCTGCTGCTGCCGCTGCGGGATGCCCCCCGGGCGCCGCCGCTGCCACTGCGCCGCCCGCGCCGCCAGGCGCCCTCGCCGCCGCCGGGGCAGCCATGTCGGCCAGAGGCCTCGTCCGCGCGGATGTCCGACGCCATCTGCGCGGCCTCGTCGCAGAGCTACTGCAGCTCGGCCAAGAGACGAGCGTTGTCCACCCGCAGCACCTTGCCTCGTGGCGCGGGAATCGGCCTTCCCCCGCGCGGGCCCAACGGCAGCAGCCGCAGCGCCTGGGGCATGTCCTCATCGTAGATGTCCCAGTGCGCGGTGAGCACAACGAATCTGTGCTCACAGTTGTGGGCCAGCATGATACGGTCATGCCAGTAGTCATCGCGAGGGTCGTAGTAGGCGAGGACCCTCGACCCCACTTGGAGACTCTGCAGGCAGCGCAGCATACGTTCTGCTGGGCTCGATCTCAGGGGCCGTCGAGCGTGCGCCGCGCCTCACTGCCAACCCTGCAAGCACCGTGGAGCTCACACCGAACACCACGCCTCCAAAGAACGTGGACGGCGAGACGCCAACTCTCCGGGCACAACAACTGAGGGCAGGCTGGACACGCTGGGCACGTAAGTCGTTCGGGTCCACACCGCTCCAGTTGGCGCCCGAACAGTTCCACAATATCACTGCTGACCTCGCAGTCAGCCGCACAGTGGCAGTCTGGGCAGCGCGCGACTGAAAGGAGTGGGGCCCAAGGAGCAATGGCCTGCAAGCTGCGCGCGGCCAAGTCCTTTGAGCCAGAAAGACTAAAGAGCGGAATGAAACGGAACTGTGCAAAGCAAACTCGTTACACAACGTATCTTCCCCACCCTCCAATAATCACCCCTCTGGAAGCCCGAAGCTGGGAATGTTACCCCCCCGGGCCCCCGACAAGCCCCAGCCGAACTCACCGGCCCTCCCCGGGATCCCTTCGGAACTCCAAGACAGCCCCTGAGGTCTCCCAAGACGGTCCAAGAGGGCACCGAGTCGCCGAAAGATCGTTCCAAGACGCCTAGGATGGCCTCCAGACGGCCCAAATTGTCTCCAAGACGCCCCAAGAGGCTCACTAAGAGGGCTCCGAGGAGCAAAAATCGTCACACTCCCTGTTGCAAGCAAACGTATATATACATATATATATATATAGACAGATAGATATTAGCATGTTCGCATCTGGTGCTTTCACTACGTCCAGAAAGCTCCAAGAGGACACCAAAAGGGCCCCAAGACGGCCCAAAAAGGCTCCAAGACGGCAACGCAAACCCCCAAAAGGACCCCAGGACTGCCGTGAGAGGGAGCCCAAAAGGGGGAGCCGAAAAAGCCTTCGGCCCCAATACGCCCCCGGGTACCCCCGAGAAGCCCCAAGAGGCTCCAAGAGGCCCCCAGGGAGCCCCAAGAGGGCCCCAAATAATCCCGAAGAGCCCTCCAGGAGGTCTCCAGCAGGGCCCAAAGCTGCCTCCAAGACGTCCCCGAGAGGCCTCACACGAAACCCCATCAGCAATCCGAGTGGCCTCAGACCAGCCCAGGCAGGCCTGGGCCCGTGTTCATGCTGTCTTGGACGCCTTGTGGGACGTGGCCGGATCCTCGGAACCCGCGGTTCAACGAACACCCGTTCGGGTGCTCGGAACCGCCCGTTCAACAGGCTCCTCCAAGAGGGCTGAACGGAACCAACGGATTCAACGAGCACGCGGCAAATTGCTCGGAACCCACAACTTCAACGACAAGCCGTCCGACCACAAACCATGCTTGAGTGCGTCGCCATCGCCGTCGCCGACGCCGTCGTCGCCGCCGTCCCCGAAGCTCGACCTTGAGCCCTACGAGGACGACGACGACGACGACCATGCGACAGCGACAACGACGACGACGAAGGCGCGACGGCGACAGGCGGCAGCCGCAAGGCCTTCAAGAAACTCGGGAAGCCTGATGAGACCTTCCGATGACAGCCCATGGAAGCCCCAAGAAACGTGCAGGAAACAGAAGCGACGCTCCCTGGACGTACCATGGGGAACGAACTACAATAAAAGGGTCGGCGGATGTGTCGCAAGCCTGTCGAATCTCTCTTTCTTTCTGTCTCTGTCTCTGTCTCTGCCTGTCTGCGTGTCTGTATGTCTGTCTCTCTCTCTCTCTCTCCTTGTGTACGGCGCCGTTGAAGAAGCACCAGGCTATCCGACAACAGCGAAAGCGTAGCATGCTGCTGATGGGCTCCCAACGGCTGCGTGCCATGGGCGCTCGTCTCCCTCCCGGGTAGGGGGCATGGCCGCCGGGCTCTTCGGCGAGGTGGGAAGGCCAGGGCCGACGGACATCTGCTGGGCCAACGCAGCCTTCGGCAACCGAGGAGACAAAGATCCCACTGGGGTCCCGCGCCCCGCCGCGATGTGGGCCAAACGCTTGTTGGTTCGCGCCTTCGGGGAATGGCTTCCCTGCTGCTGGGCGAGGAGAATCCTTCGGACCAACATGGCGCCAGTAAGAGAAAATGGATGGCATTCGGCGGCGGGCGAAGGGGGGAAATGAGAAGGAGCAGACCTTCTCAAAGGCTCGGAAGTCCCACACCCTGCTGGGAAAGTTCCTCAGCCTTCCCCGAAGACAAACGACTCTGACGGTAGGACCCCGCATGGGAATATATGTAGATTGCCCTTCGCTCTCTCCTCTTCAACCTGGCCGAAGTCGTTGAGACAACCCTGCGAACCGTTAGGGCGCGAGAGCAAGCCGTTGGGACAACCACGCAAGCACCGAGTTAGTCGCGGCCGCGCTGGGCGAGAGGCAGCACGAAGTTCAGCTCTGCCCCGAGCTGCCCCGCCGCGTGATGTGCCCCCTTGGGATGCTCAAGTGGTATGCCTGGTAGGGTTTGCCAATGACCCGCTCGGATTACCAATGTGACACGCGGGCCCCATAGGGTAGGGGCTCCCGCCTCAGACTTCCTCGCTATCCGCTCGCAAACGAAGCCCCCGGGTGAAACTTCCTCCATAGTCAGCCCACAGGAGATCAAAAACAAACGATGGTTTCAAGTCTCCAGTGGCCCGCCCGGATTACCAACATGAAGTGCGGACCCCGTCTCGCTTGAGACTTCCTCGCAAGTCACTCACAGACGAAGTTCCCACCTGATACGTTATCCATACTCAATCCATTGGAGCCAAACAGTGAGAACATTCAGACTTCCGACGACCAGCCTCTGATTATCAACATGAAGTGCGGACCCCATAGGGAGGGGGGCTCCCGCCTAAGACTTCCTCGCAATTCACTCACAGACGGAGTTCCCGCCTGAGATTTCCTCCATATTCAGTTCGGAGGGGTCGAACAGCGACGATGCTTACAAGTTTCCGATGACCCGCTGGTATTCTCAGCATGAAATGCGGACCCCATAGGGAATGAGGTTCCCGCCTAAGACTCCCCCGCAATTCACTCACAGACGAAGTTCCCGCTGGTGACGTCCTCTATTTTCAATCTAGGGGAGCCGAAACTTGACGACGGTTGCAGGTTTCCGATGACCCTCTCGTATTCTCAACATGAAATGCGGACCCCCTAGGGAATGAAATCCCGCCTAAGACTCCCCCGCAATTCACTCACAGACGAAGTTCCCACCTGATACGTCCTCCATATTCAATCTAGAGGAGCCGAGAAGTGATGACGCTTACAAGTTTCCGATGGCCCGCTCGGATTGCCAACATGAAGTGCAGACCACGTAGGGAAGGGGCTCCCGCCTGAGACTTCCACATACTTAACTTGCAGACAAGGCTCTCTCTCGGTCGATGATCACGGTGATCACGATGGGGTAAATGTGTGATGATAGTGATGGTGATGGTGAGTGATAGTGAGTGGTGATTGATTGAAGGTGATAATGCTGATGATGATGACTTGGACGATGATCCTGACGGTGGTTTTGGCAATGTGTGTATGATGATGGTGATGAGGATGGTGTGTGACAACGTGCTGATGATTATGACCGGGTGTGTGCTGCTGCTGATGATGATGGTGGTGATGATGGCGGTACTGATGATGATGAGTGTGCAGAAGAGGTGGGAGGTGATCCTGCGCGGAGGTGCGCAGCGAAAACAATATTCCCACTCACGATGCGGGGAAACACTTCTCAGTAGGCATGAAGGCTTCTGAAAGTCCCGCAGCCTTCTGAGAAAGCCTTTTCCTTCTCATTTCCCCCCCTTCGCTCGCCGCCGAACCATGCGGATAGCTGATGCGGAAGATGAATGCCAAGGCCAACGAACATAATCAGTACGAGGGCAATTAGAACGAGATCTGTGCGGAAGCGGACAGAGGATTGCTGCGGGAAGTCAAGCAGGACTTGACGCGACGAATCCGTCCGTTTCCGATCCTCTTTCTGGCAAATCACATCAAGTCCCGGAATGGGCGGGCATCTTCACACAACTACCACACGACGTGGTGCAGAATTGCGCCACCACGGCATGCCACCGTGGACGAGTGAGACCCAGCAGGGCAGCAATTCCCCTGTAAATTCTTCGCACGGAGAAAAAGCAAAAAGGGCGGTCGCCTGAGTCGCTTCACCAACGGCCGCTTGAACATTCTGGTGTCCCGCTCCGTCCCCACGGCGGCGAGCCAGCCGCCCTGAGGACGATCGCTCATCCGCCAACTTGCGCACGGTCAGGCACATCGCTCTGCAATCATGTCCAGACAACATCTACCTACACGACCACCCTTCAGTTGATAAGAAGGTTGTGGGGGGGGAGAAGGGGGGGATCCAACATCTGCCTCAATCGATCTCACTATCGATCTCACTCAACGGGACACCACGGGACACCACGGAACACCACGGGACCCTTGTCGATGTCACTATCGCTTTGCAATCAGATCCAAATAACATCAATCACGCAATATACCATGTAACAACAAATGAAACGAACATGAACTTTCGCATATCCGCGCTGATGGTTGGGATCGGTGCCCACGCTGTCGGCGACCCGCGCGACGCTCACGCACCCCGAAGATCTGCTGCTCGAGGATGCGAGCGGGAACTTGCCACTGGAGCTGGGGGTATATATGCAAACAACACGGGCTCCCCCCAAGCGCGAGAAACCGTGTAGGGCTGATTGCGATGTCCGGTATTTCGCCAAGCTGGATTGAACCAACTCAGCCCAATATTCAGGCTGGCTTTTTGAGCTGCACCCAGAGTATCGGAACGTGAGGACTTTCCAAGAAAAACGCTAGATCAAACAGCAACGGTGAAGTCGAAAAGGGGACGCTCTTAAACAGCAAGCCCTCCCTTCCTCATGCCAAACATATAGAAAAAGAAATGGCACTGGACAGCATAGATTAGATGGGGGCGGCAGTATGAGGCGGAGGACGAAAAGGGGGATGCGTGACAGTAAAACGAGGCGGAAAGAGAGATATGATTAAAGGGAACTGGAAGGACGTTGCGGTCCACGAGGAGGGGCGTAAGCTCTGAGAACAAGCGGGGCGACTGGAATACCCAAAACGCCGTGTAATCACAAGGAATGGCTCGCGTCACTCGTTCTTCAACACGCTGCCAATCTACTCGCGCTGTCCTCTCCCCGCGTGTTTATCCATTGTTGCCATTTGGCATGCACACGACAACAACTCACCACGAACTGGTACGCACATGAGAACACTTAGTATCCATAAGCGCCAATCAGTAGCACACCACGTATACATTTTGAGCACGAACTGAACGCCCTGCTCGTACTTGAGTGGGCTGCACCGAATGAGATGTTAGAATGAAGTCGGGCGTGTCCCCCTACAGGGGGATGTTCGACGAAACAAAATACGCAGAACATGCTCCAACATGGAAACAAACATTCAAATACTAGTCCCCAGGCTATGTTATAATCAAGGAGTGCGTTGCAGAGCTGCCGGGGCCTCGCCGACGTCCAGACCTTCGTCGAACTCAGGTCTGGCCTCAAAGTAAAAAGGCTTCTTCGGTTTGAAGAACATAATGTCCTCGCTCTGCCCTTCTGAAGCCCAGTTCCCACCCGCCTTGGCACATGCCCCCTGCGCCCCCCTGCTCCAGCCAGATGCCGCAGAGCCTGTTACGGTGGCTCCATCTAGGTGTAGCCTCTCCTACCCTTTCCCCGCCCTGTCCGCCCCTCCATATTCCACCTTCCAGCTTCCTCCTCCTCCTCGGCCTCCTCCTCCACCTCATCATCATCATAAACTTCCTCCCCCTTCTCCTCCTCCTCCTCCCGGAATGCGCCGATTGTGGCCCAGCCCACCCTGGGCAGAGCAACGCCGCCCAATGACAGCGTCGACCCAAACATCGGGCGTCTCCGCCTTGTTCGAGAGACTCGGGCCTTCGACGTCTCCACCACTTACGGTGGGGGCATTTTTTTATCCTATCACCCTGGGGCTTTTCATGCAACGACAAATTCAGAAGCCGACTTACGGCCCCGCAAACAGTGCTTGCGCGAGCCCGCAGCCCGCCAGGACCAGATCCCGAAGCGCGGCAACCGTCACTCCGCGCTCTGCCCGACCACAGGCCTGGGGTCCACGATCCTGGCCACTCTGGCGGCCCTGCCACGCTCCTGAGCCTCAGCAGCGCTGGCAAAGCCAAAGGAGCCCAGGACTCCCTCAAGCCCTGGGCGGAACAGCCTCGCATGGGCAGGCGGGGCGGGTGCCCGTTCCCGCACCTCGAGGGGCTCCACTGCGGGGGCTCGTGAGTCAACAGGGGCCCCAAGGTCCTCCCTGTCCTCAGTGCCCGCCGCCGAGCCGAGCGCCTCGGCCCACCTGGCACGAGTGGCCTCTGTGGGCCGAGCCAACTTGTCAATCGGCTGCTTGAGTTTTGGCAGAAGCGATTTCGCGAAATCATTACGCGCCTGCGCCCTGGAGCCCTTTTTGGCCCTGGGGTCGCCTGCGCGCCGGGCCCCACCACAGGCCTTGGCAAGGCTTCGGTGGCAGTACTGAGGTTTCATGCAATACATCCAGCACGCCACACAGACCAGAAACGCAGGGTCACCACTGCCAGAAACGCGGGATTCCCTAAGCTGGTGGCCGTTGACCTCCCAAACCCCCGACTCGCCAGGGTCGGGGGGCACCAAGCGAGGCCCTGGGGACCCAACCTGGCCAGCAGGGCCCGAGGGGGCACTCAGAGGGGGGTCGGCAGCCACAGCGGCAGGGGAGGCCCCAGCGGAAGGAGTGGGCGAGGGGTTCGATCCAGCCGACGCGGGCGGGTTCAGAGCGCCTGCGGCCGAGGTCGTTGCCCACTGCGCCTTGTCCGCGCGTCTGCGCTGGACAGCGCGACACAAAGCCGCGGACGCGTTCGACGCGTCTGCTGCTGGCTCACTGGGCCTGGCGGGCCCGTCGCCTGCCTCCTCCCTCATGTGGACCTTCGCGTCGACCTTCTCCTGGGCCTGGGCTCCCTGGCTGGCCGCAGCTGCCGCCGCCAGCGCCGCGGCTGCCCCCGCAACCTCTGAGCCGCCAGAGCCGCGGGCCGCCGACTCCTCGGCCTCCAGCAGCTGCTCCAGGTCGGGCGTCGAGACGAAGGGGTCCAGGTCCACGAGGTCCAAAGAGGTGAGCGGCCAGGCATCCCTGAGCCCCGACTCGGTGATGTGCACCTCCAGGGCCGCCGCGCACCTGGCCACCTCCTTCGCCCGAGCTAGGCAGCCCTCCGACATCAGGGCGTCCTGCTCAGCGATGGCGTGGAAGGCTGCTCCTTCCTTTGCCCTGGTGTCGGCGCGCCTGTTGCCCAAGAGCCCGAAGAGGGCGAGCTCCCCGTCACCCACCGCGGCTTCGGAGCGGCGGGCTGGCACGTGGCGTATGTTTACGCCCTCCGCTGCATCACCGACCCTGGCCCACACGTGGGCGTGCAGGGAGCTGGGGCCGCAGGCCTTGGTCAGGTTGGAGGCCGCCTTCACCGTGCTCAGGCAGTCGCTGAGCAGCGTGTAGTTCCCGATGATGTCGGCGAGGCCGATGGCGGCGGCGTAGTCATCCCCTGCCTTGGCCGTCTGCGACGGGAGGTCGCTGGGGGGCACGGCTCCCCATGCCTCGGCGAGGAGCCTTCCTTCGGGCCCGCGCACGATGACGGCCCACCCCGCGCTCCTGACGTGCGGGAAGTCCCCATTCAGGCACGAGCCGTCGGTGAACACGAAGGACCCGCCTGGCACCACCAAGATGCCGTCCCCCCACCCGCGGGATCTCCACGCCCAGCTGTCCTCCCAAGCTGGCCTGGCAACGAGGAGGCTGATGTCGGCGAAGAGCCCCTGGCTGAAGAGCTCTTCGAAGGGGGGGCCCATGCGGTGGACCTGCTCCGCTGCCTTTCTCACCCGGCACGGGCAGTAGTCCCGCCTCCAGGGCGCCCATGCTGGACACTCGTGGTGCCTATGGTGCATCGTCCCAGGGGCGGCGCCGCAGAGTCTGCACAGCGGGTCGATCTCTCGCCCATGCCTTGCCAGTCGGGCCTGGGGCCAGCTGGCCAAGGACGCCAGGCGTCTCAAACAGCCTTTGTGGTGAGCCGTCCAGGTTTCCGATTCCTTGGCGCCAAGGAGCTGGTTGATCGGCGTCCACCACGGCGGCGGTCGCCACTGCCAGGAGGTCTCGGGCCTGCTGGCGTACTCCTCGAGCGACGCCGCCTGACGCGTGTCCTCCTTGACCTTGGCGGCGAGGAAGGCGGGCGAGAACCTCGAGACCTCAAGCTCTCTGCCCGCCCTGTCGGTCAGGACCCGTCCGCCAGCGCTGAGGCCCCAGCCGCCCCGCCCCAGCGTGAGCACCAGCGCCGAGACGGGGTCGCGCACCGCTGCCCACGGCCTCTGCAGCGAGGCCAGTCGCCTGCTGTCCCTGAGGCAAGCCTGCACAGCGGCAGGGGAGGCCTGTCCAGACCAGCACATGGAAACGAACGCCTGGACTGCCAGGCCCGTCGCAATCACCAGCGGATCCTGCCTCCAGCCCTGGGGGGCGCACTGCGAGCAGAAGGTCAGCGCCGCGCCCGTCGGCAGGTTGCAGGCGGCTTTCGCCGCCGATACCCTGAGCGCCCTCATGCGCCCAGGCGGGACTCCGTTGATGGCCGAGCCCCACGGGGCCTTTGCGGCGGGGCCTGCCCTCTGGATCTTGGCCTGCCTCATCCCTGCGCCGAAGATCCTGGCGAGGTTGCTGCCCTGCCTCAATGCCGCCAACTCCCTGGCCACCTGCGTCTCGACCCTGCGGTGGCCGCCTGCCGTCGCATCTCCTCCCAGGTCGCGGTGGCCAGAGACAAAGGCTTCGTCAGCTAGGACCCAGTCGGCGTGCTGCTGCAAAGCTCTCTTCAGACTCGCCGAGGAGGCCAGTGCCTTGGTCTTTTTCCAGTTGATGGGGAGACGCTTGTCGCCCAGCATGGTGGCAACTCCCTGGGCGAACCTGGCGATCTGCTCGGCGACCAGCCTGCGCGTGCCGATTCCGTGGCCCGAGGTGTCGTCGATCACATTGACCACCCTTCCGATCGGCAGCATCTTCCTCGACTTCAGCAGGAGATCGCACAGCATGATCCTCGCCATCTTCGTCGCGCAGGAGCATCCCGCGATGACGGTGTCGTCGATGACCAGCTGCTCGCTGAGGGCTAGGTCGGCCCTGGCCCTGCGGAGGCCTGAGTATAACACGCAAAGCGCCTGGATCAGCCCCGTGTTGAAGTCGCAGCCCCTCGCCGCGTCTAGGAGCAGCCCATGGTTGATCTGCTCGTAGAACTTGCTGAGGTCGAAGTAAACCGACGCAGCCTCAAAATTCTTCTCGCGCGCCAGGCCGAGCAAACGATTGTGAATGTAGGCCGCCCTGTCGCAGCTGGTGTCAGGGTCAGCCCCCCAGTGCTCGGGGAGCTTGTGGTCCCGCTCCCAGCCCGCGCAGTATTTGCGCCTGATGCGGCCCCAGATGCGCAGCCAGCTGCAGAGGAGCCCGATCGGGCGGCGGCCCCCGTCGGGCTTCCCCAAGAAGACTATGATCGTGGTGAACAGCTCCGGCGGCTTAGGGTGCCGTTCCCAGGCTGTCAAGATCGCTGCCAGCCTGGCCGCGCACTCCCTGCCAAGGCTGAGGATGAGCCTGGGATGGAAGGCGTCCCATCCCAGCGCCGTCTTCCTGGGAAAGGACCTCGCTGCTGCCAGCACATCCTCCTCCGCGATGGCGTCCAGACCCAAGGGCTCGTCCCAGTTCTCGGGGCGGACGCTGGCGGAGCCCTCTTTGTGCCAGAGCGCCTTCCAATCTTCAAGGATCCGATCCAGGGCCTGCTGCCCAACCAGCGGGGCTGGAGGGGCCTCCCCCTCGTCAGGGCCGAGGATGGAGCAGGTCCCGAGGTTGGCAAGCTTGCTGGTCGCGTGAGCGCCCTTGCCGTTCCCGCTGAGGGCCTCGTTCATGAAGTCCTTCCAGCGCTGTCTGGCCAGCTTCGCGCCCTCCCTGCGCTTGACCTCCGAGGCGGCGCCAATGGCCTGGAGGAACATGCTGCCCAACTCCGACCTGTCCGCGATCTCCGCCAGCAACGCCGACATCTTGGCGCCGCCAAACATCTCGCAGCCTTCTGCCTCGAACTTGGGGACCAAGTCAAGGGCGGCCGCCTGCAGTCTCTTGACGTGCTTGAGGTGCCTGGGCGAGGGGTGGGGCACCGCTGCCGCGGATGCCAACTGAGTGGCCAGGCGCCCCAAGGTAATCCAGCATCGCGTCAGCGGGCTGGACCTGCGCACCTCCTCCGAGCGCAGGAGGTGGATGAGCTGCTTGGGCACCCTCTTGGGCCCTTGCGCCCTGCCACGGTACTTGTCACCGTCCTTGATGCCGAAGAGGTGTATCAGGCGCTCCTCGGCCTGGTCGAAGAACTCCTTGATCGCCTCGTTTGGGCTCCCGCACTCATCCAGGAGCGGCGCCTTCCAGTCCGTAAGGGAGTCCTCCTCCTCTGGTTCTGGCTGGATCCCCTCCTGCTTCGCTCCTGGAAGCTCGAACGGCTTGGGACCCTTCTGCACCCAGACACCTGCCTGGCTGTACAGCTTCTCGAAGGTGAGTCTGACTGGAGTGTGCGGGTACGTCGTCGCCTGTCTGAGCACCGCCACCCTCGGCCCCAGTCCTGCCAGGGCGCCCGAGATCACGAAGAAGTCGTACGTGCTCTCACCGCAGGTCGGCTCGTCGGGCGCCACAATCACCGCTCCCACCGCGCGTGGCCACCACGAGCTGCTGAGGGGGCTGGGCTCCAAGTTCCAGTCTCCCCCCACAACGAAGGGCTCACGCAAACCTAGGGGGAAACCCTGCAGCTCGCTCAAGAGGTCCACGTTCGCTTCATTGAGCTTGACCGAACACTGCAGGCACAGGCTAACGCACACCACCACCAGGTCCCCGAAGGCGACGCGCCTCGCCACGATCCTGGAGGCGTGCTGGCCCCAGGTCTGGTCAATCCAGGCCACTCCGCGGTGCTCTCCGACCAGCACGGCGACCCCCGAAGAGACGGCTTGGGCTGCCGTTCCTGTGCTGCGGCACTCGCCGAAGGCCGCGTTGATGCCGTTCCTCTTCCACCGGGCTCGGGCAGGGCCCTCGGCCCGCGCCGAAGTGAACCGCGTCTCCTGGATGAGGTACACGTCGTCCCTGGCCTTCGCGTCCAGTAGCATCTCGAGGGCCGTCTGGGACTCCGCCCACGCGGGGCCGTTGATGCTGAGGATGCTGGCGCCCTGCTTCGCCGAAGGCCGCGCCAACTTGGCCAGCTGGAGCACCACGGCCGCGTAGTGCGCCGCCGCACCTGCCGTCTTCGCCCGTGGCTGGAGGCGGCTCGACGCCTCGCAGACGAGATCTGCGGGGAGTCTCGCGCCCGAGTCTGTCGCCACTCCATCCTGAACGAGCAACCCACTATTACATATGGGCCCTCGGCTCGACTGCGGGCTGCCAGTTCCTTGGCCTCTCTGCTCCTCCAGGCACCCATTGGACCTGGCATCAAAGACGCCGCGGCCGCTTGCCTGCCGCCCAGAGCGCGTCAAGGGCGTCGCGCAGCTTGCGCTTCGCCTCCTCTCGCTGCTCGGGGGCCGCTTCTCTGAGGGCTGCTGAGGCTGCGGCATGCTCCTCGCGCTTCGCCTCCCAGCCTTCTCCTCCCAGCAGATCCATGTCGATGTCGTCTGATTCTGGCACTGGTGCGCGCTCGCCGCCTGCGTCTGCCGCCCCAGCAGCAGCCCCAGAAGGAGCAGCAGCATCCCTGGCAGCGGCCGCTGCCTTCTTGCTGTCGCTGGCTGCGGTCTGCAAGCGGGCGAGGACCGCGAGGGCGTCCTTGGCCTCCTGGCTGGCTGCGACGTCCTCGTCCAGTCCCGCTGCGACCACCTGGATCGGGTCAGGGAACTCGCTGGCCTGGAGCTTGACCAGCTTGGCCTCCCCCTCTGTGAGCTCCTGGTTCTCTTCTTCGATCGAGACCTTGAGCTCCTGGAGCTCCTTGTCGAGCGCGGCCTGCTGCTCCAGGATGGCGGCCTCACGGGTCTCGAGCTTCTTGATCTTGTCACGCATGGCTTTGACCCGCCAGCGCTGAGTCTGAGCAGACGGCTGCTTGCTCTCGAGCGTCTTCGACTCCGCCGCCTTCTCCGCTGCCTCCACCGCGCTGGCGTCGAGCCCCTCCTTCGCCAAGAAGGCGACCACGTCCTTGTAGGAGATGCCAGGGCTCTCAACCGCAGCCTTCCTGGGCGGGGGCTTGCGCTCCTTCCAGGGCTTCGACTGCGGCGGGGCCTCGCCCTTGAGCTCTGCCACCTGCTTCTGCAGCCTCTGCAGCTGCTCCAGAAGCTGACCCTGTCCTGGCGGACCCTGCGCCCAGGCCCCGCGCGGGCGAGATGTGCTGGGTGCTGGCCCTTCTGCTGCTGCTGCCGAGCGCTTGGCTGCCTGTACCACCTTGGTGGAAGCCGCCTTCCAGCACTGGCGGCAGCGGATCCTGGACGCCCAGTTCCCATCGCAGCCGCATGAGCAGGACCAGAGAGGTGTCTGCTTCGCGCCGGGGATGATGCCAGCAGGGTCCAATTGTGGCGGCGCCATGGCCCGCGGGCTGCCGCGGGAGGAGCCGTCGTCGAGAGTTGGCTCGTGCCCACTACGCCGCTTCGAAGTAAGTGGGCACAAACGCGAGCTGTCGCCAGCTCAGGTAGATCAGCTCGCGCCGAAACGGCTACGGTGGGGGCATTGGATAAGGAACCCTTAGATGAGGAATCCTGGGTCTGAAAGCTGGTGGAATTCCGATCGTGGATCGGCCATGGATATCACCGCCGCCCTCATCAGATAAGGAACCCTCCAGGGTCTGAAGCCCCTGGGCACATGCCTTATACAACACCCCCACCGTAGCCTTCGGTCGGGCGTGTCCTACAGGCGGATTTTGGACGAAAATCAAACCATAGTCAGCAAATACGCCAAATACCAACAATTGTCGAAACATCGTCACCATACTGTTCTCTGGCTATGTTTGAATTCCTCCTGTAGAGGGACACGCCCGACTCAGACTTACCCTCGTCCGGCTTCCCATCCAACATCGTTTCTTCGCGGCCCCGAGGCCCGGTGGGGACCCCGATGAGCCGAACGGCGCGAAAAAACCTCTGTCCCCGTTTTCCTTCGAGACGCATAAATGTCTGGGGACACCCGGCCTTCGGTGGTTCGAAATGGGATCCTGAGGGGTAGGTCCTGAGGACGAGGCACCTCGAACGATGTGAACTCATCCTTGGACCCCTTCGTATCCTTAGGACCCCATCCCTGAAGACCCCTTTTTTGAACAACCGAATCCTATGCCCAGGATGGGCTTGGCCTGGCCAGGGATATCGGCATTGGCGGGAAGCCGGCGCCCCCCGATCTCGCCCCCCCCTAGGAGGAGGAAGAGGAGAAGGAGGAAAGGGAGGAGAAGGAGGAGGAGGAGGAGGAGGAGGAGGAGGAAAGGGAGGAGGAGGAGGAGGAAAGGGAGGAGGAGGAGGAGGAGGAGCAGCAGCAACAGGAGGACGAGAAGGAGGAGGACGAGGAGGAGGAAAGGGAGAAGGGGAGAGGGCGGAGAAGGAGGAGGGGGAGGAGGAGGACCATCACGTGGCTAATGGGGGGAGGCTAAGGATTGGCCGACCCGACCCTAACCAGAAGCCTCGTGGCACTGGGCCACCCTTGTTCCCCACAGCGACCCGAAGCCTCGTGGCACTAGGCTCGCAACGACGGCTGGGATGCTCCGTGGCACCCGCCATCTTTCCAGTGAGAAATCCGACGACCCTCATGGGGGCCTTTCAGACACTGCATTACTGACTAGGGAAGCACCAGAGAACGGCACGACAATGTGATCTTGCTCTGTCAAGGTCTATCCCCTTGCGCGCATAGAGCAGTGAGGAACGGGAACCGAGGGTCGAATCGAATTGAGCGAAGGACGTAGCCTCCGCCGCTCTCCTGCGCAGGGAAGCGCCAGGGGTATGCCTGGCTCTTCGACCTGCTGGCACAGAATTCCGTTCCTTCTTTAGGAAGGTTTCCGAAGGCATGCCTGCCACCTGCGAAAAAATAGGATACAAAAGAAATGCACAGACACAGCATACAGCGAACACTGAACAAAGAACCACTTATTCTCTGATCTTACAGCAGCTGCATACAACAATCACTATCTCAGACTTCAACGAATGCTGGCAACGCTACTCGCGGCCTCCATATCTTGTAACTGAAGCTATTGGACTTTTTTGTTATATATATAGCGTGGCTTCATACAGAAAGGGACAAAGTCTGATCGGACAGGCGTGCAACTATCAATCTTCAAGTTGTAATGTCGGACGCCTTCTCCTTCGACGAATTAAACAGCTGCTTTCTCTATCTCCGCGCTCTGATTGCCGACGGACAGCCAGTTTTCTCCAGCGCGGTACTTCCAGCTAGTGGTGCCGAACTGCTTCCAATCCACCTCGGAAATGACCTCTGTGGCGTCGTCGTGGGGGGTCGCCTCATCGTAAGGCTCCGTGCCCAAGAACTGCTCCTGGACCTCCGCCTGGCTGCTGAAGCCGTCGTGCGGCTTCTCCAACGCAGCCTGCTCGATCTGCACAGGGTCCTCCTGGATCGCTTCCGACGCCTCAATCGCCTCCTGGTTGGGCGGTTCCGCAGCCCGCTCCGCGGCGAACTGCACCACCTGCTCGTCCGCAGGCTTCTTGAAGTCGTCGCCGTCGTCTCCCTCCACCTCGATGGGCTCCGTGACCTGGGGATGCTCTGGGTCCACAGCCTAGATGTCGAAGCCGTCGTGCGGCTTCTCGGCCACGGCCTTCTTCATATGCCTGTCGTCCGAAACATCGATGAATCCAGGCACGGCGTCGGCATACTGTTCCGTGTCTTCCACGCGCTGTGGCGACAAGGATCCGCAGCAGCTCGTTCCTGAGGCCCTCGCCGTAGGTGACCAGCTCGTTGGCCTCCATGTCGGAAACCAGCATGGCAGTGGGCGTCCAGAAATTCTCCTCGAGTTCGTGGTATACCATGCCCGACGCGATGGGCAGCTGCGTCACGAGTCCGGGCGAAAGCCAGCCAGTCGGTCGTTGGCCTCCTGGAGTTTGCGCGCATGGATTGCGCGACCTGTGGCGCGGCGGCAGGCGCTACGCGACGACGTTGGGGCCGCACTCCGTAGGGCGGCACACAGGAACGCCATAACTCTGCGTGTCTGACTGTGACTGGGGCGGGCCAGGCGAGGCGGGCGCACAAGGGAGCGAAAGCAGACTTCGTGCTCGTGGTGCCGAAAACGCCGCGGGGGGCCTGCTCGAGCGAGGAGGAGCAGGAGGAGGAGAGGGAGGAGGAGGAGGAGGAGGAGGAGGAGGAGGAGGAGGAGGAGGAGGAGGAGGAGGCCAACAGCCTGCTCGAACATGCCCGACGTCAGCCCAGCTGCCTGGGCCCTTTCGGCCTGCACGGGCGTTTCCGGGCGCTCGGGCCACCGCCCCGCACCCACCCACGGGGGAACGGGGCGCGGGCGCGGGCGCGGGGCGCCGTGGTACCGCCCCGGGCTGCCCCCGGGGGCGGCCAAGGGCGTCCCCTCCGGGGCAGCTCGGAGGCATGACGAGAGAAGGACCAAGGCTTCCCCCACCAATTCAAGCCAGCGGCAGCGCGGGGACGGCAAACACCCCGACTGGGAAGGACGCCCAGCGACTGCGCCCCAGAGCACTTGGAACCCCCTGACAGACCCCCGAAGCCCTCCCGCAAGCAAGTTCCCTCGGAAAGGGAACCAGGGGTGGGGTACAGGGGTGGAGTGGGGCAGAAGGGCCTCGAAATTGTATCAACTAGCCGTTCGAAACAATATGATACTTGCAGTGCGAAGCTAGTTACCCCTAGACATCCCAGGGCTCAGGGCTCTCGAGGCGGCACGCTGACGCATTCGACTATGCCCGACCGTTCGGGTATAGGGGTATATACTTCCTCACAATGTATTGAAGAATCGAGCTCTCGCTTAGGACTTCCTTGCAATTTACCACCCGATCGCGGCTCCCGCTTGATACTTCCTTATAATGTTTTGAAGCATCGCGCTCTCGCTTGGGACTTCTTCGCAACTTCCCACCGAATCGCGGCTCCCGCTGGATACTACCTCACAATGTATTCAGATGCCGCTCCTCGACACTCAGGAATCGCGTTCCCGCTACATATTGCATGGCGGTTCAAACAGAATTTACGCTTCAACGGCCCGCCGCTCGACCCGCCCGTCTGGGCCTGCCCGCCCGACCAGCCCGTCAGGGACTGCAGTCGCCGCTCGCTGCCCTTCGCCCGCCTTCGATGCCCATCGCTGCCCGCGCTGGTTCCGCGGTCGCCTTCGCTCGCTGCCCTTCGTGGCCCCGTTGCTGCCCTCAGTGACCCCGTCGCTGCCCATTGTGGCCCCGGATTGAATGCCCTTCGTGGCCCCCGCTCATAGTCGCCCGTCGTGGCCCCATACGCATGCCCTTCGTAGCCCCGCTGTCGCCCTTCGTGGTTCTCTCGCTGCCCTTCGTGGCCCACTTTCTGCGCTCAGTGGCCCCGCCCCGCTGTCGCCCTTTGAGGCCCCATATACGAATACGAATGCCCTTCGTGGCCCCTGCTCGTTCGCGCCCGTCGTGGCCCCATATGCATGCCCTTCGTGGCCCCGCTGTCGCTCTTCGCGGCCCCCTGTCTGCCCTTCGTGGCCCCGTTTCTGCCCTCAGCGGTCCCGTCGCTGCTCTCTGTGGCCCCAGATTAATTGCCCTTCGTGGCCCCCGCTCGTTCGCACCTTTCGTGGCCCCATACGCGTGCCCTTCGTCGCCCCGCTGTCGCCATTCGTGGCCCCCTCGCTGCCCTTCGTGGCCCACTTTCTGCGTTCAGTGGCCCCGCTGTCGCCCTTTCTGGCCCAATAGTATGCCCTTCGTGGTCCCCGCTCGCTCGCGCCCGTCGTGGCCCCATATGCATGCCCTTCGTGGCCCCGCTGTCGCTCTTCGTGGCCCCCTCTCTGTCCTTCGTGGCCCCGCTTCTGCCCTCAGCGGCTCCGTCGCTGCCCTCTGCGGCCCCCTTATACGCATGCCCTTCGGGGCCCCCGATCGTTCGTGCCCGTCGTGGCCCGCGCCAACAACGGCTCCCGCCTGATACTTGCTTACAATTGATTGAAGAATCGCGCTGTCGCTTTGGACTTCCTTGCAATTTACAGCCGGATCGCTGCTCCCGCTTGATACTTCCTTACAATGTATTGAAGAATCGCGCTCTCGCTTGGGATTTCCTCGCAACCATACGCATGCCCTTCGTGGCCCCGCTGTCGCCCTTCGTGGCCCTCTCGCTGACCTTCGTGGCCCTTTTGCTGCGCTCAGTGGCCCCGCTGTCGCCCTTCGAGGCCCCATATACGAATACGAATGCCCTACGTGGTCCCCGCTCGTTCGCGCCCGTCGTGGCCCCATATGCGCGCCCTTCGTGGCCCCGCCGTCGCCCTTTGTGGCCCCCTCTCTGCAATTCGTGGCCCCGGTGCTGCCCTCAGCGGCACCGTCGCTGCCCTCTGTGGCCCCGGATTGAATGCCCTTCGTGGCCCCCGCTCGCTCGCGCCATTCGTGGCCCCATACGCATGCCCTTCGTCGCCCCGCTGTCGCCCTTCGCGGCCCCCCACGCTGCCCGTCGTGGCCCACTTTTTTGCGTTCAGTGGCCCCGCTGTCGCCCCTTTTGGCCCCATATATGTATGCCCTTCGTGACCCCCGCTCGTTCGCGCCCGTCGTGGTCCCATATGCATGCCTTTCGTGGCCCCGCTGTCGCCCTTCGTGGCCCCTGACACGATATGTTCTTTCAAGGGGGCGGTACGTGGCGCTGTTTATGGCGCGACCCATGGCGAAACTTATTGTTAACCTGTGTTGGAGCGGCTGGCGCAGGCCATGGCGCAAGCCACCACTCGCAGCACAAATCGTCGTTGTCCCTCCTTCTTGCCCCTCCCCTCCCCTCCGATGCCTTCGTCCTCACTATCCCGCGTTATCTGTTACCCTTCGTTTTCAAGGGCTTCACCAACCACACGTGGCAGGGAATGACTATACCCCCAACTGGGGGTACGATCGAAGACGAAGAGGGCGGGTTTCCAGGGTTTGGGACATGCATCTTGAATGACACGCGAACAGATAAGAGCGAACAAGTTTAAAATGATTGTTGTTGTTGTTGGTTCTCGCCGTCCCACCCGCGGCCCACCCGCGACTCTCCCCGCGACCCACCCCGCGACCCACCCCGCGACCCACCCCGCGACCCACCCCGCGACCCGCCCGTGACCCACCCGCGACCCAACCCGCGACCCACCCGCGACCCACCCCGAGACCAACCCACGACAAACCCGCGACCCACCCCGCGACCCACCCGCTACCCGGCCCCCGACCCGGCCCGCGACCCACCCCGCGACTCGCAACCCACCCCGCGACCCACCTGGACCCGACAATTGATGTTTACTGAACGGCCCTGGCCGTTTTGCGTTCTAGCCGCGGCCGGCGTGGAAGGCGCGCCCGTGCCAGGCGAGCGATTGGGGGGGCGCGGCGTCGCGCGCGCCGCCGACGGCGCCCTGCTCCTATCGGGGGGCGCGTTGCCCGCCCGCTCTCAAGCACGGCGCGTCGAGGGCGACGGCAGGGGCCGCGCGCGTCTGGCGCTGCGACGACACCTCGTTGCAGTAGACGCGAACTACGAAAGAAGCTGCTGTGAAACATCTAGGGGCACATCCTTCGTCAGTGCTCAAGGGCCCTGAGTTGCCCCAGAGCGTCTGGAGGCCCCAGGGGCCATCGGCCAGGGGAGCCTCGCACCGTCGCACCAGTCGGCGCGTGAGCAGAGAGGAGAGCGCGCAGCCAACATGCCTATGGCAGCGTGGCCAAATCTGCACTGCGCGCCCCCGCTCGCGAGCCGCGCCGCCGTCGCGACGGAAGCGGTCCGCGAGTCGCGCATGGGGGGCAGCAGCTGCCAGCGATTATTCCACACAATGCGCCGACAAGTTTGGCAAGGCCCACCTCGCCCCCTCGCTCCGGCAGGCTCGCGCAGCTCAAAATCCCGGTCCAAACGCCGAGCGACGAACTGGATCGCTGCTCGGTCGCCTCGCCAGCTGTTCGATGAACGCCAACTGTCTTCCAGCGAGGCGATTGCTGAGTTTGTCTTGCCCCGCGATGTTGGGCGCGGCTGCGTTGAATCACCCGATAAAATACGCATGAGAAATTTGATAATTTCTCCGGGGACAGCGGTTCTGGAAGGCACCCAGCCGTTGCCGACGTGGGGCTCAGGCTGCAGCGCGACCCGCAAAACCCGACGCGCCTCATCCACTCCTGAACCACCGAAAGAATCGATGTCGATCAAGAGAGCGTCGCCCGCATCTGCCAAGTCCCTTACCGAATGCATTTCTGTCTGCGGGCCGATGCGCCGGAGGATCTCCACGCGGGCGTCAGCCAGCAACGTCGCCATGGCGATGTTGAACAGGAGTGGTAACCGAGGGCATCACTGACTCCATGGCGTCGAGGTCGCTCGTCCGCGACAAATCCAAAATCCGCCGCGATGGAAAGCCCGACTCGTGTAAACTGCCGTTGCCATCTGGACACAACGGCGCGAGTACCCGAATCTTCACAGAGAGGATGCCCATGCAGCAGACGGCGCCGAATCGAACATTTTCGCCCACTCCAGCGCCGAGAAATAGATTTCGCCGTCTCGAGTGCTCCATGCGCGCTCAAGGACCCTGCGGGCAAGGAAAAACGCGCCCGCCGTGCCCCGTTTGGATCGGAAACCAAATTGTGTCTGCCAGGTTCTGCATTCGGCTCGCGCGTACTTCAGCCGCCTTCTTTACGACGCAATTGCAAACATCTTGTATGCAATGATAAGCTGATGGCATATTGGTATCACATTATGCATGGTCACCTTTTCTCACGCATCATCCGCATTCGCGACCTGTGCCAATCATCAGGCACTTGCCCATTCTCCCAGACGGCGTCGCAGAATAGCTCCATCCTCCGAGGCTGTCTTCCAAAACTCTGGCGGAAATTCGAGGAGCCTCCAGCCTGTCCCTGTTTGTGGGCGCGGGCAGCGCGATGTGCCTCGTCTTCTGCGACGGTGCCAATATTGACGTTCAATCCGGTCTCGTGGAAGGCGTCCGTCGGCAAAGCGCTCGTCTGCCGCGCTGTCCATCGTGCCCGCCCCAGATGCGCAGCAAAAGTGTCGGCCCGGCAATCGTTGCCCACCGCCCCCCCCCCCCCATGGAGTGTCTGAGCCCCCCCTGCTGGCGGCGAAGCCCCCGTCGGATCTCCGCGATCTCCGTCGGCCGTCAGCCCATCCAGCTGTCGGCCGCGATCTCCGTCGGCCGTCGGCCCATCCAGCCAGGCCCCCCCGTCCTGCGCCGCTGCTGACTTGATCTGTTTCGCAATGGCTCGTTCTTCTGATGTTTTTTTCTTGCTCAGGTCAGATCCAGGGTTTTCGAGGCCTCTGAAGCTGCGGCGGCAAAGAGTCTCGGACGCACTCCGGAAACCATCAAATTGACGCCATGCCAATCCACGTCGCTACTGCTAGGCGCCACCCCCTGAAAGCTGCCCAAAGAGTCAGCGAGCTCGTTAACGAACCGTCGTTGCGAAGCGAAGCGTAGTCTCGAAATTGATTCGCCTCAGGCCGACGCTAGGGCTCGCCCATCAAAGCCTTGCCCACATGCACGCGGACGCCGGCCTTTACCAAGAAATGGTGCGAAGACGCTGGGACGTCAGACAACGCAGACGCACTGGCAACAGTATGAGCCCGCGGTTGCTCTCTGGGAGTGCGCGCGCCGGCCCACGCGGCCCCCTGCCCGGCAACCCGCGCTGTGACTCGCAGCCATTGCTCTTGCGACGGCTGGAAAAAGATCTTGCGAGGCAAATCGAAAATTGCGAACGCACTTCAATGGGCCAAAACCTGTCGGCATCTCCCTTGCATGTTTGGCCCGGGCAGCTCTGCGGCTTGGCTCGGACCCGACCCGCCAGTCTGCCAGCGACCATGTGCCCGTGCATGCGATGAAGTTATTGCTTGCGATCGGCGCTCCGGCATGGCTGTAGACGTCGCCATTTGCCCTGACTGTCGTGAGTTCGAGTTTGCCCCCCATGAAGCTCACGCTGCACTGCGACCCGCAAAGCCCGACGCACCTCATCAACTTCTGCACAACCAAAGAATTGCTGTCGATCGAGAAAACGTCGCCCGCACATGCATGAATTTCTGTCTGCGGGCCGATGCGCCGGAGGATCTCCACATGGGCGTCAGCCAGCAACGTCGCGATGACGATGGTGAACAGGAGTGGTGACAGAGGGCATCCCTGACTGATTCCATAGCGTCGAGGTCGCTCGTCCGAGATGGATTCAAAACCCGCCGCGATGAAATGCCCGACTTTCGCAAGTTGCTGTTACATCTGGACGCAGCGGAACGGGCACCCGGATCTTCACAGAAAGGATGTCGATGCAGCAGACGGCACCGAATCGATAGCTTTCGCCCAATCCAGCGCCAAGAAATAAACTTTGCCGACTCGAGTGCTCCACGCGGGCTCCAGGACCCTGCGGACAAGGACAAATTCGTCCGCTGTGCCCCATTTGGATCGGCAGCCAAATTGTGTCTGCCAGGTTATGTCGTCGGCCCGCGCGTGCTTCAGCCGCCTGATCAACGCAATTGGAAACGACTTCTCTAGAACGGATAAGAAGTTGGTGGCCACAGGTTATCACATTCTGCAAGGTCACTTTTTTCTCATGCATCATCCGTAGTCGCGGCCAGTGCCAGTCATACGGCCCTTGCCCATTCTCCCTACGACGTCGCAGAATAGCTCCATCCTCCGTGGCTGTCTTCCAAAACTCTGGCGGGAATTCGGCGAGCCTCCAGTTTTTCCTTGTCTGAGGGCGCGTGCAGCACGATGTACCTCGTCTTCTGCGACGGTGCCATGATTGATGTTCAATCCGGTCTCGTGGAGGGCGTCCGTCGGCATAGCGTTCGTCTGCCGCGCTGCCCGTTGCACCCGCCCCCGATGCTCAACAAGAATGTCGGCCCGGCAACCGCTGTCCACCATCTCCCCCGTAAAGTGTCTGAGCCCCCACGCTCGCGGCAAAGCCCCCGTCGGATCTTCCGTATTTGGCAACGATCTCCGTCGGCCGTCAGCCCATCCAGCCAGGCGTCCCCATCCTGCGCCGCTGCTGACTTGATCTGTTTCGCAATGATCAGTTCTTCTTATGTTTTTCTTGTCCAAGTCGGATCCAAGGTTCTCGAGGCCTCTGAAGCTGCGGCGGCAGAGCGATGTCGGATGCATTCCGGAAACCATTCAGTACACCATGCCGAATCACATCGCTACTGCTGGGCGCCACATCCTGAAAAACTCTCCAAAGAGCCAGCGAGCTCGTTAACAAACCGTTGTTGCGAAGCGTAGTCTCGAAACTCACTCGCCCCAGGCCGTTGCTAGGGTTCGTCTATCAACGCCTTGTCCACATTCATGCGGACGCCAGCCTTTACCAATACATGGTGCGAAGAGACAGGGACGTCGTTCAACACAGACACACAGGTGATATTATGAGCCCATTATTGTTCGGATACCACATGATCGACCTGGGAGTGCGCACGCCCAGTCCACGCGGCTCCCTGCCCGGCAGCCCGCGTCGTAACTCGTGGCCAATGACTCTTGCGGCGAATGGAAAAAAGGTACTTGCGAGGCAAATCGGAACTTGCGAACACATTTCAAAGAGCAAAACCCTGTCGGCATCTTCCTTGCAGGTTTGGCCCGGGTGCCTGAAAAAGTAAGGGCCCACAGTGAGGCCTTCATCGCTAAGCGCTTCGCATTGAAATTTCCAAAAATCAACTTGGGGCCGCGAGATGAACGGGAAATGACGAAATCGAAGCCCTGTCGCTTTGGATCGTCGTACCCAGATTGAGGAGCATAACAAATAACAGCACCGCCTTCCCACCTGGCACACGAAATCTCAAAGACGCCATCCGGTCAGAAGCCTGATAGAATCCGACGATCGACTGCCGGAGGCTGGGGTCCAAGATGAAACCGGCTCCTGCCCTGTCTTCCTCCGTGACCCCACTTCCGCCAGCCACGATCACAAGACAGCCAGAGTCCGGGATAAACGTGTGTGACTTAGGTATCCACGCATTTTGAAGACACAATAAACGTACGCCGACGTTCTTCATAGCAGCTTCGAACTCAACTTGCCTCGACCCAGTGTATCCTTCGATGTTTCATGACGCGAAAAGAATCCTTCTCTGGTGGGTCGTAAGCGACGTCCCAGGACTACAAGAAGCGGTAGTGCGGCTTTGTCGACATATCGGCTCCCGCTTGTTGATGCCATGTGAGGGCCTCGTGTAGGACCGTCGCGCTTCGGCGTCGGCTCCCTGCGGCACTCGTGTCAAACATTTCTGCTCTCGCACCGCTGGCCCCATCATTGTCCTTCCTTCCCACCTTTACCCTTCCTCTTCCCCTTGGGCCCTCCCTTGCTTCTTCACGTGGACGGAGCACTATGGAATTTGCGTTTCATCTGAACGATAAGGTTGGGGAGGTCGGGGTACCCCGCGTCTGGGAACCATGTTTCCCAACTGGTCCCGTTAATCACCTTAACACTGCAACTGTACATCGAAACTTCGACGGCAACATCTTCGCCCACCCACACTGTTGCTTCCTCGGGGTCGACCCACACGGCCTTGCCATCATATCCCCCACTTTTATAGTAAATGTTTCAGTCCCAGCACGAAAGAGGTAACTAATGACAAGCTTTTGTAGTGGTTGGCCATGTTTTGCCCAGGCTGTAACCCGCGTTCCGACGCCGCATCACGGTCTCCGATGGCACAGAATTTCGCAAACATGATCCCGTGGAACTCCCCCTTGGTGTACGTGTCTTCCGGCTGCGGCACATACAACTCCCAAGCCTTGTCATTGATCCACCTCTTCGCAGACTTTAGGTCCACGAGCGTCTGCAAGCCCACAATCACCATGACCTTGTTCGTCCCCTGACCGTCCGCGGTGCTCCGGCCAGCGACCTTCAGCATGGACAGTTGCGCCTCCAACTCCTGGATCTTGTGCATCACGTCGTCGTTAGCGCTCTGGTTGGAACGGGGTGTTTCGGTCAGGTCCATGGTGTTCTCGAGATTCGTGAGGCGCATCTCCGCTTCCTCCATCCTCTCCCCCGTATTCCCGATTCGCTCCTCCGCTAAGCTGATCCTCGTCCCAAGCGCCCCACGCATGTGCGTAAACTGGCTCTCGAGGTTGGTCATCGCGGTCCGCAGCGCCTGCACCTCCTCCCTGGGGCCATCGGGGGATACAAAATTATCCTGGGGCACCTAGTGGCAAATCATTGTCTTAGATGATGTGCCTGCTGTGCGGCGGATGTGTATCGTGACAACCACAACGCCTGTTCCTGACGCTGCATTGGATCGTTCAACGTTAAAGATCGGCGGCCTTTCGATCGCTAAATCGTCCCATATTCGCTAATTCTGCGACACCGGTGGTGCTCATCGTTGCAGGCCTGCGCCGGGGTCGACACCGCCTGGACACGACACGAACCTGCCATACTGAAGGGCAATGCCGCGATCAGCATAAACACCTGCATCACAATGCAACCCCAATGGGCAACCGAATTTCAAGCCCACAGACCCGGACATCCGCGACAACCCCCAAGGGTGGACGAGGCCGCCCTCTCGCGGCTGGCAGCGCAAAGAGGACCCTCCTGCGTGAGTCCCCCCGGCAAGCACGCAGGAGCGCCCCGACCAATCGCAAACTCGGTGGTTTTTCATATGCGTTGCGCCCGGTGAAATAGCCCAGCGTGGTCTTTAGGTGCGGGCGGATCCGCCAAGCAGCCGTGCGCAATCGCACAGAGCACCCATTGAGGCTGAGCAGCGTCCGCACAAGACAGTCGGACCTGGCGTTAGCTCGGGCGTGTCCCCCTACAGGCGGATTTATGACGAAAAAACAAAAATTATAAACGTCATGAAAAATAGTGAGAACCGTCTACCGACAATTTCTGAATATTTTCACATGTGCCTCCTGGAGAGAGGGACAGGCCCGACTTGAACCTGGCGGTCCAGAGAACGAGCCGCGATCAAATCTCGACGCGAAACGCTAGCCGCCGCTCGGACGTCCCTGCCCCGTGCACCCTTCGGTCTCATGCGCGTTGTTCCTCGCCGGTCAAGGGCAGAGCTGGACCTGACCGTTGTCGCTCGTTTTGCGGTGTTCTTGTTGTGCGTTTTGCTCTACATGCTTTCCTGTACCTCCCCACCAACACCAAAAACATAACACAACCGAAATCCAGCAAACCAGCCGAGCAAAAAGTGCACACGTCCTAGTTATGCCAAGAACGTGATCGCCTGGGCCAAACGTGCCATAACATTTCGAATAACAATATGCCGAGGCACCCATGCCCGTCTAACTCTTACATGCCGCACGCTCATCTTCCCAATGCACCCCTCTGCTGGTGAACGAGCTGAACCATCACGTCACGGTAAAAGCAATGCTGGCTGCGTGGGCAGGGTGTCCATCGTTTCAATCTGGCCGCCGTGGACGATCTGAGGGGTGCGGCACATGATTACACAGCTCCCCGAAACCAGCAAGCACAGGCGGCAGCGCGAGAGCAGCGAGAACCACCCTGCGCAAGAGCAGGATGAATAGGAGGAGCAGCGAGACGGGGAAGACGGGAAGGAGTGCAAGAGCAGGATCGAGAGCAGAGGCCAAAACGAATCTTTAAGAGTTCAGCCGCTGCTTACCAGGAGGAAGGGCGAGGCGGAGGAGGCCCAGGCTGAGGCCCCCCCGCCAGGAGACCGAACATGCCAGCAAGCATGTGCTCGGTGGCCCCCCGCGGTGTTCACATCGGTGCCTCCTCCGCCTCCTCCTCCTCCTCGTCCTCCTCCCCCTGCTCCTCCTCCTCCTCCTCCTCCTCATCCCCCTCCTCCCCCACCTCCTCCTCCTCCGCCTCCTCCGCCTCCTCCGCCTCCTCCGCCTCCTCCTCCGCCTCCTCCGTCCTCCTCCTCCTCCTCCTCCTCCTCCTCCTCCTCCTCCGCCTCCTCCGCCTCCTCCTCCTCCTCCTCTCCTCCTCCGCCTCCTCCGCCTCCTCCTCCTCCTCCTCGCCTCCTCCGCCTCCTCCGCCTCCTCCTCCTCCTCCTCCTCCTCCTCCTCCTCCTCCTCCTCCTCCTCCTCCTCCGCCTCCTCCTTCTCCTCCTCCTCCTCCTCCTCCTCCTCCTCCTCTCCTCCTCCTCCTCCTCCTCCTCCTCCTCCTCCTCCTCCTTCTCCTCCGCCTCTTCCTCGTCCGTCCTCTCTCCTCGTCCTCGTCCTCCTCCTCCTCCTTTTCCTCCTCCTCCGCCTCCTCGTCCTCCTCCTCCTCCTCTTCCTCCTCCTCCTCCTCCTCCTCCTCCTCCTCCTCCCCCATCCTCCTCCCCCCCCCTCTCTGGGGCTGTGGCCTGGTGCGCTGGGCGGGCCCCGTGCGGGGTGCTTTGGCGCCCTCGGCGGGGACGTGCCCGCGGTTGGCGAGGACGCGAAGGCCGCCTGCCGCGGCGATCCCTGTGCGCAGGGCACGCTGCCAGGGCTCAGCTCCGAAGTAGCGGGTCGAAGATCCAGCCCCACAATAGCCACCCCAAATCAAACGACGCCACCCCACCTACGGCCCCGCGGGGCTTAGCGTATACCAGGATATCTGGCGTGGGCTTTTGAGTGGTATACGCCACGGCGCCCGATGGGCCGTAGCGCACAATGGAGGGCCGTAGGTGGGGTGGTGTCGTTTGTTTGTTGGTCGAGTTTAGTGAACGCACTCGAAGAAAGAATCGAACAGGACAAGGCTGACGAGTAAACCTCCAGGGCCGTTTAGCAACCGCCAAACATCGGGTCCAGCTGTTTTTCTTTCCTTTATACAGGGCCGCCCGCCGCACATGCTTTCGAGAGACAGCCACTGGCTCCCAACTACAGGGGAACGACCAATGACATCAACATAACAACTCGGAGGTCCGCGCAGATTTCTCGAATCGGCGCTTGGACCCCCTGGCGGCGCCTCCGGCGCCGCCCCTGGCGCGCTCCGCGCGCCAGGGAAGGGCGTCCAACGCGGATCCGAGAAATCCGCGCGGACCTCCGAGTTGTTGTTTATGTCATGTTTCGTTCCGCAAGGATTGCTCGCCGCACTATGTCAGGGCTCAGCTCCGCAAGACGCAACCCCTGGCTCCCAACTAGGCCATTGTCAACGGGTTTGTTGCTCCCTACAACGGCAACAAGTCTGGCACGGACACCACATCGTCCTACATCAACGGGAGCACCAGCGAGTGAAACAGGACGTCGCCCAGGGCTTGATACAACTCGGTTCTGCCCGGCAGGACTCTTGCCAGTTTGCAGCCGACAGAGATACAAGACTGAAGAGAGGAGTCCAACTGCAGTGCTGTCGTTGAACTGCAGGTTGCATCGCACGGCGCGCAGCTGCAGCACAACTTGCTGCTTCTGCGAGGACCCCTCAGCATGTATGAGCTGACATGCACGTCGCAAGCCGTGACCAATGCGTTCTGAATTCGACACGCGGACGGGCTTGCCGTCGCTCGGACGTCCATTTCCCGTGCATGTTTCGGTTTCCTCCGTGTTTTTTTGTTGCTCGATGGTCCAGGATGGTCCTCGATGGTTCTCGCCGAAAAAAATGCACACGTCCGAGCGATGCCAAGCGGGGGGGGGGAGACAAGGAACCACGAGCCTGCAACGTCCGCCGTGCTCGCGGAGCCCGCCCTTGCGACCAAACCCCTGCAGCCGCCACCAGGGGGCGCGCCGCTCCCTCGCCTGCCCGGCGCCCCGTCTCTTCCACGACCTGGGGCAGAACGGGCGGCGGCCAGCGAAGGAAAGTCGCACACCGTGGAGAAGCGCCCGAGAGGCACCGACCTGAACTGTGGCAGCCAGCAGCGTCGAGCGTCGTCCACCTTGGTGAAGGCAACTGCAGCGCCATCGACGCCCGCGCTGGCCAACGAGGAAGAGGCGCCCCCCCCCGCGAAGGACGCTACCCCCTGCCCCAGCAGCGTCGACGGCAGCGGAGCCAGAGTCTCTGCAACCGAGCACAACTCTAGCACTGGCCAGGCAATCAGCCCACACTTGCGCGACATGCTCCTCAAGGTTGGGATCATCCTCGAACAAAAACACGGCATCATGAATCTGGGGCGACATCATCTCCAAGACCATCAACCAAACGTTACGACTCGGCCGGCATCCAGCGCTTACCGACCAACGTGTGGCTCACAACGCCGAGCCCGCACACCGTTCAGGGCTCAAGCATCACAGACGAAGCTGTCAAGAATGACGCTGCTCACCACAACAACAACCGCGAACCTGCTATACCGACCCAGGACACACAGCGAAAGTACGCAGAACATGTAGTCTCAGCACGCCCGGAGGAACTTTGGCGGCCCAATCTGGTCACATTCACATTGGTGTACGCGCTTCTCGAAAAGCAATACAGCAACACTGTGCGCTGATAGAGATTGTTCATGTATTAATTGGGGATAAGGCGTGTTATGGGGGGGGGGGGGCCAGGGGGGTAAAGGGAACGGCGGCCGAGGCGTGCACCCCCCTTTATGCGCGCCCCCAGCACAGGCGCAACAATCCCCACGACAACGCCTGCGTGCACCACAGCCCCGGTGTACACAGCAGTGCTGCGTCTGTGCACCTAGCAGCCGCGTGCACCACAGCACCACTGGTTGCCCGTGTACACCATACTGCCTAACATCGTCTGAAAGCATCACAGCCTTTCCTCCCATCTTATGCTCCTCCTCTTCCTTCTCCTCCTCCTGCTCCTGCTCCTCCTCGCATTCCATTGGACGGCTCTGAGGGATTCGGTCAGGATCCGTAAGAACTGCATGGGGATCCCCACGAGACCCGATAGAACCTGCAAAGATTCAGGCTGGTGGCCGGATTCCATGCGTTACCGTACCGTCACGTTGGGGGCTGAGGGGTAACACGCGTTATCCCCGCAGGCAGTACCGTTACAGAGCGATTGCATCATCCAGTCGTAGAGTCTATGCTGGCAGTCTGGACCGACTCAAACACAAGATCAACTCCAAAACCTGAGACGAACGCTGGGGCGCCCTCCCCAACCTCCCCATCCTTTCTCGTCCAACCTCATTTCCCTCCCTGTATCTCTTTCTGTCTATCTGGTCGTCTGTCTATCTCTCTCTATCTCTCTCTGTCTCCGTTCATATATTTGGATGGAATTACACGCTTATTCAGTTCGTGTCTCAACCATCCTGTGGTGTCTCGTTATGAAGAGACCGTTCTCCACCCGCCTCCTCCCTCCTCCCGCCTCCTCCCTCCTCCCGCTACTCTCTCCTCCCACCCTTGCCTCAGCCATCCACCTCCACATGTCCATGTCGGCGCCCCCCTTCAGACGTTTCGTGGCCCCACCGGCAAGATCCGCATGGCGACCCCGCACCCGATTGCGCACACCAGTCACACGTCACGTGGCCCCATAGGGGGATCCACCGAAGGTCCTTGCGGCAGAGTCCGCATGGCGGCCCCGCACCCGATTCGGCTAACCCTTCGCACGCTTCGTGGCTCCATAGGGAGCCCCATCAAAGCCCCCAGCGGCAGGGTCCGCATGGCGGCTCCGTACCCGATTCGGCACACAATTCACACGCTTCGCTGCCCCCATTGGGAGCTCCACCGAATGCCTCAGTGGCGCACGGTCCGCATGTCGGCCCCGCACCCGATTCGGCACACCGTTCACATGTTTCGTGGCCCCTCATGTAGCTCCACCGAAGACCCCAGCGGCACGGTCCGTATGGCGGCCCCGCTCCTGGCACACCCCTCCCACGTCTCGTGGCTCCATAGGGAGCCCCATCAAAGGCCCCAGCGGCAGGGTCCGCATGGCGGCCCCGCACCCGATTCGGCACACCCTTCACATGTTTTGGGGCCCCTCACGTAGCTCTACCGAAGGCCCCAGCGGCAAGGTCCGCATGCTGGCCCCGCAGCCGATTCGCACGCTTCTTGGCCCCACAAGGAGCTCCACCGAATCCGAATGGCGGCCCTACACCCGATTCGGTATACACCTCTCACACAATTCGATGCCCAATAGGGAGCTCCATCGAAGGCCCCAGCGGCAAGGTCCGCATGGCGGCCCCGCACCTTATTCAGCGCACCCCTCTCGCGTTCCGTGGCCCCATAGGGAGCTCCACCACACAGGTAGTCACAACTACGGTACCCACAACTGCATACGGTTGGGTCCTTTGCCAGGATCAGTTTCTTTGTTTCTCTTTCGCTCTTTCAATAGTTATATATGTATATGTATACACATATGGCGATATTATATACGTAGCTAGGAGACAACCGTCCCCACTGTGATAAGACAACTATTGGGAAACGGGAGAGCGTGACTGTGAGCAGGGCATCCGCCAGAGCAGCGCATTCTGCGCAGCCACGCATGGGTTACCACCAGGACACCCCCAAGAAGTGGAGGAGCCGAAGCTGGCCCCCTAGGGTCGCGAAGCAAGCATGTGGACCAATCCTGCGCGACACAAGATGCGGGGAAACACGCGATGGCAAAGCATGACGAAAGCGACGGCAAACCCAGAATGGCCTACAACTCACGCGCGCCCTTACGAGCTCCGGCGGCGCTCCGAGGGGTGAAGAGAGAGGGGGCAAGCCTTCTCGGAAGGCGGCAGCGCTCCCCAGAAATCCTCCGATCTTCTGCTGGAGCGCTTCCCCCCCTCCTCCCCTCGCGCGGCCGCCCTCGTCTTCCTTCCTTCCTCTTGCACGCCAGGCAATTCGCCTCTCTGTTGCCCCGAGTAGCCTCACGCTGGCGCTGGCTGCCTCTGCCTCGCCGCCGATCTTCGGACACGGATCAGGAAGCTCCTCGGAGGGCCCGAGCATCCCGAGCAGTCTGAGAAGGCTCACCCCCTCTGCCTTGGCCCCTGGGTGCGCCGCCGGAGGTGGGGAGCAGCGAGGGATCTGTCGGACACGGCAGGACCCGCAGTCGAGGAGTCGTGAGCAGAGCACCCACCCCCCGCAGCCCAAGACTACAAAACTCACTGCAAGCTCAAGCACTGGCTTGCGTGTGCACGAGCGAAGCAGCCGCTTTCACACCACCCAAGGTGCCTCAGCACAAGAGAAGACTGTGCCCTTCTTCACGATGCGGTCCGGGATGCTCTCCGAATCCAACGTAGGCTCTCGACGAATACGGATATGACTGGCGGCACTCTCGGAACACTCAACAACAATTCTCCCCGTTCAATATGAGCTCACCCTGCGGCATGTGCTGTTTGTGTTGGCATTGTGGTTCTACGCCTGCGTGCTGGCCAGGCCACATGAGATTGCAAGCCAGCGTCAGACTTTGTGGCTGACGCGCACACAGAGGTTTAGGCGCACAAAGTCCGCTCCTGACCACTTCCACGTCGACCTCCACATTTTCTCCTTCCCCTGGAGACCCCCATTGCACTCAGAAATCCAACACCCTCCCCTTCTCCTCCCCCTCGTGCCCGAAAAGGGCGAGAGGAGAACAGAGGAAGTAGGCGAGATGATAACCCCCGCCCCTTCCAGGACCACATGGGAAGTGCCCATAGCTGAACATCGCAAAACAACATTACGAGAAGTACAACCGAACGCCAGCGAGGATGACCCGAGGTGCCCGACAGGCCGATATCAATACACGTCTCAAGAGCCTGTTGAAGGGATGGCAATCGATTGCCACGGGAGAAGAAGATTCTGAGGCAATCGAGCCCTGGTCCCTGGGGCTTGTTCCGCGACGAGGTTCTACCCCAGCTCGATCTCCAGGGGTCGCCCGGGGCCAGGTGGGGGAGACCTAGGCCGACAACAGCGAAAAGAACAGGACTATGGCAACAAAAAGCTACAAGTAAGTCGGGCATGTCCCCCTACAGGCAGATTTTGGACGAAAATAAACAATACCCCCAAATACTCAGACATTGCCCAAAAAATACTCCCAACTCGTTCCAGGATTCTTTTTTGACTATCTATGAATTTTCCTCCTGTCGAGGGACAGGCCCGACTTGAGGGACAGGCTCTCCTCCCCCCTCCCTCACCCTCCTCGCTCCTCCCTCCTCTGCCTCCTCTGCCGGCCCTTCTCGACCACCAGCCTGGGTGAGCGCGTGGCGAGCAGTCGGCCCCGGGGAGGCGCCCCTGCGGGGGCTGCAGCGGGCCCTGGGAGGTGCTGTGTTGAGTTCGCCGGTCGGCACGACACCCTGGGCGGCAGCCGAAGCGCAGTGCAGGGAGCGGAGCTGGCCGCACCGATGAGGGCCCTGCGCGGCACAACTGGCGATGTTGTCATCTGCACTGTCTCAGCCAGCTTGTGCACAGCGGCTGGCACTCGATCCAGGCGCAACGGTCCTGGAAAACCCTTCGCGGCGCCACAACGCTCGGTCACTGCCGTGTGGCGAGGCGCGCTTTGGCAGAAGACACTCGCACTTAGACGCGCTGCCTTCGCGGCAGTGTCGGCAAGACCTGCATGTAACAATGGAGACTGGCGGTGCTGTTTGTGCAGCGTGTTGTAGAACAGGCGATCAGCCAAGTACAGGCGGCGGCCATGGCAATCGAGAGCACTGACACGCTGAAAACTCAAGCTCGCACAACCACTTGGCTGCCATGCATCACGCGGCTACCTGCGCGGTGGCAGGCAGGACACGCCTGCATCGCGCAAAACACTTCACACGCAGTGAAATCGACCATATGTCTATCAAACACTAGACCTGGAATGCAGACAAGACGGGGGACTGCACGACTTGTCTGTGGGTGCAGGTAGATGTTCTTTGTTTTATGTATTGCACCTGCAGCGGATTCGTGGCGTGCCCTTCGATATTGCTGGTGGACTCCACCATGCGTTGCAATGACCTCGCGCGACTTGTACAACATAACGGTGGACGAATGGCAACAATTCCATCCCACAAGAGCGCCATCCCCGTTGCGCAGCATCCGCGCGCCGGATGTTCCAAGCAAGCTGGGGGCGGGGAGTCAGTCGAAGTTATTCGTCCGACATCGCAGAAGCTTCAATACCTAATGTTCTCCCTCCCCACACCCCATGGCCCTCTTCCTCCTCCTCCATCCTTCTGGCACGTGCATTCTATGTTTGGCATGCAGATTGGGCATGACGTGAAATCTGGGCTGGCCTCAACCGTTCACTCTGCATCAAGTCAATGCGGCCCGCACTGAGACGCACACCCACAAGAAATGCTAGATTCGAATGGTAACGCAAAGTGAGCATGACCACTGTCCATTGGCAGACGCCTGAAATTATCTCTCCATCTCTCTCTTTGTCTCTCTCTTTCTCTCTCTCTCTCTCTCTCTTTCTTCCCTTCTGTTTCACTCGCTCTCTCTTTCCCTATCTCCGCAATCTGCGCGAGCCTCGCCCCATGCCCGATAATAAGCCAACCACTTGGGGTGGGCATCTTTGCTCGAGGTGCAAAATGAGACGAGAGAAGAAACACTCTGCACAACGGGATGCTTGCCTTATTGCCTCGAACGTGGCCGGCTTCTTGGGGTCCGTCAGCGCAATTGGTCCACGCTTAGTATGGTATCACATCACTACTGCTCCGAAAGGGTGAGAACAGGGAAAGATGAAGAAGGAAGGGAAACAAACAATGGAATACTGAATGGGAGAAGAAATACAGCACGAATCAACTAGTGCAGTTCGTGCGTACTGGATGCCAATACGTTGGAATCAAATGCAAACATGAAGATGCTTCATCCCGCACATGCTTCCCCCCCACACGCACACACAATTATTTCGCTCCGAGGGATTCCCACCGAAGCCTTCGGCGTTTGTTCCCAACGGTGCGCGCGCCTACTGGAACGATGTGCGCGGGGCCCGGCGGTCTCGGCCAGCGCGGCGGCCGGGCCAGGTCGCAAGTGAATGTCGCCTTTGACAGTGCGCCCTTGGTCTGTCCTTGCTGTATTGAGCAATGTTCACATCTGCTATGCCCGACAAGGACCACCTCTGCAATGCTACAATGTGAAATGTTACGTTGTCGACGGGACGGCGTCACGCCGTGACGCCTGTCACGTTAGATCCGTCGTCAAATCGGTCATTGCTTCGCCTGTTTATACCTGTGGTCGGGCTGACCTTGGAACGCACGTCGCGATTGGTTATGTTATGGTGCGCCTGATTATGTGATGCAGCTCCTCTTCACAAGTATGTTCCTCTACTGTCAAAATATGCCCTCGTATGCTAACCTGTATCATCGCAAGACGTGTTACGGTATGATATGCTCTGTTCGGTGCTACCATTTTCTAGCATGCTACGTATGGTCTGCCAGTCTAGCTTAAGTTATGCTGTTGTTTGGAAAATGCTTAGGGCGTGTCCAGTTCCATATAGTAGGTTATGATGCTCTGCTATGACGGACTTCTTTCATGAACGTATAGCCTGCCACACTATATCTAAATCGTTGGCGTCGGTGTAACAATACTACAACCATTATGAAACGGTGAGCTGGTTAAGATGTGCTCTATTCGTTCGAGTATGCTGATTGGACATTTTCTGTAGGTTGTGCTCCATTATGTATGTCATGTTCTCTACGGGCCGGCGTGACGCCGTGATGCCTTCCACGAAAGATACGTCGTCCGATCGTTCCTTGCGGCGCCTTTTCTCTTCTGTGACCAGGCTGACCTCGGGGTGCAAGTCGCGCTTGATTAGTGTAGTACGGTATACTATGTTGTGATTTTCCCTGCCAGCATACGTTTCGCTTCTGCTAACGGGTGCTCTGGTATGCTACCTTCTGACACGATATAGTTTGATAAAATATGTAATGGCCTGCTCTGTGGCACCGTGTTATCATCACCTGGGGGGGGGTCTCAGAATTTCTGGGGGGGGGTCCTGGGACACGTGAGAATACATCTGATTCGCGCCACCGAGTCCATGATCCTCAATTAAATTAACCGTAGTCGCGCCCACGAGGCCATAATCTTTTGTAAGTTCTGCAATATTCGCGCGCTGGAGGCCATCAACCCTCGCATGTTACGCTGCGTTCGCGCTCCCAAAACCATAATTCCTCGCCAGGTACGCGAAACTCGCGTCTCCAAGGCAACTGTCGTCCGTAAATTAAGCAATGTGCACCTGGATATCTCAAGTGTCCCCCGTTCGGGTTTCCAACGCTGCTTCACGACTTCGCCCAAGCCTCACAACATAGCTCTTGCATGCCCAATTCTCCGAGAGAGGGGGGGCTGGCTGCAGGGGGCAAAGCCCTTACGGATAACATGGTGGGCCCATGAAGCTGCCTCGATGAACCGCTGGCGCGGTGGCGAGACTTGTCGCAAGCAACTGAAGCCCACGTTTCGACCTTTCTTGCCGCTGCATCCACAACAGCCCAAGTGCAACTCTCGCGCACGACATTCTGCACTATCTACGCTGCGCAGTTGATGGTTGCCGCGTCTGTTCGAAATCGAAGCTGCCAGAGATCGACATGCCAGAAGTGGCTGGATCTCTGGGAGCAGCTTCGCCAGCGCCCGCATCTGGAAACAAGCTCGCCCCACCGTCCTGCCGAGCAGCTTGCCAACGCACCTTCCTGTGGAGAGGGCAAGAACGCGCGGCCTCGGACACGAGCCTCCTCCTAACCGGACGCGATGGTGGCACCGCCACCGCGGCAATCAGAACAAGGAAAAGACAAGCATGACCGTAAACCGTCGGAGCTCCGCGTGACCCCCCCCCCCCTCCCAATGGCGCGCTCCGCGCGCCACGGGCGGCGCCCGCTGCGCCCGGCACCAATCTGAAGAGTCCGCGCGGAGCTCAGACGGCGCACGCTTCTGCCACTTCTGCTCTCCGAGCCCATCCGACCGCGGGGCGGCGCCGCCGCTGCCGCGGCAATCAAGGACTTTGGCTCCGGGGGGGCTCGGAAGCCTCGAGGGTCTGCGGCACCACGCCAGGTGAGCTCGCGCCCCGGCCGGCCGCGTCGGGCACGTCCGAGCATCTCGGGCATGGCTTGGTGGGGGGGCGACCAAACGGGGGGGGCGAAGAAACGTGCACCCTGCGCGCCCCAAGGGGCCCCTTAACTGGGGCCCCCACGCTGCACGGGACGTCATCCGAGTGAGAGAGCCGAGCGGTCATTCACTGTCCCTGGGTGAGCGGCGGATCTGGGATTCCGCGGCGCGGATGGTTGAAGTCCCACTTCCAGAATCGGGGATGGACAGACCCCCCTTCAGTAAGACGTGGCTTAGTGAAAACGACCTGAGGCCCAAACCTGGCGGGCGCAAGCCTGGAAAAGAACGGCCACGGCGCCTTCTCGAGAACCGAAAACGGACAATTCACTAATCGACGTGTCACTGTTGGGGGTTGGCCACCCCCGATAGAAATTAATCATTGTTGACCCCCCCTCCTGCGCACATTGTGTTTTTTCAATGTAAATGCCCTTGCCGGGGCTCGCACAATTTTCGATCAAGGAACATTTCGAATCTCATAATCCGCCGGCCCTCTTGTGGGGCCACCAGGCTGTAGGCGCGGGTTCGCAGTTCCCAGTACCAGTTGTAGCTTGTAGTTTCCAGTGTTACAGTTCTGCTTCTTGCTGGTTACTGTAACTAGTTGATTGACCGCGCGAGGGGGGGGGAGGCCCAAACAAGATTTTTTAGCACCCCCTGGGCGCGTTGTCTGAATTGCTGGGGGGGCTCGAAATCGACACCCCTCACGCAGATCGCGGGGTCAGGGTCCAAAAACACATGGGATTTGCCACATTTCTGAAATTCGGTGCCACCCCTCACGCAGATCCGCGGGGTCAGGGTCCAAAAACACATGGGATTTGCCACATTTCTGAAATTCGGTGCCACCCCTCACGCAGATCCGCGGGGTCAGGGTCCAAAAACACAGGGGATTTGCCACATTTCTGAAATTCGGTGCCACCCCTCACGCAGATCCGCGGGGTCAGGGTCCAAAAACACATGGGATTTGCCACATTTCTGAAATTCGGTGCCACCCCTCACGCAGATCCGCGGGGTCAGGGTCCAAAAACACATGGGATTTGCCACATTTCTGAAATTCGGTGCCACCCCTCACGCAGATCCGCGGGGTCAGGGTCCAAAAACACATGGGATTTGCCACATTTCTGAAATTCGGTGCCACCCCTCACGCAGATCCGCGGGGTCAGGGTCCAAAAACACAGGGGATTTGCCACATTTCTGAAATTCGGTGCCACCCCTCACGCAGATCCGCGGGGTCAGGGTCCAAAAACACATGGGATTTGCCACATTTCTGAAATTCGGTGCCACCCCTCACGCAGATCCGCGGGGTCAGGGTCCAAAAACACAGGGATTTGCCACATTTCTGAAATTCGGTGCCACCCCTCACGGACATCCATCGCAAGGCGTGGTAACCCAAACTGCGAGTACTCCCTCGGCCCTTTAATCCCAAGGTGTGGTAACCAAGCTCGTAAACCATACACGTCTTACCAATCGCCCTGTGTGGTAACCCCTCTTGTGATCAGTTGGTTTTGCCGATTGCGAATCGGCCTCGCATGAAGTTCCGATACTGCTGCGCGACAGCGCCAAAACCTCATGACTTAGCTCTTCCATGGCCCATTCTCCGAGAGAGGGGGCCGGCGGCAGGGGGCGAAGCCCTTACGGATTATGTTTTGGCCCCCAGTTTACAACAACAGCGGTTCCCGCCTGGTACGTCCTCATAAATTATTCCCAAATCGCGCCCTCGCGCGGGACTTCCTCACAATGTATACAAGAATCACGCTCTCGCGCGGGACGTCCTCGCAATCTATTCAGACGCCGCGCCCTCGACATTCAGGAGTCACGCTCTCGCTGTGGATTTCCTCACGATTGATTTGGGAATCGAACTATCGCTCAAGACTTCCTTGCGATTCATGCAAGACGCACACTTCGGCAACCGGCCTGCTCGACCTGGCCGCCTGGGCCCTCCTTCCCGACCCGCCTGGTAGGGTCTACCCGCCCGATCTGCCCGTCTGGTTCTGCCACGTGTTTTTTGCTCCTGGCCCCCCTCGTGCCACTGTCTCTCATGGGGAACGATCGAAAACGGTGAGGGCTGGTATCGAGTGTTTGGGACGTAAGTGCTTGAACGGCACGCGAGCGCGTAAGAGCGAACAGACTTCAATTGATTGTTGCTGGTACTGGTGTTGTTGTTGGTAGTGGTGGTGTTGTTGCTGATGTTGGTGTTGGTGTTGTTGTTGTTGATGTTGTTGTTGTTGTTGTTGTTGTTGTTGTTGGTTGTGTTGTTGTTGCTGCTGATGCTGCCACTCTTGTCGCTGTCGACTGTTACTTACTGAAGGCGCTTTGGCACTCTCGCCTCGGCGCCGGCGACATTTTCATTGAAAATGAGACTCACGCTCGAGCGGTTAGGGGGGGCGCCAAAACCAGCCCACAAACAACAATAACAACAACGCTCCCGCTAGAGACTCCCTCCTTTTTTACTCAGGGCCGGTGCTCCTGCTCGCCGCTGAAAGCCGCCGTCCCCAAAAAAAACTGCGCTACCGCTCAAAACTTCCTCCTGTTCTACCTGACTGGCGCGCTACTCTTTTTTTCATCGGCGCCGCCCCCAGCAACAACAACGCTGCCGCTCGAGACTTTTTCCCTTGTTTACTTAAGGCGGTGCTCCCCTTCGCCGCCGAAAATCGCCGCCCGACAAAACCAGCGTTCCAGCCCGAAACTTCCTCCCGTTTTACGCAGGACTGGCGCCCTACTCTCTCGTGAATTGGCGCCGCTCCCAGCAAGAACAAACGCTCCCGCTCGAGGCTTCCTCCCTTTTTCCACAGGACGGTGCTGTTACTCGCCGCCGACAGCCCCCGTCCCGACAAAACCATGGCTCCCGCTCGAGAATTGCTCCCTTCTCGCTCAAGGCGGTGTTCCTCCTCGCCGCCGACAACCGCCGTCCCAACAAAACCATCGCTCCCGCTCGAGACTTCGTTTTGTTTTACGCTGGACTGCCGCCCTACTCTCTTCAGCATTGGCGCCGCTCCCAGCAACAACAGCGGCCCTGCTCCAGACTTCCCCCCTTTCTATTCAGGGCCACGTCCTTGCCTCGCCGCCGACAGACCCCATTCCCACCAAGGCAATCCTGTCGCTCGATACTTCCTTGTGCTTTACCCTTGGCTGGGGCTCCACTGACGGTCTGCATCGGCGCAACAAGGCGCGGGCATGCGTTTTCGAGGCGGGATATGTTGAAATTCCTCGGAGGAGGTGTTTGCAAGACCTCATTGGGCGGGAGATCTGGGAATGGGAAGAACGGGCCCCGCCACAGAACAGTAGTCCCCAGGATGGTTATCATGATGGTCGCATGCTTCGTGTGGAAGCATCGCGCATGAGGGTAACAGTATTGCTCATGCTGTTATTGTTGTTGTTGATGATGTTGTTGCTGTTGTCTTGGACTTCTCAGCTATAGGAAAATATTGTTGAACCCCCTCTGGGGCACATTGAGTTTTTCAATTGAAGTGCCTTTCCCGGGGCTCGCATCCTGCTTTTAAGAAACTCCTGGGTCTCAGAATTTGGTTGTTGGCCCCCAGATTGAAACAGCAGCGGCTCCCGCCTAAGACCTCCTCACAATAGATTCCAAAATCGCGATCTCGCGCAGGACCTCCTCGCAATCTATTCAGACGCTGCGATTTCGACAGTCAAGAATTACGCTACAGGTGTGGATTGTTTCACGATGCTTTGGGCTATCGCTCGAGACTTCCTCGCAATTTATGCAGGACGTACGCTTCAGCAACTCGCCTGCTCGACTTGGCAGCTTGGGCACGCCTTCCCGACCCGCCGGTTATGGCCTACCTGTCGCGAGCTTTCTGTTCCGAGCACCCTCCTGCTTGTCTCTCGTGGTCCATCCTCCTCCCTTCCCCCTTTGTCCCTTCCTTCCATCCCCTGCCTCACGGGGTGCACGAAATACAGGTGGCAGTTAAGAAAGATATGCATCCCAAGGGGGCACGATCGAAGACGAAGAGGGCGGGTATCGAGGGGTTTGAGTTTTACGTGTTGAATGGAACGCGAGCAAGTAAAAACGCACAGTTTTAAGATGATAGAACTCTCGCTTCTGAAGAATAATTAACGTTGGTTCCCCCTCTGGTAATATGTCTGCTTTCAACGGAAGTGCCTCGCCTGGGGCTCGCACCCTGTTTTTCATCAGGGGAAACTTCCTCCTCAAACTGCGTTGTTGGGCCCCTGGCTACAACAACAACGGCTCCCACCTGATACTTCCTCACAAGTTACTCCCAAATCGAGCTCTCGCGCGGAACTTCTTTACAATGTAGTTATGCAGACATCGCGCTCTCGCGTGGGAGCTCCTCGCAATTGATTCAGACGCCACCCCCTCGACATTCAGGAGTCACGATCTCGTCGCTGCGGGCTTCCTCACGATTGATTGGGGAATCGATCTGTCGCTCGAGACTTCCGCGCGATCCATGCAGGACGCACACTTCAGCAACCTGCCTGCCTGACCTGGCCGCCTGGGCCCCCCCTCCCGACTTGCCCGCTAGGATCTACCCGCCCGATCTGCCCGTCTGGTTCTGCCACGTGTTTTTTGCTCCTGGCCCCCCTCGTGCTACTGTCTCTCATGGGGAACGATCGAAAACGGTGAGGGCTGGTATCGAGTGTTTGGGACGTAAGTGCTTGAACGGCACGCGAGCGCGTAAGAGCGAACAGACTTCAATTGATTGTTGCTGGTGTAGGTGTTGTTGTTGGTAGTGCTGGTGTTGTTGCTGATGTTGGTGTTGGTGTTGGTGTTGGTGTTGGTGTTGGTGTTGGTGTTGTTGTTGTTGTTGTTGTTGTTGTTGTTGGTTTTGTTGTTGTTGTTGTTGTTATTGTTGTTGTTGGTGTTGGTTGTGTTGGTTGCTGCTGATGCTGCCACTCTTGTCGCTGTCGACTGGTACTTACTGAAGGCGCTTTGGCACTCTCGCCTCGGCGCCGGCGACATTATCATTGAAAATGAGACTCACGCTCGAGCGGTTAGGGGGGGCGCCAAAACCAGCCCCCAAACAACAATAACAACAACGCTCCCGCTAGAGACTCCCTCCTTTTTTACTCAGGGCCGGTGCTCCTGCTCGCCGCTGAAAGCCGCCGTCCCCCCAAAAAACTGCGCTACCGCTCAAGATTTCCTCCTGTTTTACCTTGGACTGGCGCGCTACTCTTTTTTTCATCGGCGCCGCCCCCAGCAACAACAACGCTGCCGCTCGAGACTTTTTCCCTTGTTTACTTAAGGCGGTGCTCCCCTTCGCCGCCGAAAATCGCCGCCCGACAAAACCAGCGTTCCAGCCCGAAACTTCCTCCCGTTTTACGCTGGACTGGCGCCCTACTCTCTCGTGAATTGGCGCCGCTCCCAGCAAGAACAAACGCTCCCGCTCGAGGCTTCCTCCCTTTTTCCACAGGACGGTGCTGTTACTCGCCGCCGACAACCCCCGTCCCGACAAAACCATGGCTCCCGCTCGAGACTTGCCCCCTTCTCGCTCAAGGCGGTGTTCCTCCTCGCCGCCGACAACCACCGTCCCAACAAAACCATCGCTCCCGCTCGAGACTTCGTTTTGTTTTACGCTGGACTGCCGCCCTACTCTCTTCAGCATTGGCGCCGCTCCCAGCAACAACAGCGGCCCTGCTCCAGACTTCCCCCCTTTCTACTCAGGGCCACGTCCTTGCCTCGCCGCCGACAGCTCCCATTCCCACCAAGGCAATCCTGTCGCTCGATACTTCCTTGTGCTTTACCCTTGGCTGGGGCTCCACTGACGGTCTGCATCGGCGCAACAAGGCGCGGGCATGCGTTTTCGAGGCGGGATATGTTGAAATTCCTCGGAGGAGGTGTTTGCAAGACCTCATTGGGCGGGAGATCTGGGAATGGGAAGAACGGGCCCCGCCACAGAACAGTAGTCCCCCGGATGGTTATCATGATGGTCGCATGCTTCGTGTGGAAGCATCGCGCATGAGGGTAACAGTATTGCTGATGCTGTTATTGTTGTTGTTGATGATGTTGTTGCTGTTATCTTGGACTTCTCAGCTATTGGAAAGTATTGTTGAACCCCCTCTGGGGCACATTGAGTTTTTCAATTGAAGTGCCTTTCCCGGGGCTCGCATCCTGCTTTTAAGAAACTCCTGGGTCTCAGAATTTGGTTGTTGGCCCCCGGTTTGAAACAGCAGCGGTTCCCGCCTAAGACCTCCTCACAATAGATTCCAAAATCGCGATCTCGCGCGGGATTTCCTTACAATGTATGCAGAAATCGCGCTTTCGCGCGGGACCTCCTCGCAATCTATTCAGACGCTGCGATTTCGACAGTCAAGAATTACGCTACAGGTGTGGATTGTTTCACGATGCTTTGGGCTATCGCTCGAGACTTCCTCGCAATTTATGCAGGACGCACGCTTCAGCAACTCGCCTGCTCGACTTGGCAGCTTGGGCACGCCTTCCCGACCCGCCGGTTATGGCCTACCTGTCGCGAGCTTTCTGTTCCGAGCACCCTCCTGCTTGTCTCTCGTGGTCCATCCTCCTCCCTTCCCCCTTGTCCCTTCCTTCCATCCCGTGCCTCTCAAGCCATTGTGGGTCAGGCCTTCTTGGGGGGAGGCCCCGACCCGCACGCGCGCACGCGTACCGTGTGTCGGTGCTCTGCGAGCGCAGGGCGGCCAGGCACACCCGCGGCTTGAGGGGCGCCCAGACGGGCGGCGGAAGTTGCGCGTGGGTTGTACGGACCAGCTGCAGCTGCGGATGACCAAGGGAGGCAAACATGACCGCCCGCGTTCGTCCAGCCGCAGCCGCAAGAATGAGTATCTGGTATGTCCTATGTGCCCTCGGTCTTGGGTGTTTGTGCACAAGGCAGGGAAGACGGGATGGGAGAGTTGCCGAGAGTGTGGCCGATTGTGGAAGGATCCAGCCGGGGCGATCGTCACGTTCGACGTGGGGGAGACCGAGGGGGGCGCGAGTTTGCCCCGCCGATCATGTCTCAAGGGAAGCGGATTGGGCCTGGACCCGATCCTCCAGGTACTCCTCCCGAAGTTCAACAAGGCCAAGGAGGACGGAGATCAGGAGGCCCAGACCAAGCTCCTGGCCGTCTGCCCAGACTTGGAGGCTGCGTGGAAGCCGCCTCCAGAGACCTCACCAGTGGAGCGCCTGGCTCAGAAGGCGCAACAGCTCCGCCAGCTCCAGGCGCAGCAGGGGCGGATCAAGAACCAGCTGGTGCAGGCGGCTCAGACGCTCAAGGATATGCAGACCAAGCTCAGGACCAACATTGATGAATGCCAGTCGGCGCAGGCCGAGATCGACGAATTGGTTGGCAAGACCAAGGCAGCAGGACCTCAGTCGGATGCACGGCAAGCACAACGGGCTCATCAAGAACAGGAAGAAGAGTTCCCAGAGTTGGAGACCGAAGAATTGGCATCCCTCGATGAGCCCACTCGGAAACAGTACGAAGAAGCGGCATCGGCTCACAAGCAGGCTCGCAACTTGCTCAAGTCGGCCACTGACGCGGGCAAAGCGGCGCGAGAGGCTGCAGAGAGGCTGCGAACGCTGCACCACTCCATCAAGAGGCGCAGAGGGGCGGGAGGTGAAGCCCAAGGAGCAGATGCAGCAGCGGCGAAACCAGACGAGGGCGCCGCAGCGGCAACTCCAGAGGCGGTTGACTTCACGGACCCGAGTGCGATCGACCAGTATATTGCCAAGACAGCGGCGCTCCGTGCCAGGGCCAAGGGGGCAGCCAGCGTTGCACCGTCGAGCTCCTGACGGCGCCGTCGTCAACACAAAGAAAGAACGACCTACACGAATGAAGAGTGGCTATGTTGACGTGCTGTTCGCCAATGTCACGCACTACGGGGAAAAGGTGCGACACTACGTGGAGCACTGCAGTTTTGACATGGTCGGCTTAGCAGAGCATCACCTGCTCCCAAAGGCCGCCGAGCAGGAGATCAAGAAACTGAGATTCAAGGGGTGGCAATCCCAGTTCTCGTGGACGCCTGCGACACCATCGATGCGGAGTAAGTCTGGTACTCAAGGGGGGACGTGCTGGCTTGCCAGAGCAGGTCACGTCACGGCAGCACACTTGCCCGATGGCACGGGGCACAGTGTATTTCAGAAAGAACTGCGCGACATCTCGATCATCCTCTGGCGTTTGAAAGGGGCGACGCTGGCTTTGATCTCGGTGTATCTTGATTGCAGTGTGGGACTAGACGGACCAGCGAACGTCGCCAAGATGGCACAGCTGACACGAGTGGTGAAGTCCCTAGGAGTGCCATGGGTAGCACTCGGAGATTGGAACAACACACCGACGCAGATGCAGCAGTCACCATGGTTGAAGGCTCTGAGGGGAGAGTTGCTGATACCAAGCGATTGTACCGTCACATGTTCCACAGGCAAAGGCAGACTCATTGATTACGGGATAGCTTCGCGAGACTTTCGCCCTTTTGTGAAAGAATTCAAGCCTGTGAGGGAAGTTCCATGGAGCCCACACGTGGGCCTCCACCTGCGCCTGCACTCGCGACCCGCCTCGGTCAAGGTGCAGATGCCGATCCAGCCAGTGAAGATCGAGATCGCCACCACCACGGTCCACAAAGAGAAAGGACTCAAGCGAGCCCAACGTGATCGTGAGAAGTATCAGAAGATGGTGGCAGCAGCAGCAGAGCGCGACGAGAATGCAGCGACACCAGGAGACCTGCATCATGATGAGTATGGGCACCTCCTGGAGACGACGTATGCCATGAAGCAGAAAGAGGCAACCAGCGATGAGCAGTGGTTTCAGGCGCTGGCAGACACCCGAGGACGAGCGGTTCAAGACCCAGTTGATGATGTGGCAGACTCCTGGGCGCATCGGCTGGACCCTGAGGGCTCCAACAAGCTGGCCAACCACTTTGGCGAATGGTCAGTAGCAGCGGAGCAGTCACTGTGCATCATGACGGATGCCAAGCCAAAAGATAAGGTGCGAAGAGGATGCAATCCCAAGTTCACGCTGCGCAAGGTCACCATTCAAGAGAAGACAGACCCCTTCTTGGACGCGGCCCTCAGGGAAAAGGCGAATCTGTGGGAGGCCTTGGCTGCCAGACTGAGGGAGTTGGCAATACTGAAGGCGCGGCAGAAGAAGGATGAACACTTGAAGCTGGTTGAGAGCGTCATGCGCTCGCTCAGTCAGCGCATCGAGCTCATCGACCAGGCCAAGGGCGGCAAGCAGGACACCGACAGGGACAAGGAGGAGGACAGCAGGGTGCTGCTCAACTTGACGCAGTATCTAGCAGGCCAGCCTGCTCAGTCACTGCGGGGCCCGCTGGCCCCAAAGCCGTCAAAAAAGCAGCGGAAGGCCGGAGAGAGCGGCACCCAGAAGGAGGCGACGGAGATTGCCCCACCAGTGGCCACCAGCAGTATGGACTGCGAGGACGACCCCTTCGTGCAGATGGATGCGGAGGCGGACGAGCCCAACCTTCAGCAGCTGCAGCTGGAGGAGGAGGCTGCTGAAGAAAAGGGGGAAGGTGCGACGGCAAGTACTGCTGAGCAGCCCCAACTGGCCCGCTCTACGGGGTTGGGGACACGAGGGACCTTGATGGCGGGAAGCTCGACACCTACGGCTCCACCGACTGGGGGTGCATCGGCCCAACTGGCCCGCTCTACGGGGTTGGGACCACGAGCGACGAGGGAAGCAAGCAGTTCGACACCCTCGACGCCGTCTACTGGGAGTACGCCGCCCCAACTGGCCCGCTCTACGGGGTTGGGGCCAAGAGCGACAGGGAGTGCGAGCAGTTCTACTTCGAGGTCGCCGTCTACTGAGCAGCCCCAACTGGCCCGCTCTACGGGGTTGGGGACACGAGGGACCCCGATGGCGGGAAGCTCGACACCGATGGCTCCATCGACTGGGGGTACATCGTCCCAACTGGCCCGCTCTACGGGGTTGGGACCACGAGCGACGAGGGAAGCAAGCAGTTCGACACCCCCGACGCCGTCTACTGGGAGCACGCCGCCCCAACTGGCCCGCTCTACGGGGTTGGGGCCAAGAGCGACAGGAAGTGCGAGCAGTTCTACTTCGATGTCACTGTCTACTGGTTGTTCTTGGATGTCAGAACGCCCCAGGGCCCCGCAAGGGAGCCCTGGATCGCCGTCGCCACCTGGACGACCCGCGCCCTGGGCACTCCAGCCACAGGAGGAGGGAGCTCCAGCGAGCGGCGCGGGCGGACAGGAAGCTTGCTGGATTCGTGATAGCAATGGCAGCACAGACAGCGGTAACTTCCCCCTGCGTGGCGAGGGGTTAGGCCACAGTGGGCAGGAGCAGGTGAGGACTGAGCTAGGTGAGCCCCTCGACTCCCCCACCGCCCTGATCGAGCCAGGTGGGCCCTCCGTGACGTCGAGGTCTGAGCTAGGTGGGCCCCTTGACCGAACAGGAGCAGATCAGAGCGAAGCATCGGAAGAAGCAGAACTGATAGCTGAAGTTTTCCGACGAGCAGCCCGTCATGCTGCCCTGGCCTGGCGGGACACTCGAGCACAAGTGCGAACATGGGCCAAGAAGGCAACAGACAATGCGATGAAAGGAGCACATCGTTATCTGAGTTCCGAGGAGCGAATCGACACGAGTGATGGATGCTTGGGCCCAGACACCAGGAAGTGGGAGATGGACCCGCAGAAAGGAATTCAACTTCGACGACGGTAGTGGGAACGGCGATGGACGGCCCACAAGGAGTTTGCCACGAAGGAGCTCCCGCAAGCCATGCGCGACCTGAAGAGCAAGGCACTGGAGGCGCTCGCCGAAAGGCCCTTCCTCACGCGTGAGTGCCTAGACATGGCGCTGAGCAGTTTCCAGGCGGGGACTGGGCTTGGTGCTGATCAATGGGCGCCAGACCAGTTGCGAGCGCTCAGCCCGTCGTGCAAGGAATCGTTCCTCCTCATCTTGAACATGTGCGAGAGGCAGTTGACTTGGCCTCATCAGATAATGCAGATATGGTATGCCCTACCACCAAAGGGGGACAAACAAATAGCGGGGGAAGAGCGGCCCATAGGGCTGATGCCGATGACGATGAGAGTCTGGGGTAAGATGACCAAACATCGATTAACTGAGTGGTGTGATCGAAAAGCGGGGTTCTGGGACGCGGCAGTCAGGAAGAGTTCGGCGTTGCAGTCGGCACTGCTAACACTTGTTCTGGGCGAAACGCGGGCCAATCTAGACGAAGCCAGCCAAGCTACGTTCTTCCAGGACTTAGAGAAGTTCTACGATTTGGTAGACTTAGGTATATTAGCAGTACGTGCAGCGCAGGTCGAGTACCCCCCAGTAGAGCTGTACATGTGCATCATGTCGTACCTCTGCCCTAGGCTAGTCAAGGCTAATCAGATCCACAGTGACTTGATCGTTCCTGACATTGGGATGGTACCAGGATGCGGGAAAGCTAACCACGGAGCGCGAGCACTACTCTAGCATGTGCTAGAAAAAGTACATCTAGCCGTCCCGATAGCGAGGTTGCGACAGTTCGTGGACGACATCACCGTGAGGGTTGAGGGCCCTGACGACGTGGTAGGTGCAGCGGTGTCGAAAGCAGCGAGCGTCCTGGTTGGAGGCTGCCTCAAGGCGAGGCTCAGGATCTCCGACAAGTCAACCATCCTTGCCCAGAACCCCCAGGACGCCCTGGAGGTGGAGAGGTCCCTGGCCGAGTTAAATGTTTCCATCAAGAAAGGCAAGGAGATGAAGGACCTGGGGACCGACAACACCATGGGGATACGTAGATCCAGAAAAACGGCAACAAGAAGGAGTAGACTCGGCAAAATTCGGGCCACCAGGGCCGGTTTATTCGCCAGTTTGGGACGGGCCCGACGTAAGAAAAGCAAGCTCCTATTTAATGCTAACGTGCGGGCTAAGATGTCCTACGATAGCCCTCTCTTCGGCCTCCCCCCGACCGAAATCCGAAAGCGGAGAGCTCTGGCAGCGGACTTAGCTGGTTTTGGAAAGAAAGGCCGCTGCACCGCGATGGTCATGCTGCTGATGTATGGGGAGGGGGACCCTTGGGCTGCGTGCGTGAAGCGCCAGGCCAAAGAGTGGCTCATTTTCTGGGCCAACAACCCCACCCTCAGGCAGCAAGTTCGGAGGGGTTGGACGGCCACCAAGTTTAAGCTTGCTTGGTTGAAGCCCCTATCCCGATGGCGAGCAGTAGCGGGGCCTATGGGGGCCTTGTTGCTCACCCTTCGGTCCCTGGGATGGCTCGGGGTTGAGCCTGACGTTTGGGAGGACCCCGACGGTGCTCAGTGGCGTTTCAACCCCGACCTGTCCGAGGATGTGACTGAAATTTGTGATGCCCTGGCCCAGTCAGTTCAGAAGCAGTTGTGGAAGCAAGCCTCCTTGCACAGTGAAGGAGCCTGCCTCAAGGACGGGGGGGACCTCACCATGTTGCAAATTAATGTCAATCGCATGCATAAGAAAGATATGTACCAGGAAGCTGGCGCCCTGGAGGGGATAGCGCGTGCCGCAATTTGGAATGGAGATCGCCAGAAGCGAGCTGGCTATCAGACAGACGGCTTGTGCACTAGGTGTGATCTAGGGGCCCCAGATACCACGCGTCATAGGACTTACGAGTGTCCCAGTCTGGCCCAGTTGGAGCACCCTTGGATTGCCAGAACGGGACACTTGTGCGAGCGAGCGATCCGCGACCTCGATCGAGGGGTTAATGAATCGCTTTGGCTCCGAGGGATCGTTCCCCTGTCATGGAATCCTGTGCCTCCCCCACCAGAGTGGGGGGATGTGAATGCCTGGCGTGTTAGAACTGTTGACACCCCTCCACCCGCCATCGGTCCCAATGGAGAAGTGACGCCAGCCCGAAGGCTGGAGGCGAGGTTTGGCTTTTTGGATGGATCTGGCACGTCGTCGGACCCGCGTGTGGCGCGTGTAGGGTGGGGCGTCTATCTCCAGATGGGACTGCATGGCCCTCCCGCCCCTGGAGCCTCGGACCCCTCCCCTCCCCTCCCTGGGTGGTATGGGGGAGTCGACGGCCGCCAGACCGTCCCAGCAGCAGAGCTCGCTGCCTTGTGGTGGTGTTTGGAGCTCACGACTGGGGATATAATTATAAATACTGATAACCAGGCAGTCTTTGATGGGTGGCACGGAGGTAAGCTTGACAACCCCAGCGGTGTGCTCAGGGGGTGGTGGCAGAGAGTCAGTGCCGCTGCCCAAGCCCGCCCTGGGGTTGTCACCCTCCGCAAGTGTTTTTCCCACCTCGATACGCATTCCCACCCCCTGTCCTCCCAGCCTCCCTCCGTCTCCCGTGGGAATGAGTTGGCCGACGCCTACGCCCAGAGAGGGGCTGAGGAGGCGAGTGCGGCCATCAGAGGAGAGATCAAGGCCTTAGGCGTCGCGGACGCCTGCGCGACCCTCGCCCAGCAGCGCCTGGCAGCGGTGACCAGGGAGCTCGCGTCGCAGGACCGCGAGCAGTGTGCACGGACTCCCGAGGGGGGAGGGGGGGCTGCTTCCAGGCGGGTTGTCGAGCTCGAGCGTGTGTCGGGCCACAATTTGGGGCGGTTGGCCAATGGGGCGTGGCTGTGCCGTCGGTGCCGTCTGGGGCCGCCTCCTGGGTCGTCGCTTGTGGACTGGCTCGGGCTCGAAAATAAACGCTGTAAGGGGGACCCCACCCATCGGCACTTGAGCGAGAATGATAATGTTGTGCTTGTGCCCCGCCCTGTGACCACGGAGCTGAGGACGGCCAACAAGCATGTCCACCCCTCCCATTGCGTGGCCATGCGTAACGGGCAAGTTTGGTGTTGGGAATGCGCCAGTCTGGGCACCGTGGTGAACGGGGGGGGCCGTCTCTTGCTCTTGGCGAAGCCGTGCCGTGATTGGACCACCCCCTCGGGAGATAATTATCTTAGCAGATTGCGCAAAGGGCTCCCACCAAAGGGCAACAAGTGGCCCAATGACAAGGGAGCTGGGCGCCTCCGAGTTGAGGCAGGGTCGAGTGTAATCAAGTCACTTTTGAAACCCAAGTCTCGGAGATAGAGTGCTATCGAGAGCCGCCCCCCGAGGGGGGGGTGTAATTGTCCAGCTGTGGCTTCGCTGCTGACTGGCACCCTTCAGCATTCTCCCAGCATTCTTCCATCCCCTGCCTCACGGGGTGCACGAAATACAGGTGGCAATTAAGAAAGATATGCATCCCAAGGGGGCACGATCGAAGACGAAGAGGGCGGGTATCGAGGGGTTTGAGTTTTACGTGTTGAATGGAACGCGAGCAAGTAAAAACGCACAGTTTTAAGATGATAGAACTCTCGCTTCTGAAGAATTATTAACGTTGGTTCCCCCTCTGGTAATATGTCTGCTTTCAACGGAAGTGCCTCGCCTGGGGCTCGCACCCTGTTTTTCATCAGGGGAAACTTCCTCCTCACAAACTGCGTTGTTGGGCCCCTGGCTACAACAACAACGGCTCCCACCTGATACTTCCTCACAAGTTACTCCCAAATCGAGCTCTCGCGCGGAACTTCTTTACACTGTATGCAGACATCGCGCTCTCGCGTGGGAGCTCCTCGCAATTGATTCAGACGCCACGCCCTCGACATTCAGGAGTCACGATCTCGTCGCTGCGGGCTTCCTCACGATTGATTGGGGAATCGATCTGTCGCTCGAGACTTCCGCGCGATCCACGCAGGACGCACACTTCGGCAACCTGCCTGCCTGACCTGGCCGCCTGGGCCCCCCCTCCCGACTTGCCCGGTAGGATCTACCCGCCCAATCTGCCCGTCCGGTTCTGCCAAACCCCCTCCTGCTACTGTCTCTCGTTCTCCATCCTCCTCCCACCCCCTTGCATCTTCTTTCCATTCGTCCCCTCTTCCCCTGCCACAGGGGCTGCACGAAATACACGTTGCAGGCAAGAAAGGTATACCCCCAACGGGGTACGGTCGAAGACGAAGGGGGGGGGGTATCGATAGTTTGGGAAATACGTGTTGAGTGACAACCGAAAATACAAAGAGCGAGCAATGATAAACTGACTGTTGGTTTTGTTGTGGTTGTTGGTGTTGCTGCTACTGCCATTGTTGAGGCTGATGCTGTTGCTGTTGCTGTCGTTGTAATTGTTGTTGATGTTGTTGTTGTTGGTGTTGTGGTGTTTGTTAAATGTTTGTTGTTTGCAGTCGTCGTCCCTCCCGCGACCCGGCCCGCGACTCACCCGCGACCCACCCGCGATCCACCCGCGATCCACCCACGACCCACCCGCGACCCACCCACGACCCACCCGCGACCCAGCCAGTTTATTTGACTAACAAGACGGCGCCTGCGGCAGGCTCGTTGTACCATTTGATTCAACATCGGCGCCTGCGGCAGGCTGCCGACGACCCCGCCGCCCCCTCACTCTTGTCCGCAACTGCGGGGTGCTGTGCATTTCTTCACCCCCCCTTTAGCCACTGCACCGCCCGAAGATCGGCTACGGCTCGGCTGCGGTGGAAGGCGCATGCTCAGCGATCCCCCTCGTTCCGATGCCTCTTGGAACATCGTTGACACCGAGCGCCATGCGACGTCTACGCACAAGGCGCAGCAAAGGTGCGCCTCTGCCTTTGATGCAATGCTCCTGCTGCTCCTCTGGACGTTCCGCGATCGCTCGGCCTCCTCGTCGCGCTCAAGTCCCGCCTGACGACAGGAAGGCCCGAACGCCCCCTGCTCTCGCGGACGAAGCTCCTGCGAGACAACGCAATCCGCGAGCGGCAGCGTATGCGTGTCCACGCCTTCGCGGTGTGTATTTCGGGGCGCTGTCCGCCGGATGCGCGGTCGCACGGGTACGATCCGCGCGGGGCATCCGCGAGAAAAAAAAACACGCATCCCGGGGTAACGGCCCAGGGGCCGGGCCCGTGGGGCCGTGGATACGGATAGGTCCCTCGCCCACGACACCTGGGCTCGGCATCGTAGACGACTTCCTGCCACCACGCCATCGTTGATTGGGTTGGCGCAGTCGACGATTCGTGAGGATCTGTCTCCGAAGCGGCCGGCGACTGGCGCAACTGATCTGCACATGATCTTCCGACAACGCTGGATACATTGCATCGCTGCTTACTCGGCGGGGAGCACGGCACTGCACTCCACCGCCGGGCAAATTCCCTGGAAGCCCGCCGCTTCCTGACTCGCGCCATGCCCTTGCATGGGAGAGGGGGCGCAGTCCCAGGATTCAGCAATAATAACACGGAACTATCAATATTTGTGCCTTCGGAAGCGTGATTTCCTAAATTCAACGCGCCAAGTATCATCATCAAAAGAAACCCGACGCTGTCCTGAATGGGCGTATGCCACCTCGCAGCATCAGTCCGCGTGATCGGAAATTGGGGGGTGACATCGCAATAGAACAGAAAGCCCCCCACCGGGAAATCGGTGGCGGGATCGTGTTCGTGTCGTGCGTGCGGGCGAGGCGTTGCTGCGTGGGCGCGCAAGAGGAATGATCACACCGTCGATATGTCGACTCGGATGCAAAAGTCTGGGCCTCTTGTGCGCGCGCGGTGGCTGCGGGTGTCCCGCCGTGGTGTCCCACGTTGTCTCGATGGTGTCTGGCGGTGTGTCGCCGTGGGCGCGCGAGAGGAAGGATCCCGCCGTCGCTAGGGCGATTCGGATGCAAAAAACCAGCCCTTCGGTGGGCGCGCGGTTGCTGGGGGTGCCCCGCCATGGTGTCCCGCGTTGTCCCGATGATGTCCCTCGGTGTCCCGCCGTGGTGTCCGGATGGTGTCTCTCGGTGTCCCGTGGTGTCCCGTGGTGCCCCGCGGTCTTCCAATGGTGTCCAACGGCGTCCCGTGGTGTCACGCTGTGGTGTCCCGCCGTGGCGTCCCGCCATGGCATCCCGATGGTGCCCCGATCGATCGTAAGACCGATAACCACCGATCAGTGTGAGATCGCTGATGTGATCGATCGCTTGCATCGGCCGCTAATGTGATACGCAGCGCCGCTCAGTGTGAGATCGCTAATGGGATCGATCCCTGGATCCGTCGATACTAAGACTGGCCGTGAGATCGATGTTGAGTGAGATCGATCGAGTGGGATCGACAGCGGGGTCGATCGTGGCATCACATCGCGGCGCAACACCGTCATCACGAGCCGTCGCCAACTCGAGGGCTCGCCACCAGCATCGTCATCATCCCCCCCTCTTGCAATTGCCAGCAGTTGGTTCTTTCCCCTCCCCCGAACCTCCTCAAGGGTGGTCGTATAGGTATCCTTCTTTGCAAATTGCACTCGCACTCTGGCGCTCTGATGGTCTCCCCAACATGGATCCGCCGAATACTTGCGGTGGCGTCCCGACGCGCGGAACACGCCCCATCCCCTCCTCCCCTCTATCTCTCCTTCCTCACGCCTCCCCTCCTCCTCCTCCTCCTCCTCCTCCAACTCCTCCTCCTCCGCTTCCGCCTCCCCCTTACAATCATCGTGATACCTCAGGAGCGGCGAGGCGTCTCTGGCCACGCCGAGCCTCGGCAACGAACAAACTCCCCAGCCTAGACCTAGAAAAACGGAGCCCGTCTTGAACTCAACATGTTCCTTCCTTCCGCGTGTTCGCTGTGCCTCTCCATCTGTCTCTCTTTCTATCTGTCTCTCTCTCTCTCTCTCTCTCCTTGATTTTCGCGTGGGTCCTTCTGCTGCCGTGAGGCGCTAAGCCGCCCACCCCCCAATAGGGGTGGTAAACCAGAGGCTTCCCCTCGAACGCATGTGCCTTGACTGCTGCTGCGTAACAATGCTTCTCCTGATCCTGCGAACGCCGGCCGCGTGCGGCTGAAGGGGGGCGACTGGCGATGCGAAGGGAAGGAGAAGGGGGGAAGACTTCAGTGGTAATCGCGGAAACCAAGTGAGGGCAATCATGGCGATGTGGAGGTGACGGGGATGGACGGGAGGCGTAGTGAAAAAAACGCGGGGAAATGTTGCTATGGGAGCGTGGGCGAGACGGTGCCGGGCGGTTGGAGGGAGAGGAAAGTGGAGGGGGCGGCGGGGAGAGGGGGACGAATATAACGAAGACTAGAGACTGTGCCCGTGTCGTCCCGAGCGTGCTTTCAATATTTTGCAAGCTAAATGTCGGAAACATTTGTGCTGTATACATTCACAAACTGCGGCGAACTTAGACATCTAAACATCCAAGGGCTCCGGTATTCCGTATAAAGAGTCGGAGGGTACTATGTATGTGTACATATATGTGCAACAAACTGCATTGGCGCATCCAGCCATGCACTGCACGTGTGCTCCTGATGTTTGACATGCAGGTTGGCGGGCAATAAGGTAAAGCGGAACATGGACCAATAACTCATTGCTGCCTTTTCCGGCATCGTCTATGCAATAATCGAATGCACGATCCTTCACTCAAGTTTCCTCTTCCTCTTCCTCATTCTCGCCCTACACTGCGACTTCGTCCCCATCCTCAGCTCTTTCTTCGCGGAGCCCCTGAGGACCCTCACAAAAATCCCACCAACCCTTTAGGGCGTAGGTGGTCTGGGGTGCTTTGTCTTCCGTCTGCCCCTCTTCCCCTCCGGGGAGAGGTTTATCACTGTTCCCTATTAATAAACACCCCCTGCCCCAAGCGACTGGGGGCCAACCCAGGTCCATGACGACACCCCCCCACAATCCCTTGTACAAAAACAAAACAAAACACACTCTGCCTCCAAATTCGGAACATGCGCAGCCAACCCGATGCGCCCCCCCCCCCCCCCACCATCCCTGTCAAAAAACAATACAGGGTACACTTGGCGGAGGCGGCGGCGGCTGCGGCGGCGGCTGCGGCTGCGGCGGCGGCGGCTGCGGCGGCTGCGGCGGCGGCGGCGGCAGGGGCGGCGGCGGCGGCGGCGGTGGCGGCGGCGGCGGTGGCGGTAGCGGCGGCGGCGGCGGCGGCGGCGGCAGCGGCGGCGGCGGCGGCGGCGGAGGCGGCGGTGGCGGCGGCGGATTGGCCCCCAGTCCTGAATACGTTGAATATGCTGAATGCGGTGGCGGTGGCGGCAGCGGCTGCGGTTTGGCAGCGGGGGGCGGCGGCGGCGGCGGCGGCGGCGGCGGCGGCGGCGGCGGCGGCGGCGGCGGCGGCGGCGGCAGGCGGCGGCGGGCGGCGGGCGGCGGCGGCGGCGCAGCGGCGGCGGCGGCGGCGGCGGCGGCAGCGTTGGCGGCGGCGGCGGCGGATTGGCCCCCGGTACCTGCCCATCCAAAGACGACTGCTGAATATGCTGAGGCTCGGGCCAGACTCGGGTGCTACGTATGTGTTGGGAGGGCGGGTGGGAGTGAGCGAGACGGCTTGCGGGCGGGGAGGGGGTCTTGACCCCTCCCTCTCCCCCCTCCCCTGGACCTGGACGGGGCCGGTCGCGAAGTGTCAGAGCGTCCAAAACGGCCTCGGCGAGGAATCCAGAATCATTGGTTTTACGAAGGTGTTGAACCTATTTGGGCCTTTTGGGTGGGCCCCGCTAATTCAAGCTCCCCTCTTGTTTGGTTGATGTTCTCCAAGATGGCCCAAAAATAATCCCCAAGGCTCCGAAGGGCACTCCAAGAGAGCCCCAAGAGGCGCCCAGGCCCCAAGAGGCCCCCAAGAGGCCCCCAGGATGCCCCCAAGAGGCTCCCAAGAGACCCCCAAGAGGCCCCAAGTGGCCCCCCAGAGGCACCCAAGACGCCCCAAGATGCCTCGGCGAGAATGCCAAACTCACTACTTGTGCGAAGGTTTTGGCCACATTTTGGCCTCCTGGGGGGGACACTACTTTTAAGATGACTCCAAGAGCGCCTGGGAGAGCCCACGATGACCTCCAAGATGGCTCCAGATATCCCAAGACGCCTCAAGATGGCTCCCAAGATGCTCCAAGAGGCCCCAAGACCGCTCCAAGTGGCCAAAGAGCTCCCCCAGGAGGCCCCGAGGACAGAATCCTTCCAAAACCTTGGGGGAATCAATGTGTTTTGCTTTCTCGCCTTTTCGCTTCCGATGGCCATCCAAGGCCTCAAGACGGCTGCAGGATGGGCCCAGAGGGCCCAAGAGAGGCTCAAGAGAGCCCCAAGACAGCCCCAAGAGCGCCGAAGAGCGGTCCAAGAGCGGCCCAAGAGCGCCCCAGGAGGCGACTTTAGGGGCTCCCGAGTGGCAACGCTAATTACTGCTCCCCTCTTGTTTGATCGATGTCCTCCATGGTGGCCCCAAGAGCACTCCCAAGGCTCCCAAATGCGCCTCAAGAGGGCCCCAAGAGGCGCCCAGGAAGCCCCAGGAGGCGCCCAGGAGGCCCCCAAGAGGCTCCCAAGAGACCCCCAAGATGCCCCAAGACGCTCCCCGAGACGTTCCCAAAGGCTCCTCGGACAGCCAAGAGGCCCCTTAAGACCCAAGAGAGGCCCAAGAGAGCCCCAAGACGGCCTCAAGAGCGCCCAAGAGTGTCCCAAGAGCGTTCCAAGAGGGGCCCTTCGTCTGTGTGCTGCCCACTTCCCTGATCGAGGCAAATCCTGTGGGCATCGTCGCTGAATGGGCTGGTGGGTTTGTTCCCAACACTCCTGTTCTGGGTTCTCGTTTTGAATAGAGCACGGCTCGCGCGTCTCCTTTCTTCCTCCCTTCCTTCCCGCCCCTCTCTTCCCCCTTGCCTTTTGCCTCGCTCGTCGCTGCGTGCCAGCTGGGGGGCTGCGATCTGTGAAACTGTCGCCAATTTCGAAGCCTGCTGGGGGGCCCAGCACAGTGGGTACTGACCGCATCCCTGGGGGGGCTGCGACCTGTGAAACTGTCGCCACTTTCGAGGCCTGCTGGGGGGCCCAGCACAGTGGGTACTCACCGCAGACTCAAATGGGACCTCGCCATCCCTGGGGGGCTGCGATCTGTGAAACTGCCGCCACTTTCGAGGGCTGCTGGGGGGCCCAGCACAGTGGGTACTCACCGCAGACTCAAATGGGACCTCGCCATCCCTGGCGGGCTGCGATCTGTGAAACTGTCGCCACTTTCGAAGGCTGCTGAGGGGGCCCAGCACAGTGGGTACTCACCGCAGACTCAAATGGGACCTCGCCATCCCTGGGGAGCTGCGATCTGTGAAATTGCCGCCTCTTTCGAGGGCTGCTGAGGGGCCCAGCACAGTGGGTACTCACCGCAAGCTCAAATGGGACCTCGCCATCCCTGGGGGGCTGCGATCTGTGAAACTGTCGCCACTTTCGAGGGCTGCTGAAGTGCCCAGCACAGTGGGTACCCACCGCAGGCTCAAATGGGACCTCGCCATCCCTGGGGGGCTGCGATATGTGAAACTGTCGCCGCTTTCGAGGCTTGCTGAGGGGTCCAGCACAGTGGGTACTCACCGCAGGCTCAAATGGGATCTCGCCATCCCTGGGGGGCTGCGATATGTGAAACAGTCGCCTCTTTCGAGGCCGGCTGGGGGGCCCAGCACAGTGGGTACTCACCGCAGACTCAAACTAGACCTCACCATCCCTGGGGGGGGGCAGCGATCTGTGAAACTGTCGCCACTTTCGGGGGCTGCTGAGGGGGCCCAGCAAAGTGGGTACTCACCGCAGACTCAGATTCGACCTCGCCATCCCTGGGGGGGGGCTGCGATCTGTGAAACTGTCGCCACTTTCGAGGGCCGCTGAGGGGCACAGCAGAGTGGTACTCACCGCGGACTCAAATTTGACCTCGCCATCCCTGGGGGGCTGCGATCTGTGAAACTGTCGCCACTTTCGAGGCCTGCTGGGAGGCCCAGCGCAGTGGGTACTCACCGCAGACTCAAATGGGACCTCGCCATCCCTGGGGGGCTGCGATCTGTGAAACTGTCGCCGCTTTCGAGGGCTGCTGAGGGGCCCAGGACAGTGGGCACCCACACGCAGGCTCAAATGGGACCTCGCCATCCCTGGGGGGCTGCGATATGTGAAACTGTCGCCACTTTCCAGGCCTGCTGGGGGGCCCAGCACAATGACGCCACACGCAAATTCAAATTAGACCTCGCCATCCCTGGGGGGCTGCGACCTGTGAAAGTGTCGCCACTTTCGAGGCCTGCTTGCGGGGCCCAGCACAGTGACGCCTCCTAAGTAGCTTACACATCAAGTCTATTGTCCATACAAGTTCCGGCCAACTCCTCGTTTCCATTGATACAAATGGGTTGGGTACGTCACAGGGTAATTTGTTGTTCGCGAGCGTCGCGTTCCAACCGCGCGCCGTCCAGAAACGACGCAGCCGCGCCAAGATCTAAATTAGGCACTGAACGCGCAGGAGCGAACTACGCAGCTGGTGGGGTTACTTTTTGATTCGCGGCCCGCAAGGAAAAGTCCAGAGGGCGGTAAGAACGAGGCTGGGACACAGCGCACGGGAAGGCAGATCATTAACGCTGGTGGGGTTACGCGAAGCGTCTCGAATTGTAAGGGTGTCTTGGAGCCTTCTGGTGGGCTCCTGAATTCCTTCTGGGGGCCTCTGGGGGCTTCCTCGGGCCACCCTGCTTCCAACTACGGTCTCCCTGAACGACTGGGTCACGATTTGGAATGCTTCGGGGGGGCGTCTTGGGGCCGCCTTAGGCCGTCATGGGGATCCCTTCGGGCTATCTTGGGGCCCTGTTGGGCCATCTTGGGGCTCTCCTGAACTGCCTGGAAATTATCTGGGATAGTTTTCGGGCAATGTGCTGGCCTCCTGGGCGGCCTCGGACGCCTGAAGACCGAAGAGCAGGACATTCCCAAAATTGTACAATAATTCGCATGGCGAAGAACCCAACCGAATGCAATTGTAAGTACAGCAGTTGTGAGTACCGTCTGATGTGGAACGCCCTATGGAGCAACGCCCATATGCGGGCTGTGTCGCTGGGGCCTTCGGTGGAGCTCCAGGAAACGTGTGAGAGTTGTGCCGGAACGGAGGTGTCGCCCACATGCGGGCTGCGCCGCTGGGGCCTTGGGTGGAGCTCCCTATGGGGCCAAGAAGCGTGCGAGGGGCGTGCCGAAACGGGGGTGTCGCCCACATGCGGGCTGCGCCACTGGGGCCGTAGGTGGAGCTCCCTATGGAGTCACGAAGCGTGTGAGGGGTGTGCCGAAACGGGGGTGTCGCCCTCGTTCGGGCTGCGCCACTGTGGCCTTAGGTGGGGCTCCCTGGCGTGTGCCGAAACGGGAGTGTCGCCCACATTCGGGCTGCGCCACTGGGGCCGTGGGTGGAGCTCCCTGCGGGGCCAAGAAGCGTGCGAGGGGCGTGCCGAAACGGGGGTGGCGCCCACATGCGGGCTGCGCCACTGTGGCCTTGGGTGGAGCTCCCTATGGGGCCACGAAACGTGTCAGGGTGTGCCGAAACGGGGGTGTCGCCCACATGCGGGATGCGCCACTGGGGCCGTGGGTGGAGCTCCCTGCGGGGCCAAGAAGCATGCGAGGGGCGTGCCGAAACGGGGGTGGCGCCCACATGCGGGCTGCGCCACTGTGGCCTTGGGTGGAGCTCCCTATGGAGCCACGAAACGTGTCAGGGTGTGCCGAAACGGGGGTGTCGCCCACATGCGGGATGCGCCACTGTGGCCTCGGGTGGAGCTCCCTATGGGGCAACGAAACGTGCGAGCGGCGTGCCGAAACGAGGGTGTCACCCACATGCGGGCTGCACCACTGGGACCGTGGGTGGAGCTGCCTGACGGCAGTGCAGAAGCTCATGGCGATGATGGCGATGATGACGGCGATGATGATGATGACGATACTGATAATGCTGATGATGATGATGGTGATGCTGATGGTGATGATGATGATTCTGATGGTGATGGTGATGGCGATGATGATGGTGGTGATGATGGTGGGGATTATGCTTATTATTGTTATGATGCTGATGAGGATGCTGCTGCTGCTGATGGTGATGATGATGAGGATGAGGATGAGGACGATGATGATGATGATGATGATGATGAAAATGATGATGAAAATGATGATGATGATGATGATGATGATGATGATGATGATGATGATGATGATGATGATGATGATGATGATGATGATGATGATGATGATGATGAGTATGATGGGTATGATGATGAGGATGCTGATGATAACATTGGCGAGCATGATGATAGGAGGAAGGAGGGGGACCCAACGCCACATGATGGCTGGGAACGACAAAACTAAATCAATTAATGTTTTGCGTTTCGGGCGCCTCTTGCCAGGGGCGCTCAAACATGGACAAGCGGTCCATGGATTTGGCGCGAGGTCGCCACATCGGGGGAGATGCCCTCCCCAAAATGCGGCCGGTGCCGCCTCGTTCGGCGGCGGAAATCTGCGATTTCCCATGGTGACGGGACCCGTCGCTAATCCACGCCCCCTCAATCCATGTTTGCGGATCGCCTGATCTTGGCGGTCCTCTTCGAAGCATCCTCAGGCGTCCGGTGGGCGTCCGAGACCTCTTGGGGGCTCTCACGGGGCCGTGTTGGCCGCCCCCCTGACCGACGCATCCGGGGGGCCCGTTGGGGGTGGGGGGCTTCCCACCCCCCAGATTATGGAATGAGAAAAGAGAGAAAGAGAGAGAGAGAGAGAGAGAGAAAACGAGATACTAAGAAAGAGAGGGAGAGGGATAGGGAGAGCGGGTGGCGGAAGACGATGAGCAGAAGGAATAGCAGCGAGGAGGAGAAATCGGGATCAGCAACAGTAGCAGTCGCCAGGCCACTGAATCGCTGTGGGGTAGAATACCCTCCTGGTCGGACGCTCGCCCCTCTGTCCAATCCTCCTTCCCCCTCCCTCGCTCCCTCCCCCCTCTCCCTTTCCCCCCACCTAGTCCTGATCCTCCCATTTCCATCACCCCCCCTTCTCTTCCTTCCATTCCTCTATTTAACAGCCCCCCTCCCCTTCCCCGTAACTCTGTCTCCCCCCCTCACCCAACCCTACGTTAAATCTTCCGGGGACCTTGTCTGTCCCATCACGCTGCTATCCGCGTCGCATCCATGTCGAACGCGTCGAATCCGCGTCGGGTCCGCGTCGAATCCACGCCAGGCACGCGTCGAAACCTCGTCAGATGGAAGGACCTACAACCATGCATCGGACAGGCGAGATCCCCCGAAGATGCAATCTCACCAGCCCGCTGCCCCCCTCCTCCTCACCTCCCCCTCGCACGGGTCCCACGTGGGATTGGTGGTGTTCCACTCCGGCAGGGTGAGGTCCAACTCCGGCTGGGGCGCCGTCACGGGCGCTCGGCCTGCCCCCCCCGCCCTGCTCCCGTGTCGGGAAAGGGGGGGCTGACGTGCGGGCTGCGAGGGGTGGCCGAGGAGGGGAGCGTGGAGAGCGATCCACCGCCCTGGAACCTTCGGGGGCGGTCGATGTGGATATCTTTGGGCCCCGTGGTGGTCCGCATCTATGCAGATCGACCGCGTGGGCGCAGCGGGTGGGTCCCGGGGTGGGTCGCGGGTGGGTCTCGGGGCGGGTCGTAGGTGGAGTGGGTCGTGGGTGGGTCGCGGGTGGGTCGCTGGTGGGTGGAAGCTGGGTCGCGGGTGGGACGCGGGACGGGTCGCGGCGGGGGACGACGACAACAACAACGCAACGCCAGAACAACGAGCAGAATCCGCGCCGCGGAGCCCCACTTCAGCCGCGCACCCAGGACAGTGAATGACCGTTCGGCGCCCGCACTCTGATTTGAAATGCCGACTGTAGAAGGCACCTGCCGCCGAACAATGAAACGTCCTGCTCTACTGGTGCGAAGGGTTCCCAATTCTATCCAATCCAATCGGATCCAATTGAATCACATCGCACCTCCACCTCAATCCACTGAACTCGCACATCCCGGGAAACAATGCTGGGTTATGGACGCTCGGCGCAACAAGGGGTCAGCGCCCCCGAAAGACTACGACCCGTTGCAACATGCAGTGAATTCGGGGGCCATAGACCACAATCCATGCGAAGAACTTTGGACCCGTGCTCCCATGGCCATGATCCTTCGCCAGCACACTGGGCCTGTGCCCATGGGGCCAACACTCTCCGACGGGAGCGCAGCTCGAACTGCGCCCCCGAGAGGCCACGATCGCTCGCAACGAAACGGTGAGACCCCGCTGCGGAGGCCCAGGTGCCCTTCGCAAAACTCCACGAGTCCGCGCTCCCGAGGCCACGATCCATCGCGAGAGTGCAAAAAGTTTGCCCCGCGACAGCGAGGCCACGACCCCTTGTATTCAGTCGGGCGTGTCCCCATACAGGAAGATTTGGGATGATCAATCAAGAATAGTCAAACACCATGCCCAAATAGTCAAAAGTGCTTCAAAAATCGTCCCCGCATTATTTTTCGATTCTGTTTGGTTATTCCTCCTGTAGAGGGACGGGCCCGACTGAACCCTTGTAAACATACGGTGGGTGCCGTCGGCCCGAACAGTGAGGATGCGCCATGGGGATGCAAGGGCCTTGGACGCCCGTGTCGAAGTCTTTCGAGCGGGGCGCGGCCAACGGAGGTGGCCAAGGATGGGCCGAGGATGGCAAGGATGACACGTCGATCATTTCTAATCGTGCTCATTTCTGCTCGTGCTTTTTCCTGGCCCCCCAGTGGCCAGGAAGAGGCCCAGGATAGAAGAATTAGAAATGAAAGAATCCTGGCCCCCAAAGGAACAAAATGATACTTAGAAGCGATTCGACGGCGTGCTGGCCCCATGCCCCGGGCCCGCGCGACAAGACATTCTGGGTCCGCTCTCCCGCGGCCATGATTCAGGGCCACCATCGCTCCAACGAGCCATGGGTGACTACCTACCAAGCCACCCCAACCCAACCCGAAGCTCCGAATTTCGCACGAATTTCGGGTTGGGAGGGTACGGGCTTCATATGTGTTTTCTCCATGTCCCCCGACCCCCCCCCCACTGGAAGAGGGCAAATCGGGGCCTTCGGGTTGGGTTGGGGTGGTTTGGTGGGCGGTGAATGGGTCCGTGCTCCGGAGGCTACGGCCCCACGCAAAGAAACGTGTGCCCGCGATCCCGAGGTCACGATGCCACAGCCCCTGCAGTTGCGGATGCGCGCAAGGGGGCGCGGGGGTCGTCGCAAGTTTTGCGAGGCTCCATAGACAGTGTGAGAAAAGCGCTGCGTGCGACGATTCCCTGTCAAAACAAGAAGGGTGAGTCGTGGCTTGCGAGTAGGTCGTGGCTTGGTCGCGCGCGGGTCGCGGGGGTGGATCGTGGGGTGGGTTGCGGGTGGGTGCGCGGGGTGGGTCGAGAGGTAGACGGGTTGCGGGTGGGCCATAGGTGGGTCGCTGTCGGGTCGCGGGCGGGACGACGACAGCAAAGAAAAACTAAGACCCGCCGACCCTTCGACGTGTGGAAGGCGCTGTCGTTGTCGTCGTCCTCGTCCTCGTCAGTTCCAATGAAATTTGAGGAACAAGGGAATTGAGGCACGTCGTAGTGAAGTAAGCCCCTTCCCTTTGCGATCCCTTCTTTACTGTCGGGGGGGGGGGCTGGGCGCGTCAGAATGAACCCCCCCGGGGGCCCCGGGGGGCCCGGGGGGGGGGGCTCGCCAGAGGAGGAGGAAGAAAAAAAGGAGGCATTGGATGAGGAACCACTGGATAAGGAATCCAGGGTCTGGAAGCCCGCGGAACTCCAATCGTGGAGAGACCATGGGTATTACCGCCGCCCTCATCAGAAAAGGAATCCTCCAGGGTCTGCAGCCTCCTGGGCGCATTCCTTAACGAACGCCCCCACCGCATGATCAGGAGCCTGTTGGGCCACACCGTTCTGAACGTGGAAAATGTTGCTTCGGGTCTGGGACAGGTCGCGGGAAAGTAAGATGCACGAGTCATAAAGAGGTACCCGAGCGTTCGAACGCAACTCGAGAGTGACAGTCCAGCTCGGAAACCGCTCCAGAGTCAGAAATGGGTTCCGCAACCGCTCCAAAGTTCTCACATAACTTTGGAGAGCGATTTGGCATACATTCGAACGCCGCTCGCACAACATTAGAACCAACATCTTCAAACATTGAATAGCATTGGGTGTAGATCGTGTCGGCGAATTAAAAAATGGAAAACGCGTCCAACCGATGTGGAAACAACCCCCACGCCTTTTCCGCGCTGGTCCCTCACTTCGCATGTGCCCCAAACGTTTCCAATCCGTGACGTTGAATGATTGGTGCCCCTCAAAACAAACATCCCGCACGATTTCACACGTCACACGTGATTCGCATTGCAACTTGAACATTACAGCACATTTAGCTTAATTGTTTCCGCACTTTCAATTCTTCGGTCAACCGATCGGTGTGCCCGACAACATGTTGCAAACCCAAATGCCGTTGCATAACTGTTGGAACCGCTATGTCAAAACTTGGAGGCCTCTTTCTAACAAGGGATCCGCGAAGAGCAGAGAGAGAGCAGCAAGGAGGTCCAACAGGGAACTTGCTGCTTACTGTGCCGTACCATTGCGTGTGCTTCCTATGTTTTGAAGTGGGGCGGTGGCATGAGGACATGAACCGAGGAGTTATAGGAAAAGGACAGGAAGACGCGGGGAGGGCAGAGGGCGGTACAAGGCTGGGTAGATAAGTAACTAGATCAGACTGCAGGTGAGGAAGTGTGCGGGCTGAAAGGGGGCAACAGCGAGACTGACAAATGTGGACGTTTTCTTATTCGGTGTTTCGACATTGGGCGGAAGGGGGGAAGGGGGGGGGGTCTGGCTCCGGACCTCTGCTTAATGCGACTGTTTGCGCCAGCGCGTCCTGTGGGGGAGGGACTCCACATGCTCGACACAGGCACCCAAAACAAGAAAAGTCTACTCCATGGGAAGGGGGGGAGGGGGGGTGCGAGGGCCCGCGCCGATCGGCAAAACAATGAGAAAACGATCGTCATGCTGTTATGAAAGAGAGCACGTGGCGCGAACGGCTTCCGTGGACAAAAATCTGCGGCAGGCTGGAATGGGGGGGCCTCCCACCCCCAGCGCCCCCCCAAAACATTCAGCGCGCTCGGAAAATCTGGCCCCCACCCCCTCCTCCCCAACTCCCCCCACCCCCTCCTCCCCAACTCCAACGCCCCTCCCCCTCTCCCAACCTCACCAACGTCCCCCCCTCGCAAGGGGGAGGGGGCTCGGACCCTTCCCCCGTCCCTCAATTCAACGGGGGGGTGGGGGTCACAACCCACCCACCCCCCCGACTCGCCGCTAGCAAACGACGACGGCGGGCGACGGCGCCAGCAAACGACAACGGCGTCGGGTCGGGCGGGCGGGACACTGACGTGCCGTACATCTTTTATTTCTGTCCCGCGCCAGCCTTTACAATGCTCGCACCACCTTGCTCACGCTGCGCACCGGCTGAGCCTGCATCGATTACGTGCATCGGCTACACGCAGGAGTGACCCTGGGTAAGAGTGACCTTTGGTGCGCGGCTTTTTAGGGGCCGCGGGGGGACCAAGCACAAGCGCGCAAGACACTGCTATCGCACCGCGTTCAGCGATCGGGGGGCCCCGGTGGGCCCGCACTTGCAAAGGTCACTCCGGCGAAGGGTCACTCTTACGTGCAGTCGAAGTACAAGAGCCAGCCGAGCGAGCTGCATTTGCCGGTCGCTCGGCTGGCTCTTGCACCTAATCGATGCAGGCTCAGCTGGGGCACTGACGTGCCATGCATCATCAAGTTGGCACGCGAGAGCCCTCGCGGGCGGGTCGGGTCGGGCGGGCGGACCCTAACGGGCTCGTCGGGTCGGGCATGCGGGGGGCACGAAAGTGTGATCCCGATTTGGCAGGCGAGAGCCCTGACGGGCGCGTCGGGTCGGGCGGGCAGGTCATCATCATCATGATCATCATCAGCACCATCATCATGTCCTTTTAATCATCATCATCATCACCATCATCATCATCATCATCATCATCATCATCACCATCATCATCATCATCATCATCATCATCATCATCATCATCATCATCATCATCAGCATCATCATCATCATCAGCATCACCAGTATCGTCATCATGATCATGATCATGATCATCATCCTGACTAACACCCTCATCCTCATCATTATCCTAATCATGATCATGATCATGATCAACATCACCATCATCATCATTATCATCAGCATCGTCGTCGTTATCGTCATCATGGGCAACATCACCACCAGCATTATCATCATCAGCATCGTCGTCATCGCCATCACCATCGTCGACATCATCAGTATCATCGTCATCAACATTACTCCATTCATCATCATTCAAACTATCATCATCAACAACATCATCATCATACATTCGTCATCGTCATCGTCATCAGAATCATCAATATAATCATTATCATCGCGTCGTTACCGTGAGTGTCGTCAGCCGTATCATCATCATCAACATAATCGTCAGCATCATCACCATCACCATCGCCATCAGCATCGGCATCTCCTCCTCAGCATCATCATCACCATCGTCGTCGTAATCGTCAGTACTAGCATCAGCATCGTCATCACCACTCTCATCGTCACCATCAACATCATCATCATCATCATCATCATCATCATCCTCAGCATCACCATCATCGCCGTCGTCGAAATCAAGATCGCCACCACCACAACCAGCATCATGACAATCACAGCCACAACCAAAATAATTGTCCTCATCAATATCATCATGACAATCATCATTCTCATCCTCACCCCCCATCCCCATTCCCATTCTCGTCCTCATTCTCATTATCATCCGTATCCTCATCCACATCATCATCGTCGTCATCATCACCACCATCATCATGATCACCATCGCCATCACCATCGCCACCACCATCACCATCACCATCACCATCATCATCAGAATGGTCATCATCATCATTATCATCATCATCAACATCATCATCATCGTCATCATCATCACCGCTATCGTCATCATCATCATCATCATTGTCGTAATCGGCATCATCATGATCATCACCACTGTCATCGTCATCATCGTCATCATCATGACGACCAGCATCGTCACTGTCGTCGCCATCATCATCAACATCGCCATCACCATCCAGAACGTTATCGCGCGGGCGGGACATGAAAAGGTGATGCGACATCGAATCGGTATGCGAGAGCCCTCACGGGCGGGTCGGGTCGAGCGAGTGGAGCATGAACGTCTTATGCGTAACCGAGTTGGCACGCAAGAGCCTTCAACGCTGGTTAAGGCGGCGGGCGGCACACTAAACGGATCGGGCGCGCGGAACACTAACGTGCGACGCATGATCGAGCTGGTGCGCGGGAGCCCTGACGGGCGGGTCGGGTTGGGCGCAAGCAAGCAAGCCGTGCATCATGAAGACGCGTAGGCAGAGAAATGACTAAAAAATTCTGGCGGTACGCCAAACGCGTCCCGGAAGCAGTCCGCCAAACGCGCTGCGAAGACGATGATGTGACGCAGCGGCATACTTTCATGCGTGAAGAAGCCTCATCGGGTACACTTCGGGTTGGGCGGGCGGGACATAAAGTATAATGCGTCACGGGGTTTGCACGCGAGGGACCTAACCCGCGGTATCAATCGGGCGGGCGAAACTTTAAGCGGGTCGGGCGGGCGGGTCATGACATCGTTATGCATAATCGAATGCGAGAGCCTTTAACGCGCGGGTCAGGTCGGACGGCGGGACATTGAACGGATTGAGCGGGCGGGATGTTAAAGTGTGATGCAACAAATCCGCCGACCCTGTCGGCGTGTGTGAGGGGCTGCGCCGTTCGTCGTCGTCGTCGTCGTCGTCGTTGCTGTGCTCTATCTGGCGGGCTTGAGGGAAATCGACCCATGTCGTAACCACGTCAAAAGGAAGCCCCTTCCCTTTATCCCTTCCCCGGCGGGGGGGGGGTCCAAGGGGGGTCCTGGGAGGGTCTCGGGGGGCGTCCCGGGGGGGGGTCGCCACCCAAATACGCTTTCACTCCCCGCGCGTCTGGCACGGTCCCCGCGCGGTTCCGGAACCCCGCGCAAATTCCCGGTTCCCAAGATGGCCCCTGGGGGCCCCTCCTCCTCCTCCTCCCCCTCCTCCTCCTCCTCCTCCTCCTCCTCCTCCTCCTCACTCTGCGGACTCCGAACCCCAGGCTCGAGGATCGAGGCTTTCAGGCGTCGCCGGAGCCCTCTCTTCGGACACCCTCCTGCTCCTCCTTCTCCTCCTCCTCCTCCTCCTCTTCCCCCTCCTCCTCCTCCTTCTCCAACTGCTCCTTCTCCCGCCACCCCCCTGTCCTACTCCTCCTCCCCTCCTCCTCCGCCGCCTCCTCCTCCTCCTCCACCTTCTCCCTCCTCCTCCTCCTCCACCTCCTCCTCCTCCTCCTCCTCCTCCTCCTCCTCCTCCTCCTCCTCCTCCTCCTCCTCCTCCTCCTCCCTCCCCTCCCCTCCCCCTCCCCCTCCTGCTCCAACCCCACCTCCACGCTCCTCCTCCGTCCTCCTCCTCCTCCTCCTCCTCCACCTCCCTCCTCCTCCTCCTCCTCCTCCTCCTCCTCCTCCTCCTCCTCCACCTCCCTCCTCCTCCTCCTCCTCCTCCTCCTCCTCCTCGCCTCCTCCTCATCTTCCACGGCCTTCGTCTCCGCACATTTCGTCGCCGACGTCGTGGTCCTCTTCAGGGTCGGCGGCACCGGCCGTCAGGCCTTCGCAATCGAATGTGCACGCGAAAGCCCCGACGGGCGGGTCGGGTTGGACGGGCGGGAGATTCAAGAGTGATGCAGCATCAATTTGCAAGCAGCGGGACACCGAGGGGATCAGGCACGCGGGTCGGGCGGGCGGGACATTCAAATAGGACACATAATCGAATGGTCACACACGACCCCTCAGGCGAGGATCGGGTAAAAAGGGCGAGACATTAAACGTGTCGGGCGGACGGGACACTAGAGTGCGATGCGTATTCGAATTGCACTCGAGAGCCCTAACAGGCGAAACGGGTCGGACGGGCGGGGCACTCAAGAATGATGCGCAATCGATCAGGCACGCACAACCCCTCAAGCGCGGGTCGTGTCGGGGCGGGATACTAGAAGCGCGATGCATAATCGCCTTGCCGCGTTGGAGCCCTGCAGGGTGAGTCGGGTCGGGCGGGCGGGACATTAAACGGATCATCGTCATCGTCGTCATCATCACCTACACATCACTGTCATCTCATCGTTATCGTCATCATCATCACCACAGTTCTCATCATCGGCAGCATCATCATCGGCATCCGTATCAGTATCATTAACACCATTGTCAGCATCGTCGTCAGTACGATCAGCATCGTTCTCATCAGCATCATTCGCATCAACATCATCAGCATCACAACCAACATCACCATCATCATTGTCTCCGCCACCCTCACCATCATCATCAACACCACCACCACCATCATCACGACCACCGTCACCATCACCACGCCCATCATCGCCCTCGTCGCAATCATAGTCTGCCGGCAATGACGCCCGCCGTGGACGTTTGCTGGCGGCGGGCCAAGGGGGGCTCGCCGCCGTCGTTTGCCTGCCCGCCGTCGTCGTTTGCAGGCGGCGAGAGGGGGGGGGGGATCCTAGCCCCCACCATCCCCTGGAGGGGGGGGTCGACCCCCCGCCCCCCCTTGAACAAGGGGGGGCAGGGGCGGGGTTCTCACCCCCCCTCTTCCGAACGTCCATACAACACACTCTTTCCGAGCTGCACCTCTTGATAACGACGCAGACGACCGCGTGACGAAACAACGCCAATCACGCGACAAGCCATCATGATATCCTCCAAGAATGCCGCAACTACGATCCCGGAATGTATTCTGGGTGGCATATCGCTTGTTGGGAAACTATGTTTATCCAGAACGCTCCAGGCACTGATTTCACATGACCTTGGAGCGCAGTTGGTGTGGAAATCTTTGGACCTCCATGGGGAACGGATTCACCCATATTCACTGCCCATATGTGGTATAACTCCTGTCCTGGCCTCGCATCGACCAGCATCTTGTGCTCGAAGTGTAACCTGTCCATATCAAAACAAAAACACGCCCCTCCCACGCCTAGACGGGCTGCGAAGTCGTCCCCTGGCGGCGCGCGCGCGCGCAAACGCACCCCCCTGAGCGGTGGATCGCCCCGTCAGATTATAGATTCGGCCCGCCATCGACAATAATTGTTTCTAATCCGTCGTGGCCCCAATCGCGCCGTAACATCGCACACAACGAGCGGCGGAATTCGTGCCTGGACGAATCATGGGAATGACTTCGAAGATCGACCGAGGATCATGGTAATGAGGGTATCGCAACCGCCACTAACAACTTGATGCTACCCGAACGGGCGGCGGGACGACTTCCACCCGACTTCTGTCAACGTCTGCTGGTTGGCGGGTGCCCAATCCCTCGAATCCATCCTGAGATTGGGGAAAACCACAACGTGAATCAGTGCAACGACAGGTCGCGTTCACTCTACTCGATGCTGGTGCTGTCGTTTCGCTGCTCGCTCTCAGGAGTTTCCTGATCGCCACCATGGGTCAGAAACTGTGTGTATCGCTGCACTGGGCAACGAAAGGTGGGTGCAGATGACACGTGGACGGGGTGAGACGACAAGGCGGTGGGAGAGGACTGCACGCCCGCGCACAACCCTTGAAACTAGAACGTTAGTGCACCTATCTAACTGCTCGATCCTCAATGAAGCCCTATGCTCGGCTCAAGTATCCTCGTCGTCATCCTCGTGTGCCTAACCTTCATCCTCGTCCCCTCTCCCACTCCCTCCTACGATTCCTCTCCACTATCCCAGAGGCCCTCGCGGGATCCTCGAGGGCGAAACCAAAGGGCGAACTCGCACACCGACCGCGATACGACAAAGGGTTGGCTGCTGGGCTGAATTCCATCTCGTCTACAATCCACATGTCAAACATACCAAACGAATTGGCGGTCGCATGTTGCGGCGTGTTGATAACTAACCAACGCTTGCACATCAATACTTCGGTACGACTTGGGGTAGCTGGGCGCGGAAAATCGGTTCGCGGCCGAACTGGGGCCGCCACGGAACGCAACCCACTGCGCACTACGCAGCCCAACGCGCCGCGAAGCCCAACGCGCACCCACGCACGTGCGGTTTCAGACGCAGGGCGTTCCATGCGCGTAGGTTCCACACGCGTGGATTCCAGACGCACAGACAGAGTCAAGCACAGGCACAGACACAGACCCATATACAAACACACACACAGGGTCCCACAAACGAGAGGTCCTCGCTCTTTTCCACGCGCATGGCACACGAAACCCAAAGCCAACATGTGTCGACTACACCTGGTGCGCGCGTCGGTCTCCAATCAACCAATATATCTTAATGATGGGGCCGAACGGTCATTCACTGTCCATGGGTGCGTGGCTGAAATGCCGACCCATGGTGAGGATTATGCTTGTTGCGCTGTTGTTGTTGGTGCTGGTGTTGTTGTTGGTGTTGTTGTTGTTGTTGTTGAATTCTGATTTCTGAAAAAAATAATTGCTGTTGGTCCCCCCTCACCGGTGCATACTGTTTTTCTCAATCAAAGTGTGCCCCTCGACGCTCGCACCCTGTTTTTTGTCAGGGAAAATCTTCCTGCTCAAACTGGCCCCCTGGCCCCCGGGCTACAACAACAACGTTTCCCGCCTGAGACACCTTTACAATTTAGGCAGTTCCCCCGCTCCCGCCCGAGACTTCCTTGCATTTTGTTCAGGAGTCGCGGTCTCGCTTGGGACTTCCTTACGATTTATTCAGGAATCGCTCTCCCGGAGCTCTGGAGTCGCGCCCTCGCTGGAGACATGCTTGCAACTTGCTGAAGAATAACCTTGCGTTGGGATTTCCTGCAATTTGCCCAAGCGCCGCGCACCCGACATCCAGGCACTCAGGAGTCGCGCCCGTTGTGGCCCCATGTGCATGCCCTTCGTGGCCCCGCTGTCGCCATTTGTGTCCCCCGCATTGTCCTACGTGCCCTCAGTGGCCCCATAATTGCCTTCTGTGGCCCCGCATTATCTGTACTTCGTGGCCACCGCTCGTTCGCACTCTTCGTGGCCCCGTACGCATTCCCTTCGTGTCCCGGCTGTCGCCCTTCGTGGCCTACTTCGTGCCCTTCGTGGCCCTGCTGTCGTTCTCTCTCGCTCTCGCTTTCGCTCGTCGTCGCCGTCGTCGCCGTCTTCTTCGACGTCGTCGTCGTCGTCGTCGTCGTGGTGGTCGGTCCCCTGTCCGTCCCTCTTGGGGTCGGGTCGACGGTCCGCGGCCGCCGATCAGCGCGGCCGCTGGCCAAGCCGACGGTCCGCGGCCGCCCCGCCGCTTGCTGGGGCCCGGTATGCAGGGAAGAAATGTATACCCCCCAAAAGGGGTTCGATCGAAGACGAAGAGGGCGGGTATCGAGGGTTTGGGGGAAATGCGCGTCATTCGACACTCGAGCATATAAGGGCGAACAGTCTTCAACTGATTGTTGTTGTTGTTGTTGTTGTTGTCGTTGTTTGTGTTTTTGTTGTTGTTGGTGTTGTTGTTGTTATTGTTGTTGTTGTTCTCTCACTTCTGAAGAATAATTGTTGTTGATCCCCCTCACAGGTGCATACTGGTTTTCTTCATCAAAGTGTGCTCTTTGACGCTCGCACCCTGTTTTTTTTGACAGGGAAATCCTTCGTGCTCAAACTGGGCCCCTGGCCTCCCCGATTGCAACAACAACGGCTCCCGCCTGAGACTTCTTCTTAATGTACTCAGGACCCCCGCTCCTGAGACTTCTTCACAGTTTACTCAGGATCGGTGTTCCCGTCTATGACTTCCTCGCAAATTAGTCAAGACCCCCGCTCCCATCTTAGACTTCCTCACAATGTGCTCAAGAACGGCGCTCCCGCTTGAGACTTCCTCGCAATTGAATCAACACCCCCGCTCCCGCCGGAGAGCCCCGCACATTTTATTCAGGAATTGCGCTCTCGCCTGTGACTCCCATTCAATTTATTCAGAAATCGCGCTTTCGACGCTCAGGAAACACGCTGCACCAAGGACGCCGTTACAATTTACGAAATAACCGCGCTCTCGCCATACTCAGGCATCCCGCTTGAATGTCCCACCCGCCCGACCCGTTCATCAGTGGATCGCCCGCCCGTCGTGGGCTCCCGCCCGAAACTTCCTTCAGGAACGGCGCTTTCGCCTAGGACTTCCTCGAACGTTCACGCTCTTACCTTCCTGCTCCTCCTCCCTCTCCCTCCTCCCTCCTCTCCTCCCTTTTCTCTCCCTCCTCTCTTCCCTCATCCTTATGCCTCTCTGCCCTATCCTCTCTCCCTCCTCTTCCTCCTCCCTTCTCCCTCCCCTCGCCTGCCTCCTCCCTCCCTCTTTCTTTTTGTTTTGTTTTTTTTTTTCTCTCTCACTCTCTCTCTCTCTCCCCTCTCTCTCGACCTCTCTTATATGTGTTGGTTCTCTCGTTTGTTGTTTATATATCTCTCTCTTTCTCTCTCTCTCTCTCTCTCTCTCTCTCTCTCTGCCTCTAATCAACCGCCCCCGTCTTCGCTCCTTCTCTCCTGGCGTTTTACCTTTTCCTTCGTCCACCCCTCCCTTCCTCCCAGCCTCCCTCGTTCTCCCCGTCCTCATTTTGCAGGGCCCACACCAATTCCAATGGCGGGCACATGTACGCCCACGAAAGATTGTCCGCCCGTTCAGTTTGCCCGCCTGTCTAAGCCCGTCGCCCCCTGCAAAAAAGAAATAATCCCCCCAAAGCGGGTGTGATCGAAGACAAAAATGGCGGGTATCGAGGGTGTGGGGAACTCGTTTTGAATGACACACGGGCAAGTAAGAGCGAATAGTCTTGTAATGATTGTTGTTGATGTTGCTAAATGTTAATTCGTAAAAATATTATTGTTGGACCCCCCAAGCGCCCTGGGGCTCTCGCCCCTGCGCCGGCTACATTTTCATTGCAAATGGGGTTCGCGCTCGAGCGGTTTTCGAGGGCGCTAAAACTGGCCCCCAAACAACAACAACGCTCCCGCTCAAGACTTCCTCCGCTTTTACTCCAAACCGGTGCTCTTGCTCGCCGCCGAAAACCGCCGCCCCAACAAAACTAACGCCCCGGGCTCGAGACTTCCTCCTTTTTTACTCAGAGCCGGTGCTGTTGCTCGCTGCCGAAAACCGCCGCCCCAACAAAATCAACGCTCCCGCTCGAGACGTCCTGCTGTTTTAATCAGAGCTGGTGCTGTTGCTCGTCGCCGAAAGCCGCCGCCCCAACAAAAAGAGCACCCCCCCCGAGACATCCTCACGCTTTACGCTGGCCACCCTTTTTCCTGATGACGGTGCTGTTCTTCGCCGCCGACAGACCCCGTCCCGACAAAACCGCGGCGACGGCTCGAGACTTCTTCCCTTTTTTCTCAAAGCGGTGTTCCTCCTCGCTGCCGACAACCGCCGTCCCAACAAAACCAGCACTCCCGCTCGAGACTTCGTTTTGTTTTACGCTGGACTAACGCCATGCTCTCTTCTTCATTGGCGCCGCTCCCAGCAACAACAGCACCCCTGCTCGAGACTTCCTTCCTTTCTATTCAGGGTCAGGTCCTTGCCTCGCCGCCCCCAGCCCCCATCCCCACCAAGCCAATCCTGTCGCTCGATATTTCTTTGTGATTTACCCTGGGCTGGCGATGTACTGGCGGTCTCGCATCGGCGCAGCAGGGAGCGGGCATGTGTTTTCGAATCGTGATATGTTGAAATGCCTCGGAAGAGGTATTTGCAAGACCTCATTGGGCAAAAGATCTGGGAATGGGAATAATGACCCCCGCGATACAACAATAATCCCACATGAAGGGGATGGTTAGCACGATGGTCGCATGCTGCGACCCACCCCGCGATCCACCCCGCGACCCACCCCGCGATCCACCACGCGACCCACCCGCAACCCACCCCGCGACGCACTTGCGACCCACCTGCGACCCATCCCGCGACCCACTCGCGACCCACCCGCGACCCAACCGCGACCCAATAACGACCCACCCGCGACCCACCCGCGACCCATTTGCGACCCACCCGCGACGCACCCGCGACCTACCCACATGGGTTTAGCGAAGCAATCGGCGCCTGCGGCGGGCTCATTGTATACTTTGTAAACCTTTGGCGCCTGCGGCGGGCTGTTCCAGAATCTCGCAAACTGGCAACGTCCGCACCGCCCTCTCACTCTTATCCGCATATGCGGGGTGCTGCGGTGTGTATACATATTTATATATATATACACATGTCTATACGTTAATATACGCGTATATATATATATATATATATATATATGTATATGTGTGTGTGGTGTGTGCGAGTGTGTGTGTGTGTGTGTGTGTGCAGTTCCACTGTGTCCGTTTACCGTGCCACAAAGGAATATGCGACTTGCGGCATTCCGCGGTGTCAACGGTGCACCACGTATCCGTAACATACGCAAGGTCTGCGTGATATCGAAGCTCGTCAAGTCCTCCAGTGCATGTCCAGTTGTCGCGTCCATGACTCGTGGCTGTGGTCGCAAGATCCTACACCCAAGCCGTCCCCAAGACCCCCGTCTCAAGGCTCCCGACCGTGGGCGCAGCTCGGCCGGGAGAGCGGCCGAGCTCTCCGCCGCAGCCATGAGAAAAACAATGCCTTGCGTGACGCGCTCAGCCGGGCGCCGTGGCCAGATCTGCAGTGTCTTGGCATGTCGATTCTGGCCCCGGTTGACGTCGCGGTCGTGGTCCCCGCTGTACTTGAGATTCCTGGCAATGGGCCAGGAGGCGTGGTGAACTGGCGATGGCCAGAGATGGCTTCTTAGCTGGCAGACCTCAAACAACACTGGTCGATCGCGACAGCGTCCACCGGGGGATGTGGCGATATACGTGTATATATATGGATATATATTCAGAGTGCGGTGCTGATCCATGTAGGATCTAGCTGTTCGATCGAAAAGACCGTTCCTCCTGAATCTGGGCAATCGCCACCTGACCGCAGAAGATGATGATGAGAGTGGTTCGCACAGTGTGCTCTCCAAGTCTGATCCCCCAGGCATCATGCCAATGAACAAACGTAAGGCAATCATGGAAAATATGATCATCGTGCCCACGAGTGTGCCATACAAGGACTTCATGGTGGACAACTCCGACATCAACGCTGCTGCGCAAGCGCCTTGGGACTCGGACTTGCACGGAGGCGAACACCATTTCGACACGTGGGGCAACCGTGGTAGTGCAAAGGCCTTCGGCTGCACCCGAAGGTGGTAAAACAGGAACGTTCGCCAGTTCCAAGCCACTCGGAATGCGCAGCGTGCTCACAAATACGTAAGCCAACACAACTGCGCACTGTCCAAAACAAAGCACTGGCCCAAACATGCGGCACGACGCAACTGTCTGCGTTCCGCTGCCAGCGTCGGAAAGTTTTTGTTGTGGTGAGCGGGCTGAGGCATCGCAATGCGTCCGAGGGGAGGAACTTCCCTGCGCTGGGCTTTCTGTCTCCCATGCGGCGGTGCCTTCACAGGAGCATTGCGGTATGGTCTTTGCCTCATCGCGTCTGTGGGTGCGTTGGGCAAGTTCACCGACAGGGTGCAGAGCAGCCAAACACAGAAGCTCTTCAAAAAATGAAGGGTGGTACGGATGCGGAGGACGAAAGAAAGGCGGACGTGCGTCCGCATCGCACTGTGCGCACTTTCCGTGGATCGCGAAGTTGGACCGCTCCCATCTCCGCTGCCATCTCGGTTTGCGGGGGTTGGGACGGATGAAAGGGGTCGACACGAAGGCAATGCAATCTGCGGAACCTTGTAACTCTGTATCAAAGAGTGCTGTCGCGCCGGCGATTGAGCCCACACGGCAACCAGGCATCCTACTCGACTAAGAAAGAGGAGGATGGAGGGGAGCAGGTAGGTGGAGGAGGGAGGAAAATGAGGTGAGAAGGAGGGAGAAGAGGGGAAGCGAGAGGGGATGAGGGCGCCTCCTTCACTCTGACCCCCTCTTAATCCTCTCTGCCTCACTCCCTCCTCCACGCAGGTAACCGAGGCGGCACGTGTCTGGTCAACTGCCGCTCGTCGCGCCATCTACGCCTGACGCTCGCACGAGCGAGCTGTCCCCTGGTGAATGGTACCCCCCTCACTCCTTTCTCCTCCCTCCTCCGACGACTCTGGCAGCCGGACGACGACGACGACGACGAAGACGACGACGACGACGCCGACGCAGACGATGACGACGACGGCGGCGGCGGCAACGGCGACGACGGCAGCCGCGCGGAGAGCGCGCACACCGGGCCTGGGCGGAACCTGTGCCTCATGGCATACGCGCCCCGGGTCTTCCCGTAGCCTCGGCCGACCGCCGCCCGCCACGACCGGCCGCCGCCGACGGCCGGGCGGAGGCTCCGGGCTCTCTCTCGGAGGAGGAGGCCTTCGAAGGTCGTCCCTCGGAGGGCCTGCGGCGGGCCTCCGGGGGCCCCCTAGAGGACCCCCTGCATGGGCTCCCCGCGGGGACCCACCAGAGACCTCCAGAGACCTCTGAAGGCGGCGGTCGGTGTCGGCGTCGCGGTGGTCGGTCGTCGCGTTATTGGTCGACTTCGTCCGTCGTCCTCCTCGTCGCAACCGTCATCGCTGCGGCCGTCGTCGTCGTCGTCGTCGTCGTCGTCGTCGTCGTCGTCGTCGTCGTCGTCGTCGTCGTCGTATGCCATCATCGTGGGTCACCATCCGTCGTATTCGTCGTCGTCGTCACCGCCTTTGCCACCGTCATCGTCGTCGTCGTCGTCGTCGCCGCCGCCGCCGCCGCTGTCGTTGTCGTGGTCGTGGTCGTGATCGTTCTCGTCTTCGTTCTCGTCGTCCGTGGTCAACCTTCGTCGTCGCCATCGTCCTCCAGGCAGGCCGCGGCCTGCTCTGTAACTCCGCCCTTCGCACCAGCAGCTGCGAGCAGACGCGGCGGCGGCATCTGCTTAGCAGGCAGGAGCTCCGGCCCTCCTCAAGATCGGCGGCGAGCGAGGGGGAACGTGAAAAGGAAGAAGTCTCCTCAGAAGGCGTCGGGGCTTCTCAGAAGCCCTCCGACCTTCTGAAAACGTTTTCTGCGTCTTCGCGGAAGGCTGAGACACCTTCTCAGCAAGCCGGAGGACTTCCCCGAACCTTCTGAGAAGGCCCGCCCCCTCCCACTTCCACGCCGGGCTGGCCGCCGAGAAGAGGAAGTGGCGGCGACGAACCCCAGGGGGGCGAAAGCGCAGCAAAACCTCCGCCCCTGAGATCCGACGTTGCGAAACAACCACAACTCCGCTACAGAACCAAAATGACGACCCCAGAGCCCTAGATCCCATCGCTGCGCGCCAGTATTAGACTGGTGGGCCCTTGGGGCGCCCCGCAGTCAAATGGCCAGTGGCCGCCCCGACAGACGACGAGGCCTATGTGGACGATGTGCCCGCGGGGGCTGGGCGACAATAAACCAAAGCATTGGACCAGTCCGCCAAGTGCGCCTGGAGTCACGAGTTTCCGTGCCCTCAGGTCCTTTCCATATCGCGTCCCCAGCCTTGAACACTCGAGCACGTAGCACTCCGCAATTGCGGATAAGATTGAAGGGGGCGGGCGCGGGGCGGGTCGGGGGTGGGTCACGGGTGGGTCGCGGGGTGGGTCGCGGGGTGGATCGCGGAGTGGATCTCGGAGTGGATCGCAGGGGGAACGCGGAGACGGCAGCACCGTCAGCAACAGTCAGCTCAAGACTGCTCGCTCTCATCCAATCGTGTACCAATCGGCATGTAGATCCCAAACCCTCCATACCCGCCCTCTTCGTATTCGATCGCTCTCCCCTTGGGTGTATGACTTCCTGCCCTGCTTCCCTGCCACGTATATTGGCGCAGCCCCTGAAACATCAAGAAGAGGGGGACAGGAGCAAAGAGCGAGAGAGAGAGAGAGAGAAAGAGAGTGAGCGAGGAGGACAGGTGTGTAAGAAGGGATGGAAGAGGGAAGGGGCAAGGTGGAGGGATCACATTGAGCACGAGAGGGATTCGCAAGAGAAGGGACTGGAGCAGGAGAACAAACGGCAGAGCCACACGGGCGCGACGGGCGGGCGGACCCTAACGGGCGGGTCGTTCGGGCAGACCCACACGAGCGGGTCAAACGGCCAGGTCGCTGAAGCGTGCGTCCAGTATGAATCGCAGGTAAGTTGACGGCGATAGCGCGATTCCAAAGTAAATCGTGGAGAGGTCCCTAGCGAGAGCGCGCTTCTGGAGCGTCGAAGGCGCGGCATCTGAATCAGTTGCAAGGAAGTCCCAAGCGAGAGCGCGATTCGTTGGTAATCCAGGTGAGCCGCTCGGATCAGTAAAATGACCTGGCGGCCCCAAAGCGAGGTGACTCCCTCTCGAAACTTCCCCCACAATCGAACCAACCGCGACGACAACTGCAAGATCTGGATGAGCCTCCCTCCTGATCCACTCAAAGACCAGGCTCACGCTCGAGACGTCCTCCAGATATGCAAGCCTCGCCTCCGGAGCTGAAAGGTGACCCCCACGGGGAGGGGACTCCCGCTCGAGACGCTCTCCGGAGGCACTCGGGGACGAGGCCCCCGCCGGGACCTCCTCCTGGCTCGAGCCTCCGGAGCTCAGGAGTGACGACCGGTAGCAGGACATGGATGACCCGGTCGGGCTGGCGGCAACGTAGGGAGGGGGCTCCCGCTCGAGACTGCCTCCACGTCCACTCGGACGCGAGGCTCCCGCTCGAGACCATGATCGACGATTGTGAAGCCCAATGGCAATGACGAGATGGCGATGGTGATTATGGTGGTGTGATGGTGACAATGACAGTGGAGGGTGTGAGGGGTGTGCCGAGATGGGTGCGGTGGGCGCATGCGAGCGCTGGCATCTGGGCCTTCGGTGGAGCTCCCTATGAGGCCACGAAGCGCGAGAGAGGTGTGTCAAAAGGGGTGCGGTGGGCGCATGCGAGCGCTGGCATCTGGGCCTTCGGAAGAGCTCACTAACTATGGGGCCACGAAACGTGTGAGGTGCGTGCCAAAACAAGTGCGGTGGGCGCATGCAAGCGCTGGCATCTGGGCCTTCGGAAGCGCCCCCATAGGGGGGCCACGAAACGTGCGATGGGGGTCCCAAAATGGGTGCGGTGGGCGCATGCGAGCGCTGGCATCTGGGCCTTGGGAAGAGCTCCCTGTGGGGCCACGAACGTGTGAGAGGTGTGCCAAAAGCTGCCAAAATGAGTGCGGTGGGCGTATGCGAGCGCTGGCATCTGGGCCTTCGCCGTATGAGGCCACGAAACGTGAAAGGAGTGTGCCAAAATGGGAGCTAGGGCGCACGCGTTGAGATCGTGTAAGGCGTTCCCCTTATTATCCCGATAACTCAAGGACACAATTCTGCATTATTCCCC
>CAUYUJ010004446.1:646006-651006 GCA_963575745.1 Prorocentrum cordatum
GCGCGACCAACGACTTCGGTGCGAGCACGAGCTGGAGCACGACCGTGCGTGCGGGGCAACGTCGGGGTGCTGAAAGGCTTAGCTGGCCCCGGCTCAGCGGTGCTGGGCTCGGACGCGCCCGAAATCCCGCACCCCGCCGAGAATGTGGCGCGGGCAATCTCGCGACTGCGGGCGGGCCGGGCCACGCTGGGGTGTGCTGTTGCAGCTCTGAAGCCAAAGGTCCTGGCGCACAGGCGGGTGGCGGTCGAACACGTCAACCTTGCACGCCACATGGGGATCACATCCAGCCTCTGGTCCCTACGCAAGTGCACCCCCTTCCCCAAGTGCGGCCCAAAGCTCGCGAGGTCCACCACATGCCTCCGCCCAGTGCACATGGCGCAGCTACAAGACGCACATGGCCCAGCTGCACATGATTGCCCAGTCCACCAATCTGCTCGGACATGGCGCAGCTGCTAGACGCCCGCTGGGTGGACTGGATTTTCGCCCAGATCCACGTCTGGCGCGGCGGGGGGCAGGTGGGGGGTGCCTCCGACCCCCTGTCCGTCGTCATCGAGGTGACGATCTTCGGGGACCTCGTGAGGCACCAAAGCCTCGCTACTTACTTTGCGTTCTTGGACCTCAAATGGGACGTCGCCTTGGTGGGGCTCGTTGGCACGCTGCTGATTGCGCGCAGGGCGGGGGTGAGCGGGTGGGATTGGTTACTTCTCGACGACATCCTGACGCAGGCAGAGCAGGTCTTGGCACTCTGCGGCGCGCCGTCCGAGGCGCTCGCGCCCCCCTGCGACACCGCGCAGGGGCGCCAGAATAGCGCCCCTGAAGGATGACCTAACGGAGGCCGTCCCCGGAAGCTGCTGGGCATGTCTGCCAGAATGGGCGCGGGGCGCGCTGGCGGGGGCCCGGCAGGTCTTGGCGGCGCGTTCGGTGGGCCCTCCAGCGCGGCAGGCCGACCAGCGGGCGCGCATCGACGTCGAGACAGAAGTGCTGTCAGAAGGCGAGGCCGCGACGCACTTGGCTACCTTGTCGTGCCTGAGGAGCCAGGCGACCGCGGTTGAGGTCGGAGGCCAGCACAAGCTGGGCCCGCCGCAATCTGACGCTGCAGTGGCCGCCCGTGGGCGCAGTCGCGGCGGTGCTGGAACAGTCGGCGCGCTCTGCATCCGCGAGGTGCGCCCTGCGGGAAACGGCAGCCTTCAATTTCGGGCCAGGCAAGCCGGAGTGCACGGCAATCAATGGAATCTCGGCGTTCCACGCGGATGGCCGGAGCTTCCGAGGAGGCGGCCGAACTCGCGGGAGGTGCTTGCCAAAGGCAAGGCAGCGGTCGAGGAATCTTTCCAGGCGCGCGACGCAGGGAGCACCCCCGCCCCGTCGCGAACGCGCAGGCCCCGCTGCGCGCGGAGCCGAGGGTGCCGCATGGCGCAGCGCTGGTAGTAGGAATCGTGGGCGCGTGGGAGCTAGCCTTAACCAGCTCCAATGCCACTGGGCGCGAGTTACCTTTGGTTGCAGGAGGGGCCCCAGGCTAAAGTGCGCACAGTGCCAAGCGCAATGCGGTTGGGAGCTCCGCCTCGGCGCGCGCATGCTGGAACAAGCGTTCGCGGCGCGCGCGATTGCGGGGCCTGCCGCGAGGGCGCCCGGCAACGCTACTATGAAAGGCGGCGCGGAGTTCGACCGCGCACTGATGGCAGCTAATGGGCCGGCGGATGGCCGACCATCTTGCCGGGGAGTCGGTTGCCGGACGCCGGGGGGCGGCGGGGCTGGCGATGGCTGCGGGGACCAGAGCGACTTCCGCCGCCGCGCGCAAGGCAGACCTGCGGCGGAAGGCGGCGGCGAGGGTTCGGCGTCATCAAAGGTCGTCACGCATTGGCGCCAATGGTGCAGGGGCGTCTATGGGCCCTCGGTCAGGAAACGGCCCAAGGGTACCAGGACTCATCTGTGATCCAGGGACTCCTGCCACGGGATCCTGGGACTGCTGCGCTCGAGCCTCGCGGGAAAAGGATCCGCGTTGCCTGGCGCGGCGTTCTTGGACGGCCCTGCGTGATTCGTCAAACCAAAGGCGCGCTCTATCTCGCAGCAAGTCGCACGGGCATCCTGGGCAAGACTACGGTGAGTTGACGCACGACGGGATTGGGCTATTCCTTGGGATCATAATGCGACGTCGGCCCAGGCTGCTGCGACTCCCGCGGCAGCCAGGACATTCTGGGTATCGTTTAGCGTTTGGCATGTTGGCTGCCTGCTTGGCTGAAATTCTGACTGCGGAGACCTGCGTGGCGGCGCTGGCATGGCTGCTGGCGTGGGCGCTGGTGCTGGCGGTGCGCCGGCCGCTTCCAGGCGATCATTCTCCTGGAGAGCATCCGGGCTGATGCGGGCTCACGTGGCGGGGTAGAGCTCGGCCGCCAGAGTGCCGCGGCTTCGAATGTGACGACGCCTTGCGCCTCGCGCTCAGCAAAGCGCCATGACCATACATGTAATACCTTGGCGCGTTGGCTGCGACCCCAATTCACGCCAGGGCCGTGGGCGCCGCTGCACCCCAGGCCCCTGAAGGGTGCCAGCAGGTATGGCGAGTTGGCGATAGCAACGGACGGCTTCTTTGCTGGGGGGCCACATGGACCTTTGGCTCCCATGCAGCACTGGCCGAAAACAATCGATTCCACACGTGGATGTGTAGATACCTGCTCCCACGGCGGTACTGCACTGAGACGCGCAGTGGCTGGTTGTTCGGGCAAAGACGCATCGCCCCTCGTGCATCTGTGCAAACGCAACTTGTCCGCAGAAGGAGATGCGTGCCGCATCTGCCTCGTAGTGCGTCGCCCAGGTCTCGTGGATGAAATAGTAATGGAGACCACCAGGCGGCCCTGTGCTGCGGCAAGACGGTGGCAGTACCACTACCAGTACACTGTTGGGCTTGAAGCGCAGTAGGGCGTGCTGCTGGACGGCGGGATCAGCCTAGTCACAGCCCGTCACCCGTCACCAGGTTGAAAATGCCTCCTGTCTCGAGTTGTCGCTGGATGTCGATCTGCGAGGCGAGGACTTCGCCGCCGCTCAGCTGGCGTGGGTCCGAACCAGGTTCTAAGGCGAGGATCGCAGCACGGGCACGCGCGCTGTCTGCGGCTTGGAGGGTGGACGCTGGAAGCGCGGCGCGCAGTCCAGCGAAGGTCCCTGATGCTGCGCGTGGTTCCGCCAGGTGCCCACCGATTGACAGCTCGCTGGCGCGTTCGGTCGTGGTGTCCTGGAACAGCCTCTTGGGCTGCTTCCTTGTGCCAAGGCCACAAGGGTCGTCGCCGATGTCGTCGAACACTTCTTCTACGTCCTTGTGGCGTTTGACTGGCGCGCGGCCTTGTCTTTTTGCGTGCCCTCCCCCTCTTTCCCCTTCAGTGGGAAAAGCAAAAGGAGAGGGCACCTCATCAACGAGGAACGTGGTCCGGCCTGTCCACTCGCACGGCAAGCAAAACCTCATGTGCCGTGGGTCGCCGACTCCAACTCGACGCGTTGACGACGAGACTGCCTGGCTCATGCTGGGGATTGATGAAGATTGTCCTGTCCTCTGCCAGTGAGACAAGAGAGACCGGGCAAGAGGCCGTGAATGGTGTAGAAAAGGATTTCTTGAGCAAAGCGTGGACGCGCGTCGCGGCGGTCTTACTGAAGTCAGAGATCCAATCGTTTTCCTTCGTGTTGGTGTCCATGTTGAAGTTTGTGCGTACACCTTGGCCAATAGTCTCGTCTGGGTCATCAAGGTCACATGCATCTTCGCATGCTTTGATTGACTTATTCGCTTTGTGAGCCCTGTCGGTCTGATGTCTCTTATGATTATGTATCCTTTTTGTCTGATTTCCTTGTATACTATTTCCTTCTATCCTATTGGAATCGAGATTGTCGGGATGGCGAACAGTCCGGGGTTGAGAATGATGGGTGTTCGACGAAGGTGCCGAGGCCTCCTCGCCACGCAGAGCAGCTGGTGCGTTCGTGGGCCCTACAATATTTGACTCTGCCTAAGCAGGGGGCACTGCTCGGGCCAAACCAGAGAGCGTGACAAATCGTGCGTGGAAGTCCGCCAACATGTTTGCCTTGATCCGCTTTGCCTGTGAAGTCAACGCGGGGTCCTTCTCGGGCGGGGGCTCCGCGCGGCGGGGATGGGGCTCGTCAGGACACGATACCGTGCGGCCCAAGTCAGGCCCTGGGCGGGCGGTGGGCGGGCAGCCCACGCCACGCCGCAGGGGCGCGAGGGAAAACCCAATCGCGCCTCGCGCCTCGCGGCCTGGGCCGCAGAACGCGGCGGAGCCAGGGCGCGGACAAAATCGGAGCGGGATAGATCGGGGATCTCTGAGATCCAACGGCTCTGGAGGATGGCTCGGGCGCCGCGGCGCTCCACAGCGCCCCAGCACACTCCGAGAGCGCAGGGCTGAACCTAAACGGTGTTTGTCGTGCTCGTTTTGATTTCGTTTTCCCTCGCTTTTGTCTCGAATCCGCCTTTACCGCAAAACGAAGTCGGAACGAAAACGGCCCACGAAATCACCAAAATTACTGCGAGAGCGTCCCAGAAGGCTCTGGACGGGTTCGCCCCCGTCCTGGCCCCGCCCGGCACAGGCCCCCCCCCGTTGGCAAGGCAGGACTGGTAACAAAAAAAACGGGTCCCGTGCGCAACGGCTGGTGCGACCGACGGCGGCCGCTGTCGGGCGGGCGACTTCTTTTGCCCCAGGTGGACATGGACGGTTTCCCCAGGGGCCGTAGACGACCCGAGGAGGAAGGGTGAGGAGGAGAAGGAGGAAGGGGAGGAGGAGAAGGAGGAGGAGGAGGAGGAGGAGGAGGTGGCAGAGGGAGAGGGGGAGGAGGAGATGGGGGGAGAGGAGGAGGAGGGAGGAGGAGGAGGAGGAGGTGGCGGAGGGGGAGGGGGAGGAGGAGATGGGGGGAGAGGAGAAGGAGGAAAAGGAGGAGGAGGAGGAGGAAAAGGAGGAGGAGGAGGAGGAGGAGGAGGGAGGAGGAGAGAGGAGAGAGGAGAGAGGAGAGAGGAC
>CAUYUJ010004446.1:656006-736006 GCA_963575745.1 Prorocentrum cordatum
GAGGTCCGCGCGGAGTCCTTGCATCGGCGCCGGCAGCCTCCGGCGGCGCCTCCAGCGCCGACCCAAGAGACCCAATCGAAGGTTCAGTCCACTTCGAATGCCTCACATTCTGGGGCCCCGGACTGCATGGCCCCTCAGACTACATTCCAGACTACAAGAGCCCCCCCTCGGACGGCTGGAACACCCTCCCCCGGACTACAAGCCCCCCCCCCTGGACCACGCCCCCCGCCCCCGCCCCCCCAGGCTGCAGGGACCCCCCCCCCCCCCGGACTACGGGCACCCTTTCAGCACTCGCGCTGAGAACCGACCACGATAGAGCAGCGGTGGAGGTGGTCGCCCCCGTCTTGGACTATTGCAAGTCACCTGGACATGCAATGTCCTGTGATTTGAATACAGTTGGCCCGTATTGTAAGGATGCGCGATAAGGATGCATGGGCCTTGGACGCCCATTTCGAAGCTCTTCGAGCGGATCGCGGGCAGCGAAAGTGGCCAAGGATGGACCGAGGAGGCAAGGATGCCAGGATACCCTTGGGAAGGCTGCCCATCCTTACTGCGCGGGTTCACTGTACGTGGACCTCCGGATGACTTGACCCACTCACCGAGACAAGCTTTTCACTCGGAGTCGTTTTTACGGCCCTGGGGTCTGGCGAGGGCCCAGAGGAAGGCGAAAAACGGCGCGTCCTGCTCAAACTTCTTCGCGACGCGATCAGGCCTGGGCACCCCACACACCTGTGGAGGCACTCGGAGTCTACAGCCTCTCTCCTCCGAGATAGAGGCGGTGGCGGCCGCAGCAGCGGCGACGGCGAGGGTCCAGCGCGGCGACGGGCGCCCCGCAAGGGCCCCCCCCCGCAAGCCCGCCCACCGCGGGGCGCCGGCGCCCAGCCGCCCCCGCCAAGAGCACCGCCCCGCGCGGCGGCCTCTCAGAGCGCGCCCCGCTCGACAACGGCGCCCTGGGCACCCCGTTCCGGCTCCTCCTCCTGCTCCTCTCCCTCCTCCATCTCCTCCTCCTCCTCCTCCTCCTCCATCTCTTCCTCCATCTCCTCCTCCTCCTCCTCCACCTCCTTCTCCTTCTCCTCCTCCTCCTCCTCCTCTACCTCCTTCTCCTTCTCCTCCTCCTCCTCCTACATCTCCTCCTCCTCCTCCTCCTCCTCCTCCTCCTCCTCCTCCTCATCATCATCATCATCATCATCATCCATCTCCTCCATTTCCTCTCCTCCTCCTCCTCCTCCTCCTCTTCCTCCTCCTCCTCCTCCTCGACCTCCTCCCCGTCCTTGTCAGACACCCACGAACCGTAAACACATCACGGCGGGAAATTTTCCAACGTTTTCGGCACCTGGGGGCCCTCGCCGGGCCCTGGGACCCTCAAACAACGGATCGCAATTCGAAAAGCCGGTCAGATGGGGGTCCACGGTGAGAACAATTTATCCGGGCGAAAGGCCAAAGCATATGCGGGCGCGAGTGCCGCAAGGCATGTGGGACGAAGAAGGGCAGGTCCAGATGGGGAAACAAAAGGCGTGAGGGATTTGCCGAAATGGGTGCGGGGCCGCCATGCGGACCCTGCTGCTGAGGCCTCCAATGGAGATCCATGTGGTGCCACAAAGCTTGTGAGGGGTGTGTCGAGATTGGCGCGGGGCCGCCATGCGGACCATGCCGCTGAGGCCTTCGGTGGAGCTCATTGTGTTGCCACGACGCGTGTGAAAGGTGTGCCGAAGTGGGTGCGGGGCCGCCATGCGGACCCTGTCGCTGGGGCCCTCGGTGGAGCTCCCTACGGGGAGTCGAAGCGTGTGAGGGGTGTGCTGAATCGAGTGCAAGGCCGCCATGCGGACCCGTCCGCTAATGCCTCCAGTGGAGCTCCCTATGGGGCCACGAAGCTTTTGAAGGGTGTACCGAAATTGGCGCGGGGCCGCCATGCGGACCCTGCCGCTGGGGCCTTCGGTGGAGCTCTCTATGGGGCCTCGAAGCGTGTGAGGGGTGTGCCGAATCGAGTGCAGGGCCACCATACGGACCCTGCCGATGAGGTTGCCCGTGGAATTTATTATGGGGCCGCAAGGCGTGTAAAGGGTGCGCTGACCCTGATGCGGGGCAACCATTTGGACCCTGCCGCTAGGGCCTTCGGTGGAGCTCCTGGTGGAGCCACGAAACGTGTGAGGCGTGTGCCGAATCGGATGCCGTGCCGCCATGCGGCCCCCGCCGCTGGGGCCTTCGCTGGAGCCTCGAGCTCACAAGGGGCCACGAAACGTATGAGGGGTGTGCTGAGATGGGGGCGGGGCCGCCCTGCGGACCCTGGGCGTTCGGCGGAGCTCTCTGTGTGGCCACGAAACGTGTGAGGGGTGTGCTGAGATGGGGGCGGGGCCGGCATGCGGACCCTGCCGCTAGTGCCTTCGGTGAAGTTCCACGTTGGGCTGTGGAACATGTGAGGGGTATGCCAAACCGCGTGCTGGGCCGCAATGCGGACCGTGCCGCTGAGGTGGAATTCCTGGAGGGGCCACGAAACGTGTGAGGAATGTGCCAGCATCGGCGCGGGACCGCCATGCAGATCCTGCCTCTGCATCTTTCGGTGGAGCTCCCTATGGGGCCACGAAGCATGTGAGGCGTGTGCCGAATCGGATGCGGGGCCGCCATGCGGACCCTGACGCTGTCGCTGGAGCTCCCTATGCCGGGAAACGTGTAAGGGATGTACCGAGTCGGGGGCGGGGCCACCATGCGAACCCTGCAGCTGGGGCCCTCGCTGGAGCTACTTGTGGGGCCATGGAACGTATGAAGGGTGTGCTGAGATGGGGGCGGGGCCTGCCAATGGAGCATTCGGTGGAGCCCCCAATGCGGTCACGGAGCGTGTGACGGGTGTGCTGAATCTGGTGCGTGGCCGGCACGTGGAACCTGCCGCCGCTAATGCCTTCGGTGGTGCTCTGGATGGGGCCACGACGCGTGCGAGGAGTGTGTCGAAATTGGGCTCGGGAGTGGGAGGATGGGGGTGGAGGATAGGAAGAGAACGCGGGGCGCTCTCTTCAAATCGAATACCCAACGCCACAAGACGGTTGAGAATTATCCGGGCGAGTGACACAACAATACGCGGGTGCGAATGCCGCAACGCAGGTGGGACTCAGGAGGCGCAGATCCCTATGGGCAAACGAAACGAGTGAGGGGTTTGCCTAAATGGGTGCGGGGCCGCCATGCGGACCCTGCCGCTGAGGCCTCTAGTGGCGTTCCTTAAAGGGCCACGAAGCGTGGTGTAAAGGATGCGCCGAATCGAGTGCGGGGCCGGCATGCGGACCCTGCCACTGATGCCTCTGGTGGAGCTCCTGATGGGGCCACGAAGCTTGTGAAGGGTGTACCGCGGACTTGGCGCGGGGCCGCCATGCGGACCCTGCAAGTGGGGCCTTCGCTGGAGCTCCTTGTTGGGCCAGGGCGTGTGTGAGTGGTGTACCGAAGTGGGTGCGGAACCGCCACGGACCCTGCCGCTAATGCCTTCGGTGGAGCCCCCTATGTGGCCACGAAGCGTGTGAGGGGTGTGCTGAACCTGGTGCAGGGCAGCCACGCGGTCCCTGCCGCTAGTGCTTTCGGTGGTGCTCCCGATGGGGCCACGAAACGTGTGAGGAGTGTGTCAGCCTGGGGCACGGGAGTGGGAGGAAGGGGAAGGAGGAAAGGAGGAGAACGCGGGGCTCTGTCGATTCAAAACGAGGACCCAACACAACAGGCCGGTTGGGAATTATCCAGGCGAACGGCCCAACAATCTGCGGGTGGAGCTTCGTATCGGGCCACGAAGCGAGTATGGGATGTGCCGAATCGAGTGCGGGGCCGCAATGCGGACCCTGCCACTGATGCATCTGGTGGGGCTCTCTGTGGTGCCACGCAGCTCGTGAGGGGTCTGCCGAGGTTAGCGTGGGGCCGCCATGCGGACCCTGCCGCTACGGCCTTCGGTGGAGCTCCTTGCGGGGCCACAAGTGGGGTGCCGAAATAGGTGCGGGGCCGCCATGCGGACCCTGCCGCTGAGGCGTTGAGCTCCCTTATGTGGCCACGGAACGTGTGAGAAGCGTGCCGAAGTGGGGCACGGGGATGGGAGGAGGGAGGAGGGGCAATAGGATGAAATGACGAGAACGCGGGGCGCTGTCTCTGTCAAACGAAGACCCAACACCACAGGATGGTTGGGAATCAAATCGCCGGGAGTCCTGCGAGTGGCACCCCCCCCTTCTGGCAGGAGTCCGCGCGGCGCGAGGCAGAGAGGGGCAAGCATTGCCTTGCAAATGTCCTCTCCGATGTCGCCTCGCTGCTCGTTGTCCACCTGTGCTCGTGCCCTCGTGCTCGTCTTCCCGAGAAGTGCGGCAAAACGATTGGGTCCAGGGCTCTGGTCGTGTTTTTTTCGAAAGACGTCGAAAGTTCTTCCGCAACGCTGGATCAGCATGTGTTTGGACCACTCACCAGGATAATTGTATTTTGCGTTTCAAATGCCCGTTATATTTTGTGATCTATGAACCTTAGATTATCGCCTACATGCTTTTCATGGATTCGCGCTCGCACGGTTCAGGAGATTACCGCTTGGATTTCACGGTCGCCTTGCCGAGTTGCAGTCTGGAGGTGTCTGCGGCCCTATCTCGAGGTTAGGCACGAATGGCCTCTGGTACGCGCCTTCAGGGGGCTGGATCCACGCGCCCAGTGGCCGGTGCTCCGGAGGGGGCCCAGCATAGGTGCGGTTCAGGCTCGAGGAAAACAGCGGATCCTGCTCGGGCCCACCCTGGATCCTAAATCGCTCCATCACTGGATCCCGAATCGGTCCATTCTGGATCCTGACTAATGCGAGTCCTGATTCTGAATTGATCCTTTCCTATCGTTCCGAATGTACTTCGGACCGGCTCAGGATCAAGAAAAGATCCGATCCAGATCGAGCATTTTTTGATTCTAAATGTCCGCCTGGTAATCCCACCAGCCCTCTGGGCATAGGTGGTCTGCCAATGTCTTGATTTACTCTTCCAAAACTCCTCTTCCCTTCGAGGAGGGGTACCTCCCCCTCCCTTCCTTCAGGTTTTTGGCTGGGGGGAGGGGCAAGGTGTCAGAGGGCCCCTCTTCGCCCAAGATGTCTCCAAGAGGGTCACCGATGCTCCAAGATTGCCTCCAAGATGGCCTCCAAAATGGCTCAAGATAGCGCGAGATCGCTCAGGATGAGCTCCATGGTGGCTCCAAGACGCCCCACGAAAACAATTATCCTGGCGAAGGACCCAACCATATGCAATTGTGAATACTGCAATTGTGAATATCTTCTCGGTGGAGCCCCCTACGGGGCCACGAAACGTACGATGGGTGTGCCGAAATGGGTGTGCGGGACGCATGCGGGCACACCCACTGGGGCCTTCGGTGGAGCCCCCTATGGGGCCACGAAACGTGTGAGGGGTGTGCCGAAATGGGTGTGCGGGACGCATGCGGGCACACCCACTGGGACCCTCGGCGGAGCTCCCTATGGGGCCACGGAACGCGTGAGGGGCGTGCAGAAATGGGTGTGGCTGACGCGTGCGGGCGCGGGCACTGGGGCCTTCGGCGGAGCTCCCTATGGAGCCACGAAACGTGTGAGGGGTGTGCCGAAATGGGTGTGGGTGACGCATGCGGGCGCGGGCACTGGGGCCTTCGGTGGAGCTCCCTATGGAGCCACGAAACGTGTGAGGGGTGTGCCGAAATGGGTGTGGGTGACGCATGCGGGCGCGGGCACTGGGGCCTTCGGTGGAGCTCCCTATGGAGCCACGAAACGTGTGAGGGGTGTGCCGAAATGGGTGTGGGTGACGCATGCGGGCGCGGGCACTGGGGCCTTCGGTGGAGCTCCCTATGGAGCCACGAAACGTGTGAGGGGTGTGCCGAAATGGGTGTGGGGGTGACGCATGCGGGCGCGGGCACTGGGGCCTTCGGTGGAGCTCCCTATGGAGCCACGAAACGTGTGAGGGGTGTGCCGAAATGGGTGTGGGTGACGCATGCGGGCGCGGGCACTGGGGCCTTCGGTGGAGCTCCCTATGGAGCCACGAAACGTGTGAGGGGTGTGCCGAAATGGGTGTGGGTGACGCATGCGGGCGCGGGCACTGGGGCCTTCGGTGGAGCTCCCTATGGAGCCACGAAACGTGTGAGGGGTGTGCCGAAATGGGTGTGGGTGACGCATGCGGGCGCGGGCACTGGGGCCTTCGGTGGAGCTCCCTATGGAGCCACGAAACGTGTGAGGGGTGTGCCGAAATGGGTGTGGACGCATGCGGGCGCGGGCACTGGGGCCTTCGGTGGAGCTCCCTATGGAGCCACGAAACGTGTGAGGGGTGTGCCGAAATGGGTGTGGGTGACGCATGCGGGCGCGGGCACTGGGGCCTTCGGTGGAGCTCCCTATGGAGCCACGAAACGTGTGAGGGGTGTGCCGAAATGGGTGTGGGGACGCATGCGGGCGCGGGCACTGGGGCCTTCGGTGGAGCTCCCTATGGAGCCACGAAACGTGTGAGGGGTGTGCCGAAATGGGTGTGGGGGACGCATGCGGGCGCGGGTACTGGGGCCTTCGGTGGAGCTCGTATGGGGCTACGAAACGCTGTACTGGGTGGGTGAAACGCAAGGAAAAGGGGGAGGAGGGAGGAGGAGAGGAGGAGAGGAGAGGAGACGCGGGGACCGTTTCTTCAAAACGAGGACCCAACACCACATAATGGTTGGGAACAAAACGGTTCCAAGTGCTCTCGGACCCCCCTTGGGACCCCCTCCCAAGAGGCAAACATCTTTCAAACACCTACGGAGCATGAGCGAATGTTGCCTCCTCGCCTTGTCGCTTGCTGTTAGCTCGTAAGGCCTCAAGATGGCCCCTAGATGTCCCATGAGAGGCCCAAGAGGGGCCAAGAGGCCCCCACGAGACGAGCGCCAAGAGCGCTATAAAAGGGCTCCAAGTAGCGACTTTGATAGCCCCAAAGGGGAGGCTTAGATCGGGGACTCGCCTCTTCTGATCGATGGCCTCCATGATGGCCCCAAGAGGCCCTCCTGGGCCCAGGACTATGTACCCCACGAGAGCCCGAAGAGGGCCCGACGAGGGCCCAAAACTCGCCCTCGCGCGGGCCCCAAGGATGGCCCGAAGAGGCCATGCAAGGCCACCCCCCTGCTCCCAGAGATCTCTCCGTGTATCCTGGTTGCCCGCTTTGTTACTTGTTTCGCTATGTATGTCTCTTTGTCCCTTTTCCCGTCAGCTCTCGTGGGCAGGGTTTCTGAACGGGTTGGTGGGGATGCGCGAAGCGTGAAGAATCGCTAGCGGACTGCATTCGAGATCCCAAACGGAATCGATCAGAATTGGGTCCGCTCTGGGTGCTGAATCGAGCCGATTCCCACGGGCGCAAGAGCCATTTTTGAATCGAGACGCGCCCCTGTGAACCTGCATCCAAGGTCACTCCGGCAAAGGGCCGCTCGTGGGCGAAAATCCTCGCAGGCTGGGCCCATGGGCCGCGACCCCTCGGATACAGGGCGCTCTTTGCACGCATGCCTCGCGCGGGGCGCCAGACCACGCCCTGGAACCCAGACCACGAGGGCGCGGATACTCGGGCGCGGCCTGCACCTTCCGCGACGCCATCCTCGCCTTTCAAGCTTCACTCCGGCCACACACATACGTCCTGGGGCGAGGCGAAGGTGACGTCACGGAGGGGGATGGTATGCTAGTGGGGAAACCGAAAGGTACCGATACCGCTACCCCCTGGACCTCTCCCAGGGTGCGTTCTGACCAGCACGTCGAGGCAAATCCAGCGGTGGCGACGAGGGTCCCCCCAAGGAGGCCCAAAGAGGGAAAACCGAGGTCAAGGCAGCGGTATGGGTACCTCTTCCTCCCCTGAGGGATGGTTTGCTAGGGATCACACATTATCCTGGCGAGCGACCCAATCATGGGCACCTTCGCCTCCCCTGGTAGCCATCACCCCCCGCTTGACCGCCCCCCAGAGATACGAAGCCCCTCCAGGCAGACTGCTCTGGGGAGGAGTACAACCCGCCAGGAGAGTCAGGTCGGGCATGTCCCCCTACAGGCGGATTTGGAGCGAAACATAAAAATACCGAACAATACAAACACAATATTCGAAACTTGTCAAAACATCGTCCCAAGACTATTATTTTACGATTTTGGCGAACTCCCCCCGTAGAAAGACAGGCCCGACTTGACGCGAGAGGCCGGGCCAGCCCGCCGGGCCCCGCCTGCGGAGGCCCGCGGCGGGGCGGGAGCCACCCGCGCAGCAGGCGCAGGCCTCTGTGCCAGAGGTCGCTGGGTTCCTGCCGCCGCTGGCCCAGGGTCCCTCCCTCTCTCCCTCCCTCCCCCCCCTCCCCCCGAAGCTGCTCTTCCTCCTCCTCCTCCTCCTCCTCCTCCTCCTCCTCCTCCTCCTCCCCAGATTCCTCGTCCTCCTCCCTCCTCCTCCTCCTCCTCCTCCTCCTCCTCCTCCTCCTCCTTGTCCTCTTCCTCCTCCTCTTCCTCCTCCTCCTCCTGTCCTCCTCCTCCTCCTCCTCCTCCTCCTCCTCCTCCTCCTCCTCCTCCTCCTCCTCCCCCCTCCTTATCGGATTCCTCGTCCTCTTTTTTTTTACAGCGCTGCAGCGAGAATCCCATGAGCGGGCACGCCGAGACCAAAACTTAAGGATCTGGCTCAGGCCATGCCTTGAGCCCTGGGGGGAGTTTCCCTTCTTTCAGGCACTTCAACATGCGCTTACCCCATTCGCCCACGCGATCGGGTCTGCACTCTCCCCCCAGCTTGACGAATTTCCCACGCGTTCCAGTTGCCCCGCACGCCTGGCACCAGAAGACCCCCTGGCAAAAGCTCAACTTATTCGAGGGGTCGATACCATGCGGAACTCTGGCGCATGTGGTTGCAAGCCACTCCAGCTTCCTCCGTTCAGCCGTCGGGCGGGTGTTGCACAGCGCATATCTGACACCTTTCGCGTCGGTGACGACCCGATGAGTCGACACCGCCGCAGCCCGCTCAACCTCGAGCGCCCGCTCGCGACCCCTGGCCTTAGCCTCAGACGCCCTCGCGGCCTTGGAGCTGGGGCCGTACAGCTCTGGCGCTCTCACCGCTAGGTGAAGAGCCACCGCAACAAGGTGCTCCTGCACCTTGTGGGTTAGCTCATCGATCCTGCACACTTCAGCTATGATGTGCCCAGGGAGTTGGGCCCTCCTAGCTCCTTCCTCCGCAGCTGTATCCGCAGCTCCATTGGCAAGCCAAAACAAAACTGGTGGGCCATCCTCCCTCTCGGGAGCAGGACGGGTGTGGCCCATGACTTTGACCATACTGATCTGCCTGTCACCCGCCTCGGCCCAAAACCTTCGCCACGGTGCAACATTGACAGGTGGCACATAGTTCCTGCCCCTCAAAAAGGTGCGGATGGTGATGGAGGAATCCACCGCCAAAGTGACCGCACCCCTGGTGTGTCGCAAGGCTTGGATGACTCCTTCTAACTCAGCTAGCGGTACGGTCTGCTTATATCCTGGGAGCGGCCCATGGCCCCACCCCAAAAGACTGTTCCCCCTTATGATGGAGAACCCCCAACCGCATCGCCTCAGCCTGGGCTCCGACGAGTACGCCCCCCCCCGACCCGTCCGTCCCGACGACGACATCCCCCTCCTCCAAATCGATCGGCCCAGGATCGAGGCTTGGGGAAATGACGGGGTCGCTTGGGGCACCGACCAGCGTGGGGCCGCTGGTCCACCTCAACGGTGGTAGCCCCCTTTAACCAAAAACACAGAAACTCCTCCCATCCCTCTTCCGCTCGCTGAAGCAGTTCGGGGTGGGAACCCTCAATCCCGACATTACACGGGCACGCCCAAAGTTGGTGAAACGTGGTTTCCGATGGGGCACCACAGCGGGGGCAGGCGGGGGTGGCCCAAGACCTGGCTTCCTCCGCCTCCTCCTCCTCGGCGGCGGGTGGCAATTCCTGCCTGGCCTCGAGGTCGAAAAGCTCAGCTATGTCCATCTCTTCCTGGAAGATTCCTGCGGCGCTCGAGCACCCTGCGGCAGGGTCGGGCGCCGGCAAGTCGGAGGGAAACGAAGAGGGCGCAGCAGCAGCATCGGCCGCGGGGAACTCGTCAGGAGGACGGGGTCGGAGGGCCTCCTCTCCGAATCTGCGTGCTGCTGGCCAGAGACTACCTGTGAGGACCATGCGCAAGACTGCAGCTCTGTCCCAATGGCTCCGTCCCTCCAACCGCTTCATGTGGGGGTAAGGAACTGCAAAACCGGCACTAAATTCCAGACCCTTCCCAAGGTGGTGCTGCGAGGCCTTGCCCCAGATCTGGGCATCAAGCGATCCTCTAAGCTCGAAGTCGATGGGCCTCTCGGGGTCACAGTCTCTCAGATCGAACCCTTGCTGCTCAGGCGAGATCCACAACCACGGCTCGGGCGCCGTCCAATCTATGTCGAGAAGGCAAGCAATGACGGCAGAGACAGGGCCTTTGACATGACTCCATCGCCGCTTGACATGTCTCAACTGCTGCCAGGCCTTTTTCCACGCAAGGGCCAGAGGACGCTCGAATTGCGCCTGCACAGTCGGCAGGGGGGGCCAGCCCTGTACCTTCCAGTCCCCACGTCGCTTGGGGAATAAAACCAGACCTCCCAAGAGTGCGGGCCCTCGGGGTTATCTTCACCACCTGCTCGATCATCTTGGCACGACCCGCAGCGGCTTTAATTCGCTTCTTTAGTGTGGCAACACTGCGCCTGGCAGCCGTGGCATCCACTCCCAGGTCCTTGGCCACCTGAGAGGACTGCACATGTAGGCCATGGACCGCCAGCGCTGATTTGATTCCCGCGGCCAAGTGCGCAGGGCAGCTCACGAGAGTGCTCTTACTTGAGACCTTCAGTCCGCCCTGCTTACATAGCTTCCAAAACTTCCTGCCTACTTGCACGCTCTTCGAGACCACCCCCTTAGTATGTCCAATCACCCGCTGGGAACAGTCGTCCACCTAGGAATCGAGTTGGAGAGGTCTGAAGGAGTCGTGCAGGTCCTGCAAAATTTCAAACAGAGCTACCCTGGCCACATCTACTGAGTGGTTGCAGCCCGCAAATATCCCCCTCCAGGGTTGAATCACTTCGCTGAGACAGTCCTCGGCTCTCACCCTCCTTGGGGCGAAGTGGATGTGCATGGCCATGAAAAAGATGAAACATTGGGTACCCCGTGGCTCGACCGAGCCTGAAAATCTCGCAACACTGGAGATGATCGTGAAACTTTTCCATGTCCCACAGGATCTCGGCCCACGGGAAACCCTGGATGGTCGAAACGTCGAACTGCAATTGGCGCAAAATCGCTGCCCTTAAAGCTGAGCTCCCTCTGATGGCCTTAGCCCAGAAACGAGCCCGACTCTCCCCCGCCACCCAAACCGCCACCGACCAACATCTATAAAGGCCTTGTGTGAGGGTGATGGGGCGATCTGCTGTCGGGGATTTGTGCAACAGCTGCACAACATTGTCACGAACCTGGCTCGGCCAGATCATCGCGTCCTCTACCTGGTGTAACAAAGCCAGCAATTGCCTGCGACCAGCTGGTGGCAGCTGGCTCCAATTCTTCGGGCTCTGGCCATCTAGGCCCATCCCGATCGCGGACCGAAAACTGGAAAGCGCGGCCTCCAAATCAGCTAATTCGAGCATCGGAAGATCATCACGCGCTTCGCGGGCACAGGCTTTAAATTCTGACCACCAGTCTTGGTCCTGAGGGGGCCCCCTAACACCGTCCTTCGGGCACCACAACGCCTCCCAGGCAGCAGCCTTGGCCGCCACCGCAGCCAGGGGGTCAACAATGCGGTCCCCCTCAGGGCCACATTCTGGGGCGAGGGTCGGCGTTGGCCCCCCCCCCCACGTTTTTGTCCAACGGTGGAGAGCCCCCCCCCCCCCCTTTCTTTAAACTCTCCACTACCCACTGCTTAAATCCAGTAGAGGCCTCCCGCCCATGGAAACGCTCAACACGCCAAACCACACGTCGGCACTCCTTGGCCAGGACCTGGAGCCTCTGGAGGCTCTTGTAATGATGAAACTGGGCCCCGTCGAGCTTGTCCAGGAAGCGTTTTTCCCGCCTCTTCTGGTAAAACAGGAGTTGAACTTCTACATACACTCACTTGTCTCTGCAGGCTGTCCCACCCCTGCCGTCTAAGATGGAGGGCCCTTCGCTTCTGGGCCATGCCCACGCACTCAAGCAGGCGGCCCTCTAGGGCCCCCCCCACTTGGCCACGCCCGAGGTTTGGGCCATCCACCCCTTCGGCTTCGGAGGAACAACTTGGACCTCCTTGACCTCAACCTTGTAGCCTCTCTTGGTGGAGGCGAGGCGGTCCGCCGTCTCCACCACCCTGTTCAGCAGCAGGGCCTCCGCCGCCAACGCGAAGGTCAGGCTGCCCATGCTGACCCCCCTCTCGGGCCCCACGAGCTCCTGCATCCCAGGCCTCGCCATGCCCTCGTCAACATCCGCCGCTGCCGTCTCCCAGAAGCACCCCCGCGGTTGGTCAGGTCCGTGCATGCCTGGCGTGATGGGGATCGGCGTCAGGGCCACCCTCTGCTTCATCGTGAGCGCAGCCTTCTTGATGGCACCATGGATCCCATGATGCGGCGCTGCCCATGGCGAGAAACTATCCCACGAGATATCGACGGCATAGCGCAGCGAATCTGAAACACACATGTAGCCAATCAACCTCTCACCATTCGGATGTGGGCCCGCTGTGATCCACTCACCTCCGACGTACGTGTCGAAACCTGCAGGCCCCACCTCATCCAGCGTCATGTTCCAATCGGCCATGATTACAAAGGGCGAGCCCTTGAGCCGAAGGTACTGGCCAATCTCCGTCAACAGGGAAAGGTTTGGCTCCCCCAGGCCCACTCCCACCACACAGTCGGCCGTCACGAATGCAACATCGACAGATTGAAACCGCACCCACTGCACCGCCCATTGACTCTGTAGCGGCGGGAGCACTTCTGGGAACATCGGCTTCTCCTCCGTCGTGGGCACCGTGGTGTGCAGGTGGGAGCGGCTGAACACTGCGACGCCTCCATGTCCCTGACGGCCACCGTTGATCGTAGGCTGGGCTCGGACGAAGTCCCCCCGCCATCCCTGTTTACGGAGCCCCTTATTCACCTCTGTGGGCTTGGGCCCCAACATGTGGTGTTCCACGAAACCGACGAGGTGCGGCGCCCGCTCCTCAAACCCCTCAGGCTCGCTCAGGTGTTTCCCCGTACTGCAGGAAATCGACGGTTCCTTGAGCGCACGTGCCCGTGACCAGGCCTTGATCTGGTCCTTGGCCTTGTCGCCATAGCTGGTGATGTTAGCGAAGTAGAAGCGGAAGTCAGGCCCCCCCTTCTGCTTCCTCGCGTCCACGATGCCGCTGTCACCCCCGCTTGGGCCGCTTGTACCCCGCGGCGCGCAGCTGCTCCAACAAGTTCCGCTTATCGCCCTTGGTTGCCTGCCGCAGGGTGTCCACGCCCTTGCCATCAGGTTCTTCACACCCATCAGCGGCCCCACGTTCAGCAGCAGCGGGGACACCACCACCGCCATCATGAGCAGCCGCAGGAGGCGCCCGAACGCGGAAACCTACCTTCTCCCTGACCTTGTCGTGGTACCGCTTCCATGCTGCCGACGCGAACATGTCCTTGACCTCTTGGTCGTCCACAAACTCCGCCTCGTCGCAGTCGAAGAAAACGTCGTCGGGGATCGTGCTCGCCAGCGCCCGCTTGGCCTCCAATCTCGGCCTCAAGCTTGGTGGCGATTTCGCCCTGCCTGCCCATCTCCGACTGCGCAGCCGTGACGATGTCCTCCTGCTCCATCTTCTTCTGGAGAGCGGCCGCCCTCTTCCGCTCCAGCTCCGCCAGCAAGTGGCCCGCGTTCGTGTGCTGGGTGATCTGGGGCTTGAGCCGCTGGAGCTGCTCGCGGGTCTCCTTCGCCTTTGTCTGCGGCCCCTCAATGAACTCCTTGTCCCGCCCCGCATCCAGGTTCTGAATCGTCTGGCACAGCATCTCGATTCGCTCCCGTCACTTCTCAGCCTCAGCCCCCTTCGGATCTCCAGCCTTTGGCCCCGCCTGCGAGCCCCCGCCTGGCGAGGGACCATTCTTGGCCAGCTTGTCGAGCTTGGAAGTGAGTGCTGCAATATGCTTTGCTTGGGCCTCATACTTGGCCGCCCACGGACCTGGTGGTGGCGGGCCTTTCCCGCCCCCGCCCGCGCACCCATTGGCAACCTTGTCTGCAGCCCTCGCTTTGTCCACAATCGTTCTCGGCGCTGCGGCTCCACGCGCACACTGGATCCTAGAGGCCCAGTTGGATGCTCGCCCGCATTGCCCACGGCCCCAGTGGGGGGTCTTCGCCCCCTTGAGGACTGTGCGCCCATCATTGCTCATAACGCGACTCACGCGCTGGGAAACCTCGCAGGCCGTACCTGCGAGAAACCGCCAAAACCCTCACCTGTGCCAGGTGACGAGGCGCGACTTGGTGGGGGCCGTCACTCCCCCGCACCAGTAAGGCCAGGCCCTGTGCCGAAACACCGCGGACCTTGACCCAAAATGGCTACGGTCGGATTCCTCGTCCTCCTCCTCCTCCTCCTCCTCCTCTTCAATCCTCTCATTTCTCGTTTCCCAGGGCGACGTGCATCGGCGACGCACCGCGGCCAGCAGGACGACGAGCACCGACGGCACCATGACGACCTCGAGGAAGTGGCCCCGCCGTTCTGAAACAGCAAGTGAGCCAGGAGCCACTCCGGCGCCCCGTGCAACTCCACATCCGCAGACACGAAGACGAACAAAGTGCACGCGGAGCAAGTCGAGCATGGGAGCAGCACGCAGGAGGACCGAGAAGAACGCGTGCGGATTGATGAACACGCTGAATAGTAATGGGCTTAAAATATCCAGACACCGTCAATCCTTGCCCCGCCGGGCCACGCACGCATCCTGCCAACTGCAGAGCCCCAAAAAACATTCGGGAAGCCAGCCTGCACGACACGAACCAAGTCAAAAAGATTACACACTCAACGAATATGCTTGCGAAGCTGCTCGAGCTGCCACCGAGATGCATGCCGCCGCGAGCCGAACTGTCTGGCGAGCCATCTCTGGTGGTGGACGGCAGCGGCAGCCGACTCCGCACGCCTTTCCTGGGCGTCGCGTCCTGCGCGGCGACGAACAAATGGTTGCCTTGGACGGCCCATGCGCTCGAGCGCCCAGGCGGCGATGCCCGGGTCGTACAGCGCGGAATGCATGGCCACGGGCTGCAGGAGGGGATCCGCGCATCCCCCGAGCCGCCCGCAGGCCCCACGCCCGCAGCCCGCGGTCGGTCAGACGCCAGGGAAGCCATCCCCCGCGGAGGGGGGGCCCTGACCGACCCGCCGCTGCTCCCTGCAGGGGCCACCGCCGCCTCAGCAGCTGCAGCGGCCTCATCGCTGCCGTCGAGCGGCGGCGGCGGCTGCGCCAGTGTGCCTGCAGCACCGCCGACATCCTGCTCGCGGCCCATCTCCTCGAGAAGGCCGCTGGGATACGCGAGCTCGTCGGAGTCGCACGTGGGGACCTCCCTCGAGCCGCTGTCCACGCCGCTCTCGGCGTCGAGCGTCCCCGACACGCTCTCGTCGGTGCGGCCGTCGCTGCTGACGACTGCGCCGTCCACCGAGGGCGCTCCAGCATCCAGCGCAGCCGGGCGCCAGCCCGCATCCAGGCCGTCGACGAAGGCTGCCGCGTGCAGCTGCCAGCATAGCGCCGAAGACGAGGGGCAAGTTCCTGACTGCACTGGCCAGTCCCCAGGCGGCTGGGGGAAGACCTCCCGCGCGCCAGGCGGCCCCAAGGGCATCGCAAGGTCAGCCGGCAAGGGCAACCGAGGGTAAGGCCCCAAGGGCCTCCAGCAAGACCATCTCGCGGCATATGGCCTGAGGTCGCCACTCCAGCAGCGGCGCGGCGTCGCCGAGGGGGCTCTGCGTCGCAAGCTCGCCGGCGGGCTGGACTTCGGGAGCTGCACTTTTTACAGACATGCCCAGAGCCCCGCGGCAGAAGAGGAGGAGGGGAGGGGGGGGGGGGGGGGAGGGGGGAGGACGAGGGGGGGGGAAAAATCGCAACTAAAGCTCACCCTGGTGGCCCGGGCCGCTCGGCCAGGCGCGCCGCGAGCGCTGCGCGCCGCGCCGCCTCGCCACCGCCAGCGCGCGCCGCCGGCACCGGCAGGAGGGCCGCCGCCCGCGGCGGCAGCTCGCGGGCCCAATCAGGGCACGGCCGCGCGGCGAGCGCGCGCCACCGCGGCGCCGAGCAGCCGCGCCTGAGGCACGCCACCCACGCGGGGCCCTGCATGGCCGCGTGCGCCTGCCATGCGCGGCCGGCGAACAGCGCGCGCGCGGCCTCGCCAGGCGGCGGCGGCGCCACGCCCCCTCCGCGGCCCCCGCGGCGGTTCGGGCGGCGCGCCCCGGAGCCGGCTTGCGGCGGCGCGGGCGCCGGCGCCGCCCCTGGCGCGCCCTGCGGCCGCGGCTGGCGGCGGGGGCGGAATTCCAGCAGCAGTCCAGCGCCGGCGCACGCGCGGGCCGCCCGGCCCACGGCTGCCGCGGTTCGCTTTCAGGGCGGCGAGCTCCACTGCCGCCAGCAGCTGCTGCGTCGCAGCGAGTGCTCGCAGCTGGTGGTCCCGCGCTGCGCGCAGTTCGGCGGCGGCATCCGCGTCGCCGCCGCGGCGCCGGCCAGGAGGTCGGCCGCCTCGTTGCCCTCCCCATCCTCGGCACCCACCCCGCGCGCGCGCGCGGCCGCGGCGTCCAAGTGCGCCTTGACCCAGCGCGCCGCCAGGAAGCCGCTGCGGCAATGCGGCGCGATCGCGGCCCAGAGGTCGGAGTGCGGCCACTCCAGGCGGCACGCTCCGGCACGCAACGCCGCGACCCCGTTGCGGACGTAGCGCGAGTCAGTCACCACCTCGACGGGCCGGCCCGCCTCGATGACCGCGCGCGCGGCGGCGGTGACTTCCGCTCGCTTCGCCGTCTGCGCGCCGTCGACGGGGCCGCTGCAGTCGACGGGGCCTGCGCCAGGGCGCTCGAGCCGCAGCCCCCGCGCCGCTCGCGCCAACAGGGGGCCGCAAGGTCGCAGGCATGCGCGTCCGTCCAGGCACGGAGCCGCTGCAGGCGCGAATCCGGCCGCTCTGGGGCTGGCAGAGGAGGCGCGGCAAAGCGAGCGGCGCGCGGGCCGCCACTGCCAGGGCCTCGAGCCGGACGTCCACGGGCAGCACCCCAGAGAGCCTCACGCCTGGCGGCAGGGCGGCCCGGAGCGAGGCCTCCGTGAAACCGGACCCCTGCAGAGCCGTGCCCCGAGCGGCCGCCCACGCTGGGCAGGCCCAGAAGCGGTGCTCCCGGTCCTCGCACGCGGCGCCGCAGTGGGGGCAGGTCGCAGGCCGGCCCCACTTGGCGGCCACGGACTCGGTTATCACGTTGCCCGCGAGCACCGCGCGGAGTGCGCCAGCCGCGTCTGGCGCCAACCGCCCGCTGACGAGGAGGCGCCGGGTGGCCCATCGGTCGACCCCAGCCCCGACGTGGGCGAAGTCGGCTCGCCGGGCGGCCACCTCGCGTGCCTCGCGTCGCGCGCAGGCCTCAAGCAACACCCGCTGGGTGTCGCGCAAGGCTTTGTCGGCCGGCCGCCGCCCGTCTGGGCACCCAGGGACGCCGCGCCAGAGCTCCACCTCGGACCCGAGCCCCAATGCCGCAAGGCTCCGCGTGGCCGCGGCGATTGGCCCCGGCGATTGGCCCGCGGCCATGGACCCCTCTGCCTCCCGCCACAGATCGCGCGGGAATCTGCCCCTGCGGAGCGCCTGCGCCAGCTGCCAGAGCGGCGCGATCGTGACCGCGGCCAGGGGGTCGAACACCCTGGACTTCGGGAGCTGCACGAACACCCTCGGCGTCGGGTTGCTCGTCGGCCTCACCACGTAGTCCCCCAAGCCGCGGCCTATGCTGCGCAGACCGGAGCTGTGCAGCGCTTGCCGATGAAAACTTCCCTTGCAATTCTGGAGCCTCAGCGTGAAGTGCGCCGTTACGACGAAGCCTGTCGAGCTACGAGGGCTCCCTGCCAGCAGCGAACCCACGCAGAGCGGGAAGAAGGGCGAGCAGGCATCAAACAGGTCGGCGTCGCCCGCGACGGCATCGAGGACGTACTCCGCCGTGGCCAGCCGCTCCTCGAGGTCGCGGACCTTCACAAGGAGGCCTCGGACGGCGGCGTCAGCAGCCTCGCGCGAGCGCCGCGCTGCCGCTGCCCTCTCCGAACGCATCCTCGGGATCCGATCGCGGACCCCTCCCGTCGCCATCCATGCCTTGCGCCCCACGCCCGTCGCGCCAACGGCAATGAAGCCTGGCACCAGGCATGAGCCGAAATGGCTACGGACTCCTCCTCCTCCCTCGTCCTCCTTCCTCCTCCTCCTCCTCCTTCTCCTCCTCCTCCTCCTCCTCCTCCTCCTCCTCCTCCTCCTCCTCCTCCTCCTCCTTACCCGCCTGCTGCTCCTCCTTCCTCGCCCACCTCCCTAAAGATCCTTGGAGGTCCGCGAAGATTTCTTGGTTCCGCGCTTTGCCCCCCCACCCCCCCTCCCCCCTGGCGCGCGCGGCGCCGCCGAGGTGGGCTGGGCGCGGATCCAAAAAATCAGTGCGGATCTCCAAAAGGTCATGTTCATGCAACTCCTCGACCGCCCCCTCGACCTCCTCCTCCTCCTCCTCCTCCTCCTCCTCCTCCTCCTCCTCGACCAACCAATTTTCTTACTACCCAAATTCTGCTCAGTTTCCCGTCGCCATCCATGCCTTGCGCCCCACGCCCGTCGAGCCAACGGCAATGAGGCCTGGCACCAGGCACGAGCCGAAATGGCTACGGACTCCTCCTCCTTCCTCGTCCTCCTTCCTCCTCCTCTTCCTCCTCCTCTTCCTCCTCCTCCTCATCCTCCTTCCCCGCCTGCTGCTTTTCCTTCCTCGCCCACCTCCCTCCTCCCCTCCTGCTGCTGCTGTTCGTCCTCGCCCTCCTCCTTGTCCTCCTGCTCATCTTTGGAGGAACAAACACATGTAAACATCATTTTCTGGAGGTCCGCGAAGATTTCTGGGATTTCTTGGAGGTCCGCGACGATTTTGCGTCCGCGAAAATTTCTGGGAGGTCCGCGAGGATCTGAAAATCATTGGAGGTCCTTGGAGGTCCGCGAAGATCTAGAGACTTTTCCGTGAAGATGTCTAAAGATCCTTGGAGGTCCGCGAAGATTTCTCGGTTCCGCGCTTTGCCCCCCCCCCCCGCCCCCCCCTGGCGCGCGCGGCGCCGCCAGGGTGGGCTGGGCGCGGATCCAAGAAATCCGTGCGGATCTCCAAAAGGTCATGTTCACGCAGTTCCTCGACCGCCCCCTCGACCTCCTCCTCCTCCTCATCCTCCTGCTCCTCCTGCTGCTCCTCCTCCTCCTCCTCCTCCTCCTCCTCCTCCTCCTCCTCCTCCTCCTCCTCCTCGACCTACCAATTTTCTTGTTACTCTAATTCTGCTCAGTTTCCCGTCGCCATCCATGCCTTGCGCCCCACGCCCGTCGAGCCAACGGCAATGAGGCCTGGCACCAGGCACGAGCCGAAATGGCTACGGACTCCTTCTCCTTCCTTGCACCCTTCCTCCTTCCTCCTCCTCCTCCTCCTCCTCCTCCTCCTCCTCCTCCTCATCCTCCTTCCCCGCCTGCTGCTTCTCCTTCCTCGCCCACCTCCCTCCTCCCCTCCTGCTGCTGCTGTTCGTCCTCGCCCTCCTCCTTGTCCTCCTGCTCATCTTTGGAGAAAAAAGCATGTAAACATCATCTTCTGGAGGTCCGCGAAGATTTCTTGGATTTCTTGGAGGTCCGCGACGATTTTGCGTCCGCGAAGATTGCTGGGAGGTCCGCGAGGATCTGAAAATCATTGGAGGTCCTTGGAGGTCCGCGAAGATCTAAAAAATCTTCCGCGACGATTTCTAAAGATCCTTGGAGGTCCGCGAAAATTTCTTGGTTCCGCGCTTTGCCCCCCCCCCACCCCCCTTTCCCCCCTGGCGCGCGCGGCGCCGCCAGGGTGGGCTGGGCGCGGATCCAAGAAACCCGTGCGGATCTCCAAAAGGTCATGTTCATGCAACTCCTCGACCGCCCCCTCTCTGAAAGGGACACAGAGTAGCAGTTGTTTATGCAATGCAGATCTAGAGGCTTCTCTGTGAGGTCATGGTCTGCCGTGTTCTGTGACCGCCGCCCACTGGCTCAAGGTGTGGGTGGGCGGGCCTGTTTTATCTAGACAGCTGACTGCAGCTGCACAGATCGCGCTGCTGGGGCCGCGATCGTCTCCGGAGAGCAAAAGGTGCTCATCGTGTGGAGAAGGATTCTGATTTACTTATAAATCGTGAACATCAGTTTTGGACATCCCCGGAGAGAGAGGTGTGGAAGTTTGAGAACTTCAGGGACCTCTTGAGGCTCTTCGGGATTCAGATTGGTAGCGGAGCCTGTGGTAAACGCACCACGGGCTCCCACCAGTCTCGTCACGATGACAACGCCAACAGGGACATCGGCACCATCACGAGTCGAGGTACCTTCCTGGAACGGTGAGGCAGAGAAGCTGTCGAACTACCGCTTCGAGGTGTCGATGTTCGCGAAGAGCATCAGAGTGAACGGCCGCTACGTCTGCGGACCACAGCTGGTCCGGGCGCTTGGGCCGCGGGTTCGGAACGCCGTGGAGAGCTGCCCCTCGATCAACGACGTAGACGAGGTGGATGACAACGGAAAGTTGGTCGGCTGGGAGAGGGTGTTCAGCTGTGTGCTTGAGAAGTTGGACTACACCAGCCTCAACGACACGGGTCTGCTGGCCGAGGAGTTCTTCCTGAAGATAGGCCGCAACTCTGGAGAGACCTTCCAGGACTGGGCGGCCCCGTTCGAGAAAAAAGGACAGGGAGCTGCTGACCCAACTGCAGGCCATCGACCTGGACGTGAAAGAAGTGATAGCGAAACCTCTTCGCACCTGGTGGTTCCTGCGGAAGTCGAGACTCACCCCCGTGCTCAGAGGTGAAGTGACGGCGACCGCGGGAGGGGACTTCAACTACGGAAAGACCTACAAGACGTTGCTCACGCGCTTCCCAGCGGAGGCCCTTGCTGAGCTGGATGGCAAAGTCAAGCGTGAGCGGCGGTTGTTCGAGAACGACTTGAGGAGGACGAGGGCGAGACTGGTGGGGAAGCAGAGGAGATCTACGAGCTGGCCGAGCAGCCCCTCAACCTTGCGGACGAGAACGAGGAGGTGGAGCCCGACGACTTGGAGGCGGACAACGAGGTGTTCGCGCAGTCTCGCCAAGCTGGCCGGAGCTTCAAGGATGCCAGGGATCTCCTTCGACAAGTACGAGTAGACAGGGACTACTACCTGGTGGTGGTTCCGCGAGAAGATGGACGACAAGCCCCACCGCCGAAGCCTCACGCTAAGTGGCGGCCCCGAGGACAGGCTAAAGGACGTGGACGCGGACAACAAGGTCGGCGAGTTCGCTTCGAAAGTGCGCGAGATCTGTCCAAGATGAAGTGCATCGTGCGCAGACAGTTCGGACATCGAGCTCGAGACTGTCCCGACCGTGGCAAGGTCGGGAGCGGCGCCACTGGAGGCACTACTAACACGCACAACGGCTTCATCTTGTCGGCCCTGGACGAGTGCGTCTACCTGCTTGAGCGCGAGGGGATCTGGGCCGTGCTGGACATTGGAGCTACGCGCAGTCTCGGTGGCGTCGAGAGCGTAGAGAACCTCATGTACGAGATGATGGTGATGCACGACGTGGAGTTCGAGGCGCACGACGACACTTGCTCCTTCACTTTCGGCGACGGGCCCCAGAAGAGCTCGATGGGAACGGTCTCTGGACGCGCCTACTTGGGACCGGAGCTCCGAGACATCAGCCTCTCAGTGATGGCGAACAACGTCCCCATTCTCCTGGGCATGGACATCCTGACGGACGCCTTGAAGGTAGTGGTCGACTGCGGCCGTAACTGGATCGGGTTTCCGACGCTGGGCAACAAGGTCTACTACTGCGAGAGGCTCTCGAGCAAGCACCTGGCGATCAACCTCTCGACACCGCAGTGGTGGCGCGAGGTCTCTCTACCCTTGTCCCTGGAGAGCTGCCACGTCAACATGACAAGGCGGGGCTCCATCGTGCTGGATGAGAAGCCGGAGGAGCCCGTGACGGGCTGCGCTGGCTGTCTCGCCGCGCGCTAGGGACAGCACCCCCTGGTGATGTCGGCGAGCAAGATATCATCTCCATCGTCATCCTTATCATCGGGGGGGCCAACAGAAAGATGCTCAAGGAGCCCAGGTTCTTTTCCCAGTCCAGGAGACCGCCACGTCCAGGGAACCTCGATGACCTCGAGAGGGTCCACATCTCCAGGAGAGACCTCGAGCCAGCCCCCTTCGAGCCGACCGAGAGCGACGCAATGCACGACCGAGAGAAGACCCACGACGTCTCGACGTTCGAGCAGCCCCGGCCCGAGACCGATGACGACCAGGGGTTCGAGTGGGACAAGGCGGGGGACACTCTCGGGACCGTCAGGGGCGACACGGAGTCCGAGTACTCGGGGGAGCTCTTGGACACTCTCAGGGACTTCGGAGGCGACGAGAGGTTCTAGTAAGAGGGAAAAGTCTAGGGGGACCCAGATGACAACTAGGGTGAGCTTCTGGGGACCTACCGAGAGAAACGAGATGCACCTGCCAGAGGAGAACCCCGAACAGAACCCCAAGAAGCCAAATGGTAGTCCTCAGCCTCGTGTGGCCCAAGAATGTTGCGCAGGAGCTTCCGAGATTCCCAACAGTTCAGCTTTTCCATATCCTACATGTCAGAACGCGTCTGATGTCATGTGGAGACTCTTCTTCGCGACAACAGCCGCCGTCGGCGCGACCGGAGTGGGCGCGTCCGAGGGCTCGGGCAGGATCCTCACCTGCCACGCCGACGCCAGCCCCTTCGACAGCGGGCTCGGCATCGACAACACCACCACAGCAGATGCCGATCAACAGTCCAACGGGATCACCAGTGCAGTACCAGCCACCCGGACGATGCCAGTGCTGCGGAGCTGTGGGACGGACTCGGAGGGGATGCAGCTGCAACGGCGGCATATCACACTACTGCCTTCAACTCCAGGCACTGCATGGACCTCATCCTGCATGGCCACCTGCTGCCCTACTGGCGACGCCTCCCGAAGTGTTCCTGGAGATGGGCTCCCCGGTGCCGGCGACCCCATCAGCAGGGCCACCGCTGCAACCACCGCCACCGCCTCCGACACCACCGAGCTCAACAGTTCGATCGAGGTGCTCATGCTGCAAGGCGCCCAACTGGGCGATCACGGGATGCAGTTGCCGCGGAGGAAAGAGTCATCGATGCCTACGCCTGCGTCCGGACGACTCGACCTCGGAGAGGGAACCCCACAGCGAAGCGCTAGGAGACATCCGAAGCCAGGCCATGGCGATGCGGTGGAAGCGTCTGGCGTCGAAGCTGGCGAAGTGCGACCCCGCGGGGCCCTGGGTGTTTCTGCCAGCGCCGGACGACAGCATGCTGGACGATTCGGAGGCGACGGAGACCGTGAAGAAGCGGGGCCGCTGAAGTCCCTGAATGACTCGGATCTCACCACGTTCTACCAGGCGCAGACCAAGGTGATGGACCAGATCTACTTCGAGATCGGCGAGGACACCGTCACCCTGACCAAGACCAAGCGCGCGGACCTCATGGAGGTGCGCTGCCCGAGCGAGTCGTCGCTCGGCAAGGCGGTGGAGGCGCAGCACGGCAGGGTGATACGGTGTGGGCTCTTCAACGGCTATGACATGGGCACGGCCACAGGAGTCCGCAGGGCCATGCATCTTCTTCGCCTGGCACGACCTCGACGGTTGGTGTTGAGCCCACCGTGCACCGCAGACTGTCCCATCCAGAACCTGAACCAGAAGACGGAGAATCAGAGGAAGCAGCTCTCGAACAAGATCCGACAGGCGCGCAGGATCCAGCGGGGGTGTCTGGCTTTGTACGAGGAGGCGAAGAAGATAGTCGATTGCCACATCGAGCTAGAGCAGCCCTGGAACAGCCGCAGCTGGTCGAAGTCACCCTCCATCAAGAAGATGCGGTCAGAGATGTACGAGACGATCATTCATGGGTGTGCCTACGGACTTCGTGACGAGAGGTCTGGACTCCTGGTGAAGAAGGGGTGGCGAGTGTGCTCTACTGACCCCGACTTTGGAGCAAAGGTGGGCCGGCTCTGCGGCAACCGACCGGGACGCGGAGACAACCATCTACATCGTGTCATCGAGGACGGACCTCTGGTGGCTCAGACAGCCTTCTATCCTCCTGCCATGCGCCGAGCCTGGGCCAAACACATCCTCAAGAAGAACGTGACCACCCAGTACGGCAAGGAGGTCTACGCGGGCCTGGAGCAGATTCCAGAGGAGGACGACGTCGAGATGTCGGGCGAATTAGAGGAGCTGAACACGGAGGAGGACATCGAGATGGAGACCGCCGAGGCGTCCCTCAAAGGCTTGGGCGTCAAAACGGAGCTGTCGAAGAAAGAGATCTCAGAGATCGAACAGAGACTCGCGCGACTTCATCGCAATCTGGGGCACCCCAGCAACAAGACACTCTACAAGATTCTCAAGACCTCTGGAGCAGCGGTCCCTGCACTCCGACTGGCACTTCAATTTCAATGCCATGGCTGCCATATCGGGAAGCTCCCCAAAGCTGTACGAGTGGCTTCAGGCGTGGAGATTCCGAGCGTGCTGGAAGTCCTCGCCACGGACGGACTGGAGTGGCTCTCACCTCAGCAACCCCCCCACATCATGACCCTGAACCTCGACGAGGGGTCCGGCCTCACCAGCGTCACCTACCACGGGCAGAAGGGTGAGCGCAGCGGCAACCGATCAGCCATCGAGGTGATCTCTACGAGGGAATCGTGGTGCAGCCACTACCGTCAACCTGCCCTCCTTCGCATGGACCCTGAAGGGTGCCACTGCTCTCAGGCAGTCGCGAAGTGGGCATCCGACCATGGGATCGAGATATGGATTGCACCTGGGGAGGCGCACTGGCTCCCATGGGCAAGGTGGAACGTCGCATGCAGCTCTTCAAGCGCCTCATGACGAAGATGGCCACCCACGACCCCGATTGCAGCACGCAGGAGCTGGTCACCTGGGCCGTGAGTGCGATCAACTCCATGGACAAGGTGGGGAATCACTCCCCGTTCGAGCACGTGCTGGGCGTAACAGGGATGGCACCCACGAACAACCCCTTCGCCATCATCGACGGGGACACCGGCGAGACACAGGAGCAGAGGCGACTTCTGGCCCGCCAGAGCTACCTCGAGTGCGAGTACGCAGAACGGCGACGCCATGCAGAGCAGGCCAGGAACCGCATCTACCAGACCTGGGAGGCCGGCGACCTCGTGCACTTCTGGCGCGACGGCAAGGGACGGGAGAACCGACCTGGCAAGAAAGGAGGTTGGTACGGACCTGCACGAGTACTTGTCCAAGAAAAACGTCATATCGACGGCCGCACTCGGGCGACCTCGGTCGTCTGGATCGCCCACGGGAACACGTTGATCAGGTGCGCACCCGAGCATCTACGACCAGCCTCCGAAGCCGAGAAGATGCTGACCGAACTCAAGAAGCAGGCCTCCCTCGGGAAGACCATGACAGAGATCCTGGAGACCGCCAAGGCTGGGACGTTCGAGGACCTGGTGGAGCAGCGCCGCCCGGACCTCACAGCGTACGAGCCCCCGAGGACAACCGAGGCGTTCCAACCAGGAGATGGGGCAGAAGCGCCACCTGCCGCTGCCACGGAGGAGGAAACGAATATACCGGAGTCGAGCCACACTACACCGAGGTCCATGGCTCAACCTGAAGCTGAACCAGGCGAACCCTCCGAAGACGCACCGGACCTGGAGATGGTACCACCCGCAGGAGCAGAGATACCTCAACCGCCTCCGCCATTGACCCTGCCTCCAGCTGAAGCACCAGCCACTGGAGGAGCAACGCCAGCAGCACCAGGGGAACCTTCTGCGTCGTCATCGCCAGCGCGCCCTCGGTACCGCATGACACATCGTGGACCAGAGCTGGACCGCTATCAGCCGCCGGAGAAGCGTCGGAAGGATAACAACGACATGGACGAGAGCGAGCTCTTGGTGGACCTTCAGAAGGACGACCTGGACATTCTCCTGGGGGTAGACGAGCATCAGACAGTCTACTTCGAGTACATCAAGAGCGAGGGGGCCGACAGGAGCGCCGACAAGCGCACGATGGAGGCAGTTCTCAACAGCTTCGTCGCCAACCAGCGCCGGAAGGACAAGCTCGAGCTCACATGGTCCAAGATGAACGCATCCGAGAGGGCAGAGTTCGAGGTGGCTATCTCTAAGGAAACGGACAACTGGCTTCAGCACCGAGGACTCCGACCAATACCAACGTCTGAGGTCAAAGACAGCGCCGACATCATCCGGGCGCGGTGGCTCTTCACGAGGAAGGCGGACGGCAGGGCCAAGGCGCGACTCGTGCTCCTCGGCTACCAGACGAAGGACCTCGGGAAGGAACCTACGGCTAGCCCAACTGCCTCTAGACGGGCTCGCAACGTGATGCTCACCATCGCGGCTGCGCACAACTGGAAGTTGATCAAGGGCGACGTCACCTCGGCATTCCTGCAGGCGAACGAACTGGAGAAGGACTTATTCATCGAACCCGACGCCGTGCTGCAGAAGGCCTTCAAGGTGAAGGAGGGCGAGCTCCTACGCGTCGTCAAGCCCGGGCACGGCATCGGGGAGGCCCCACGTCACTGGTGGGAGACGGTGAAAGTCGATTTCAAGACGCTGGGACTGCAGCCTTGCGAGCTGGAGCCGTGCATGTGGCAGGTGCGGTGCCCACAGACCAGACGCCTCATCGGTATGGTCATGGCGCACGTGGATGACTTCATCCTGGCAGGTGACACTGCTCGCCCCAAGTGGACCAACATCGTGTCTCAGACCCGGAAGCTCTACAAGTGGGGCACCTGGGAGGACATGAACGACGGTATCACCAGCCTGGAGCAGTGCGGAGTCACCATCGAGGAGAACGAGATGGGATTCTTTTTGCACCAGCGCACCTACGCCGACAAGATCACCGAAGTACGGCCACCCGATGGCGGACGGCACCGACCGACAGACAAACTGCGCGACAAGGACCAGACCGTGCTGCGTGCGTTCTGCGGGGAGGTCTACTGGCTGGGCGTCAACACCATGCCCTTCCTACTCGCGTGGGTCGCCGAGCTCCAGTCGAAGATTCCTGAGGGCAGCCACAGTCTGTTCTCCGCCGCCAACAACATCGTCAAGCTGATCAAGCAGAACCAACACATGGGACTTCAGGTCCACCGCCATGACTTGGACGATCTGGCCGTCTTCACGTGGTGCGATGCCGCCTGGGCCAGTCGGCCAGATGGTCATTCACAAGGAGGCTACATCACCGCCATTGCAGCCACAAAGGCCATGGACGGCGAGAAGTCGCAGTTCACAGTGCTCGACTGGGGCTCCAAGAAACTTCCACGCGTGGCCCGCTCAAGCCTGGCCGCAGAAGTTCAGGAAGCTGGAGATGCTGAAGGCGAACAATGCATGGTGCGGATGGTGCTGGCCGAGATCCTGCTAGACAAGTCTCCCATCCAGGAGAAGATGACGATGCTTCATCATTTGCCGGCAGTGTTGATCACGGACTGCAAGGCGTTCTACGACCGGGTGGTACGGTCGCAGTCGGGTGGACTCGGGCTCGAGGAGCGACGTACAGCGATCGAGGCCCTGGCTCTTCGGAACGCACTCGATGAAGGAAAGACCGTGGTCAGGTGGGTGCACTCTCACGCGCAGATCGCGGACGGGCTCACAAAGGGCAACTGGCAAGCATTTGGTGTCCTCAAGCTGTTCCTGGAGAAGCAGGAGCGGAGGCTCATATACGACGAGAACTTCATGAGTGCTCGGAAACGGGCCGCCCTCGGGAAGGGCATCTTCGACACCACGAAGCCCGAGGACGCTGTGGCCGCCAAACAGGTCTTCGAAGAGCGCCGGAAGTCCAGGCAGCAGCAGGAGCTCTCCAGGGAGATACAGACCGAGGATGGCAACGTGACGCCGAGCAGCTCTCGGCAGGGTCAGGACGACCCCGTGAACACGGCAGTTTCTTTTCCGCCTGTCTGAAAGGGACACAGAGTAGCAGTTGTTTATGCAGTACAAATCTAGAGGCTTCTCTGTGAGGTCATGGTCTGCCGTGTTCTGTGACCGCCGCCCACTGGCTCAAGGTGTGGGTGGGCGGGCCTGTTTTATCTAGACAGCTGACTGCAGCTGCACAGATCGCGCTGCTGGGGCCGCGATCGTCTCAGGAAAGCAAAAGGTGCTCATCGTGTGGAGAAGGATTCTGATTTACTTAGAAATCGTGAACATCAGTTTTGGACATCCCCGGAGAGAGAGGTGTGGAAGTTTGAGAACTTCAGGGGCCTCTTGAGGCTCTACGGGATTCAGACCCTCGACCTCCTCCTCCTCCTCCTCCTCATCCTCCTGCTCCTCCTCCTCCTCCTCGACTATCAATTGTCTTATTACTCTAATTCTGCTCAGTTTCCCGTCGCCATCCATGCCTTGCGCCCCACGCCCGTCGAGCCAACGGCAATGAGGCCTGGCACCAGGCACGCGCCGAAATGGCTACGGACTCCTCCTCCTTCCTCGTCCTCCTTCCTCCTCCTCCTCCTCCTCTTCCTCCTCCTTCTCCTCCTCCTCCTTCCCCGCCTGCTGCTTCTCCTTCCTCGCCCACCTCCCTCCTCCCCTCCTGCTGCTGCTGTTCGTCCTCGCCCTCCTCCTTGTCTCCTGCTCATCCTGGGAGGAAAAAGACATGTAAACATCATCTTCTGGAGCTCCGCGAAGATTTCTTAGATTTCTTGGAGGTCCGCGACGATTATGTGTCCGCGAAGATTGCTGGGAGGTCCGCGAGGGTCTGAACATCATTGGAGGTCCTTGGAGGTCCGCGAAGATCTAGAATTTGTTCCGCGAAGATTTCTGAAGATCCTTGGAGGTCCGCGAAGATTTCTTGGTTCCGCGCTTTGCCCCCCCCCCCCCCCCCCCCCCCCCCCCTCCCTTGGCGCGCGCGGCGCCGCCAGGCTGGGCTGGGCGCGGATCCAAGAAATCCGTGCGGATCTCCAAAAGGTCATGTTCATGCAACTCCTCGACCGCCTCCTCGACCTCCTCCTCCTCCTCCTCATCCTCCTGCTCCTGCTCCTCCTCCTCCTCCTCGACCTACAAATTTTCATATTATTATAAGTCTGCTCAGTTTCCCGTCGCCATCCATGCCTTGCGCCCCACGCCCGTCGAGCCAACGGCAATGAGGCCTGGCACCAGGCACGAGCCGAAATGGCTACGGATTCCTCTTCCTTCCTTGTCCTCCTTCCTCCTCCTCCTCCTCCTCCTCCACCTCCTCCTCCTCCTCATCCTCATCCTCCTTCCCCGCCTGCTGCTTCTCCTTCCTCGCCCACCTCCCTCCTCCCCTCCTGCTGCTGCTGCTCGTCCTCGCCCACCTCCTTGTCCTCCTGCTCGTCCTGGGAGGAACAAAAACATGTAAACATCATCTTATGGAGGTCCGCGAAGATTTCTTAGATTTCTTGGAGGTCCGCGACGATGTTGTATCCGCGAAGATTTTTGGGAGGTCCGCAAGGATCTGAAAATCATTGGAGGTCCTTGGAGGTCCGCGAAAATCTAGAGACTTGTCCGCGAAGATTTCTGAAGATCCTTGGAGGTCCGCGAAGATTTCTTGGTTCCGCGCGTTGCCCCCCCCCCCCCCCCCATGGCGCGCGCGGCGCCGCCAGGGTGGGCTGGGCGCGGATCCAAGAAATCCGTGCGGATCTCCAAAAGGTCATGTTCATGCAACTCCTCGACCGCCTCCTCGACCTCCTCCTCCTCATCATCATCCTCCTGCTCCTCCTCCTCCTCCTCGACCTACCAATTTTCTTATTACTCTAATTCTGCTCAATTTCCTTCTGCTCATCCTCCTGCTCATCCGCCACCTCCTCCTCCAAGGTGCGCAGCTCCCGTTTTCCCCTTGGCGATTGTGCATCACACGACAATGTCCTTTTCTGGAATTCCAGGCCCGCTGTGATACGCGGGCGCGGATAAAGAAGAATCACCGACATGAGAAGGGGATGGGGGGAAGGTAGGATGTCAAACATGGCGCAAGCGCGGTGTCAGATGTCCGGGGCCCTCCCACACCTCCTCTTTCTCCTCATCGTCCCTTCCTACTCCTCCCTCCAGCGCCCCTTTCTTGTCAAGATCTCGGGCTCCTCATGCAGCTCCTCTTGCGCAAGCTGCTGTCGCTCCTTTTCGTCGTCCCTCCTTCTCACCTTTGCAATCATCCTTCTACCTTTCCTGCATCCTGCTGGCTCCGCTCATCATGTTTCGCTTCTGACCCACCTCCTCCTCCCCTCCTCCTCCTCCTCCTCCTCCTCCTCCTTCCCCCGCCAGATATTGCTCGTCCTCGCGATACTGATCCAGAATTGTTCTCGCATTCGCACTCTCATCAGGACATGGTCCTTGTCTCCGTGGGCCAGAGCGTCGAGGCCGTGACCTCTCTATGCGTACACGTGCTGGGGAAAGCAAAGGCCAGACAGTACTAGCGAACTTCCCTGCTGGAGCTGGTTCCGGCGCCAGTGTCGGTTGGCGTCGTGCTGGCAGGTGTCTTGCTGACGATGACAGCCCCCATCCTCCTCGTAATCCTTGTCCTGCTCTGCATTTCGGAGGATGGCGGCTTCGGTGAAGGGGAGGTGCACGCCGACGTGCAAGGCCGCCGATGGCTGCCACATGACAACGCACGGCGTTGCACACCCTACTGCACACGCTGACGTGACAGGCCAGCACAAACCCGCAGTCTTGCACAAATAATAACAAGTCAACCCAGCACCATCGATGAAAGTAGCACAGCGGGCCAGTATCCCCACGCTCTCCACGACAACAAACTCTGCTTAACCTCTGAATGACGACGGCGGGTCGGGTAAACGTAAACCGGGGACAATGTTCTCCCCAAGCGAATGGCGACTGCCGCATGCCTTCTGCACACGTTTGCGCCAATCCTCAGAGCAATGTGCTAGTCGAGGCGCAATTGCGCACAGACCTTCGGAAAACGGGGGCCACGATCAACTCTACAGCTCATCCCTGCGAAGAACCAGCAGCCATAGATGCAGCCTGATCCGCGCGTGGAACAGAAGCGCTGACAATTATGTGCATGTCGGAGTGCGGGCCATCCAAGGTGCTGCCTCCACATCATCCCCCCCCCCAATCGTCCCACCTACTCGCCCCTCCTCCTCCTCCTCCTCCTCCTCCTCCTCCTCCTTCTCCTCCTCCTCCTCCCGCTCCTCCTCCTCCTCCTCCTCCTCCTCCTCCTCCTCCTACTCCTCCTCCTCCTCCTCCTCCTCCTCCTCCTCCTCCTCCTCCTCCTCCCCCCCTCCCTCCCTCCTCCTCCTCCTCCTCCTCCTCCTCCTCCTCCTCCTCCTCCTCCTCCTCCTCCTCCTCCTCCTCCTCCTCCTCCTCCTCCTCCTCCTCCTCCTCCTCCTCCTCCTCCTCCTCCTCCTCCCCCTCCTCGTCCTCCTCCTCCTCCTCCTCCTCCTCCTCCTCCTCCTCCTCCTCCTCCTCCTCCTCCTCCTCCTCCTCCCCCTCCCCCCTCCTCCTCCTCCTCCTCCTCCTCCTCCTCCTCCTCCTCCCTCCTCCTCCCTCCTCCTCCCTCCTCCTCCTCCCCTCCTCCTCCTCCCTCCTCCCCCTCCCCCCCTCCTCCTCCTCCTCCTCCTCCTCCTCCTCCCCTCCTCCTCCTCCTCCTCCTCCTCCTCCCTCCTCCTCCTCTCCTCCTCCTCCTCCTCCTCCTCCTCCTCCTCCCTCCTCCTCCTCCTCCTCCTCCTCCTCCTCCTCCCCTCCTCCTCCTCCTCCCCCTCCCCCTCCCCCTCCTCCTTCTCCTCCTACTTGACTCCCTCCTCCCACCTGCTCCCGAGGCCGCTGCTCAGCCACTGCGCCCGGCGGGGTCTCTTTCTTTGGGTCGAAGTCGGCCCAGGAGAGGTCCACCGCGAGCCTCCGCGCACGCGCTCGCCGGGGGGATTGTCGACGAATAATAAAAAATACTTCAAGAATGCTCCAAAATGGCCAAACAACATTTTTTCAAAAGTCACCATACTATTTTGGATTACTTTAGAATATTCCTACGGGCCCGACCTGAGACTAGAGGAACCAAAACTTTCGGAGCTCCCCGCGGATGCCTCGGCTCGGCACTGTGCCCCTCTCCCTGGCGCGCGGGGCGCGCCAGGGGGCGGCGCAGGCGGCGCCGCCAGGGGGGCCCGGCGCAGACCCAGGAGATCGCACAGAGCTGCGAGCGTCTGTGTTGTCGCAGCCATTTCCTGATCCAACGACATCGCCCTCCGACCGCCAGGGCCCCCTTCTCCCTTCGAGCCCCTTGTCCGTCCGTGCCTCCCTCCTGCGCCCGGCCTCCCTTGCTGTTTTCTGGGCCAGTTCCTGGGTCCCCCCTGGGACGCAACAGGGTCCGCGGTGCGCGAGGCAGCGCGGAACCAGAGCAGGCGGAACGAGGGTGATCTGCGTTGCGCGGATGCCAGCTGATGTGCCTCTTGCAATTCGCTTCCCCCCCCCACTCCGCCGCCCCTGGAGACGTCCCTGGGTCGAACGAACGTGCCAGCGAGTCTCGACTCGCGAGAAGTCCAGCCTCCCTGCTGGCCTCCCCCCCTCCATGCATGCCAGGTGCAAGCTTGCCGGAGGAATTAAGGCGGGCATGCCATCGCTCGGGCGGCCACTCTCCGTGCATGCTTCGACGTCGGGCGCGCTCCTGCTTTTTGCCGGACGATCCATGGGATGCCCCTCGATGGTCCTCGCCGAAAAAAAATGCGCACGCCCGAGCGATGCCAAGCGGGGCGCAGGAGAGGGGGGGGCGCGCGAGGGCAGGAAGGATCGCCGGCCTCACGCAGCGCAGAAGGGGGGGGTGGGCGGCGCGAAGAAACGCGCCATCGCGCCGCCTCCCTGCTCCGTGGTCGGGCCCTGGCGCCTGTCGATGATCCTCATAACGCGTGTTAGCCTTAGGTCGGGCGTGTCCCCCGACAGGCGGAGTTTGGACGAAAAATGAAAACACTTGTCAAGAAAAGATTCAGCAAGCATAGACAAATAGTCAAAACATCGTCCACAGACTATTTCTAATACTATTTTTGAATATTCCCCCTGCAGAGGGACAGGCCCGACTTGGTGTTAGCCCCACTGCGTGCTGTCCAACGAAGACCTTCGACACGACGCAGGCGATGCAATGATCTGCTGGTTGGGCTGAAAAGGGGTCACACACATATTGTAGGAAACCGAACTCTATACACCAACGCTTTTTCCGGCCCTGCGCTGAAACTCTCACAAGAAAGCGGATCCTGTTGTATATGGGATCCTGGTGTATACATGTTTCATTGTTTCCCTGGGGAATCGGGGAACAAGTATACACCGCACCACCCCGACGTCGCCCCCGACCCTCAAAAAGACATGGGATTGAAAGAGAGCCCGCCACTGGTAATGTATGTGTTCCGGCTTCCGACACTGGGCCAACGTACGTCCTGAGGATCTTCGAGCCTGATGGGCCGGCGTGCCTCGGCGGAGCGGGCCCCCCGGGCGACCGCGCTGCATCCACGCGCTGCCTCCGTCTGCATAGACAACCTCATCGAAACAGACACTGCGTCAATGCCTTGTGTTTTTTTGTTTCAGCGACCTCGCGCTGCTACGTAGTTCGCAAAACAGATCGTATTAGACGCTTCTCACACAGACAGCGGTTCGCTAGTCAGAGTCGGCGGTGCCGCCCATCAGACTCCGTCAATGCCTTGGTGCGCCATGTCTTCCATGGTGGAAGGCTGCGAAGCCTGACCACCAACTGCAACACATCCTGCGCGCGACGTCGGAGCAAACTTTCTGGAGAAATGCAGGGCTGGGCCCTGGAACACTAAAAGACCGCATCTTTCAGAGAAGACGATCAACAGCCACTCGATCGAACGCTCCTGAGACATCCGAACAATACAGTGCTATGCGTTCTCTTAAACAGAGAGCGTCAAGCCACGTGAGGACAACGTATACAATAACATCTCTGGCACTGTGGTCCGTTCGATATGCAAAGTGAAAGGGCCCAAATGCACCTGCCTGTTCTAGGCCAGGCACAAGCAAATCTCCAAGCAAACGCTCGGAACCATTCGAGAGCTCGGATGTCAGCTGCCGACCTCTGCAATTGTCCGGGCCCGTCACTGCAGACCGCTTGAGAAGACGAGAGGCCCACTGACCCGGAACCGGCCCTGCGGGTGGCAACTCTGGGCCGGACGCGGGCTTGGTCCCCCCCGGGCGCGCGCTCCCGCCGCCCCCTTCCCGCCACCTCACCCCGCCCCCCTCCCGTCCTTGCCGTCGCTCGGACCTCCATGCCCCGTGCCTTTGTCGGTCTCGCGCGTGCTTCAATGTTTGCTCCCCTGGACGACCCAGGATGCTCCTCGAGGGGCCTCGCCGAGAGAAACGTAGGCACACGCCCGAGAGATGCCGAGCGTCTTGGCGGCACGCACCTGGGGGTGGCGCGAGAGCGTGGGGGCCCTCTTAGAAGGGCCTTGCGCCCTCTGAGGCCTCTTGGAAGCCAGGAGGGCTCCCAAGAAGCCATACGCGTGCGTATAGAAGCCCCTCCCCGTCTTCTTGGAGAATGTGTCCCCCTCAAGCCACCCCCTGGCGCGCGACGCCAACATTCGCCCGACAGCCTCCTGGCGCGAGGAAGGATGAGATTGCGTGCAGCGGCGTTGCGATTCTGTCCATGACGCGAAGGAGTCTGGAAAGGGGGAGGTGAATTTGAGCCGGGGCCGATCGTCCCGGCATTCCCGTAGGCCTACCACGGCACGCTTCGAGAACAGAGTGTTTTAGTCTCACCAGCCCTCTGAGCGGAGGTGGGTTAGCGAGTTTCCGCTTCCATATTCCCCTTGTCCCCCTGCGGGGCGGGGTTTACCCCTCTTCTCGTTACCCCATCCCCTGGACGTAAACGAGGCGCCCCGCGGGTATTTGAAGCGTTTTTGTTTGGCCCAAGATGGCTCCAAGAGGGCCTCGGAGAGCCAAAGATGACCTCCAAAATGACTCAAGATGGCTCAAGCTGGCTTCGGTATGCTCCAAGAGGCCCCGAGACCGCCCCAAGACGGCTCGAATTGGCCAGGAAGCTTCCCAGGGAAATCACTCGGCCCAATCCCTTCAATCCATGCTCGTGTGCCTTCTCGCCTTTCCGCTTTCGACGGCCCTCCGAAGCCTCAAGGCTGCTCCAAGAAGACACATGAGAGCCCCTAGATGAGCCCAATAAGAGGGTCCCAAAGTGGCCCCAAGAGCGCCCCAAGAGTGGCCAGGAGGCAAGTTAGAGGGACTCTAGAGGGGGGCGCTAATGAAGTACCCCCCCGTATGTGATCGACCTCCTCCAAGATGGCTCGGAGATGGCCCCCCAAGGCTTCCAGCAGTACCCCAGGAGGGCCCAACGAGCCCCCAAGAGGCCCCTAAAAAGGCACCAAGAGGCCCCAAAGAGTCCCCCAAGATGCCCCAAGAGGTTCCCACGAGACACCCAAGACGCTCCAAGAGGCCCACTGGACCGCCAAGAGGCCCCCAAGACACCTCAAGAGGAGCCCAAGAAACTCTCAAGAGACATCCGAAGAGACTCCGAGCGGCATCCAAGAGGCCTCTGGCCTTTCTGCTCGCCCTCCTCCTCCTCCTCATCCTCCTCCTTTTCCTCAACCGCGTATTCCTCCTTCTCCTCATTCTCCTCCTCCTGCTACCTCCTCCCTCCTTCCCCTCCCCCTCCTCATCCTCCTCTCCCAATTCCTCCCCCTGTTGGGGTATGACGGCTTCGCAGCCCTTCAGTCCGCTGAATGGTTCTCCACATCCCACATCCCTGATCAGAGCAACTCGCCCGAACATGATTTGTTGATGCGTTGATGGGGGTTCAGCGACGCGTCTAGCATAACCAACAATGCACTATCCGAGCATGAAGCCAATGTCTTGAAGCAAGACTGTCTCAGCCAGGGATGGTATACAATGACATTTCGCACAAGCCACAAGAGGCACTTACCAGAGAGAGGGGGGGCCGAAGGGTCATTCATTGTCCCTGGGCGCGTGGCTGAAGTCGGCTTCCGCGGTGCGGCTTGCTATTGCATTGTTGCGTTGTTGGTGCTGCTGCTGCGCTGCTGTGTTGTGTTATGATGTGTTGTATTGTTGTGTGTTTCTTGGTTGTTGTTGTTGTTGTTGTTGTTGTTGTTGTGGTTGTTGTCGTCCATGGACGCGACCCCCCCCCCGCGACCCACCCCACGACCCACCCCGCGACCCACCCCGCGGCCCAACCCGCGACCCACCCAGCGACCAACCGGGCGACCCACGCCTGCGGCGGGCTCGTTGTGCAATGTGTGAAAAAACTAGGGGCCTGCGGCGGGCTTCTCCAGAGCCTCGCAAACTGCTGACGCCCCTCACTCCTTCAGCAACTGAGGCAACGTAACATTCTACTGTGGGCCTACAGGGCCTACAGGCAGGTCAGGGCGCTTCGCCACCGCTTGTCGGAAGGGGTGGCGTCGCGCTGCCAGGATCAACCCAAATGCCACAAACAGGAACTTTCGGAGGTCCGCGCGGAGATCCTGGATCGGCGCTGGGGCCCCCCCGGCGGCGATCCGAGAAATCCGCGCGCACCTCCGAAAGCTTATGTTTATGACACTGTGTGCTCCCCGATGGGCAGGCCCGCGCCTCCTCGAGAACGCCTCCGCGATCGCCTCGGGCTCCAGCGGCCCCGGCACCACGTGGCGGCCGTCCGCGCCCCCGGCCCCGAAGAACAGCAGCCGCGGCAGCTCCTGGGGACCACGACCCTCTCGCGCCGCGCAGCGTCGAGACACAACCACCAGTGAGGAGGAGGAGGAGGAGGAGGAGGAGGAGGAGGAGGAGGAGGAGGAGGAGGGGAGGAGGAGCAGGAGGAGGAGGAGGAGGAGGAGGAGAAGGAGGAGGAGAGGAGAGGGAGAGGAGGGAGGGAGGGGGAGGGAGGAGACTCCAGGTTGCGCGCAGACAGGCCCTCCCCCAAAGGCAGCCCCGGCTGGCCTCTATAGAGGGCCCCCCCGAGCAGCCGGGGGCGGCCTCAGCGCCCCGGCGCGGCCTCCAGCGGCGCCCCCGGGGGCGCTCCGCGCCGCAGGGGGCGTTGAGACCGCCCCGGGCTGCTCGGAGAGCCCCGCTGGGGCCAGCCGGGGCTACCCCCTGCGAAATGCTTAAGAAATCATGGGTTAAGAAATTCATAGTCTCAGAATCTGAATGAAAACCCAGAATGTCTATTCAAAATCTTGGGATTTACATTGAAAAGTTAAGAATAATCGAGACTCTGGACGAAAACTTAGGTTTTCTTAAGCATCGCCTCAGGTGTACCTCGGAGGGGCGGCTCGTCTGCAAACTTTTGTCGTGTTTGCTGTTGTTGTCTGTTCTTGTGTCGGTCATGTTCTGCGTCGACGGAGAGCTTCTGGTCCTTGTCGCCCTCCGGGAGTCTTTAGCGGAGCCCGTCAAAAAGACTACATCAGGACGAAGAGCCGCGCGCCCCGGAGGGGGGTCCAGCGCAGATCCAAGAAATTCGCGCGGAGCGCCGTAAGCTCATGTTTCGGGGGACCCGGGTACAGGGCTCGGGAATCCCCGACGAGATCGTCAAAAAAATGACGAGGCCGAGCCTGCATTTTGACGAGGCCTCCCGCTGCAGACATCCCACGAAACTCCTCCTCGTCAAAATCCGAGTCGCGGTCGTCAAAAAAAAATGGCGAACCCGAGTCCTGGCAAACCCGGGTCTTACGCTCCCCCGAATGTTGATGGCGCCCTTTCTCCTTCGAGGTTTAGGTTGCTCCCGTCGTACTTAAGGACTATCTCCCAGAAATAATTCCGAGCACCCAGGAAAGTATCGAAACAATGTCGAACGAGTATCGCCTCCTAGGGCCCGACGCGTGAAAACCCTCCAGTTGCGGTACTTCCTTGGTGCTCGAAGTTATTTCTGGTGATCAGAGGGCTAGAGTAGGCTGGAACATCAGAACTCGAGATAGCTAGGTCTACAGTCGGACTCGCTTGGACAGGACACGCGAGAGGACACAAGACCATTCCGAGGGCCACATGGCCACAGGCATGTAGGAAGCATGGGCCGCGAGACACAGGAGACAAGGGTAGCCCTGATTAGGCAGGGTCGCCCTGCTACTCTGGGCCGACTGTACCACCGGACCCTGAAAGCAGTCTCCTGTGAGGATGGCGAGGAGGTGCGTGCCAGCTGAAGCGCGGAATCGAGTCGGGGGCGCGGAGCCGAGCCGAGCGCAGCAGGCCTCCGACAGACCTCAGGCAGAGGGCGGCCGCCGGCAGCCGCGCACGGCTGGGGCATGGAGCACGGCCAGCTTTTGGCGCTGCAGCGCGGCAGAGTCGACGGTACGCGAGAGTGACCCTAGGCAAGAATGCCCTTTGGTGCGCGGACGCGGGGTGACCAAAGCCAAACGCGCAAGCCGCTGCTACCGCTTCGCGTTGAGCGGTCGGGGTGCACCATTGGGCCCGCACTAAAGGTTACTCTGGCGACAGGTCACTCTTACGTCTAGTCGACAGAGGCAGTCCGCACACACATCCAGGCCAACAGGGCTACGGTTTGCGAGTTGCCTGGCATGCAAAGATAGAGGCCCCCCAGCTGGGGTCCGAGCAGATGGGGTCCGAGGATCGCGCCGCATCGCCAACGCATCGGCGATGCATCGGCGATGCATCGGCGATGCGTCGACGATGCACCGGCGACGCATCGTCGACGTGGGCGATGCATCGGCGACTTCGACGTGAAGCAAATCGGGCTGCACATCGAGCCACATCGTCGATGCATCGGACATGCGGCGCGACGACCATCCGATCCCATCTGCTCGGGACCCATCTCGGAGGCCGAACAGAGGCAGTCCGCACGCGCGTCCAGGCCACCTGGGCTACGGTTTGCGAGTTGCCCCGCATGCAGAGGGTCGGTGGCTCCAAGATGGGGACCCGAGGGATGGGGTCCACAGGACGAGGCGCCTGAAGCAACGCAAGTATCCACCCTTGGATCCCTCCCCATCCCTAGACTCCTACCCCTCAGGACCCAATCTTTGAACCCCCGAAGGAGGAGGGGAGGAGACGAGAGGCGGCCGCGGCCAGACGAGGAGCCGTGGAGAAGGAGAAGGACGAGGAAGAGGAGGAGGAGGAGGAGGCGAGAAGACGAGGAGCGCAGCCAACAGAGGGTGAGAATCAGCAGCGCAAGAGATGGCAGCGCGCGCTCTCACGGGGGGAGGAAACCAGACAGGCAGAGGGCGTGGCCCTGCCCCGAAGGCTACTGACAACAGGCGCCTGCGGCCATCCCCTCCTCCTCCTCCTCCTCCTCCTCCTCCTGCCTCCTCCTCCTCCTCCTCCTCCTCCTCCTCCTCCTCCTCCTCCTCCTCCTCCTCCCTCCTCCTCCCCCTCCTCCTCTCCTCCTCCCCTCATCCTCCTCCTCCTCCTCCTCCTCTCCTCCTCTTCCTCCTCCTCCTGACCTCCTCCTCCTCCCTCCACCCCCCCCTCCTCTCCCCCTCCACCCCCCCCCCCCTTCCTCCTCCCCCTCCTCCTCCTCCTCCTCCTCCTCCTCCTCCTCCTCCCCTCCCCTCTCCTCCACCTCCTCTCCTCCTTCTTCCTCCTCCTCCTCCTCCTCCTCCTCCTCCTCCTCCTCCTCCTCCTCCTCCTCCTGCGGCCTCCGGAGGACCATTCCAACACATGTTTTGGATCTCCCTCCTGTAGAGGGACGTGCCCGACTTTGAGGCTGCAGTCGCGGCGCTGCCAAAGGGGGAACGCTGAACGGGCTCGCGCCCCGGATTCCAGCCCACGAGGGCGCGGACGCGGACATGCTCGCCGGTCGTGACTACAGTCGGACTCGATTGGACAGGACACGCGAGAGGACACAAGACCCTTCCGAGGGCCACATCGCCACAGGAGAGTAGGAAGGCACGGGTCGCGAGGCACGGGACACAAGGGTACCCTTGAGCTGGCAGGGTCGACCTACTAATCTGGCCCGACTGTATGCTCGCCGCTCGTGATCATTCAGGGGAAAGAGGAGAGCTGAGGGGAATGTGACAGCGTGACGAAGCCCGGAAGTGCAGCACGCACAAGGAATGCGAATTAGTCCTGGACTCGGGCGGAGGGAGACACAGGGAAGAGGAAGGGAGGATGAAAAAACTGCATAAACATAAACTTTCGACGCTCCGCGCGGATTTCTTGGATCTGCGCCAGGGGCGGTACCAAAGGCGCCGCCAGTAAGCCCCAACGCGGATCCAAGAAATCCGCGCGGACCGTCGAAAGTTTATGATTATGCCGTACTTTCTTCTTCGAGGAAGAGAAGAGGAATCTGTTCGCCGCCTGTGATCTCCAAGAAACCTGGGCCGTGCTCCCAACGGACCGCGAGGTGCCGCCCACGTCGGCCACGCGATGCCGCGCGCGTGCCGGGAAGCCTTCAACCCTCCCCAACGGTGCGACGGGGGCGGGGGGAGAGCGGGCCGCCTGACCCCTCCTCCTCCTCCTCCTCCTCCTCCTCCTCCTCCTCCTCCTCCTCCTCTTCTTCTACTTGTTCTTCCTCCTCCTCCTCCTCCTCCTCCTCCCACCCCTCGTGCTCCCCCTCCTCCTCCTCCTCCTCCTCCTCCTCCTCCTCCTCCTCCTCCTCCTCCTCCTCCTCCTCCCTCCTCTTCCTCCTGCTCCCCCTGCTCCTCCTCCTCCTGCACAATTACTCAATATGAATACTACTCTCCCTCTTCCTGATGACGGTTTGAAAATATTAGCCCCCCCCGCGTACTGCTTTTTACACACAGGATTCCCCGGAATTGGGTTTTCGCCTGCATTTGTTCAAAATGCTGCTCCCGCTGCAGCGCTGGCCTCATTTCCGTGCTTCCGCTCGTTCCGAATCGTGCTCCCGCTGCAGCGCTGGCCTCATTTCCGTGCTTCCGCTCGTTCCGACTCGTGCTCCCGCTGCAGCGCTGGCGTCATTTCCCGTGCCATGCCACGGCATGCAATGCAATGCTAGGTTGATACTACGCTTTGCGGTGCTCTTCTACGCCATGCCATGCCGTGCTCTACAATGCATCGTGTACCCTTTCGGGATCATGGCTCTGCTCGACATCCGACTGTGCGAGTAGAGAGGGGATGTACGCCATGGTAAGGGATGGGAGGGCGGGGTCGGATGTCAGATATGACGCGAGCGCACCTAGCTTGTCCTCCTCCCCCTCCTCCTCCCCCTCCTCCTCTCCCTCCTCCTCCCCCTCCTCCTCCTCCTCCTCCTCCTCCTCCTCCTCCTCCTCCTCCTCGGGGGGGGTGAGCGGGGACGGGCGACCTCTGCGAGCGCGCGTGGGGGCGTCGGCTCTGCGTCCTTGACCTCCCAGGCCTGGAACAGCCAGTCGAACTCGTGCAGGTACAGCACCTCCCCGCCCCTTCCGAGGACGGCGAGAAGGTCTGGTGTAAGAAGGGTGATTTCGACGGCTGCTGGGGCGCCTCAGGTCGTGCTGGAGTGCCTAAGGTCGCGCTGGAGGGACCTCGAGTCCAGCGAAACCAACCTTCTCCAACGAACCCTTCTGGCAGCCTCCGAACCTGCCTCCGACTCCCTCGTGACCGCGCCCCTCGCTGCTCCTTCCACCGGTCCCCCTCCTCCTGAGCCTCATGACCCTCCTTGCTCCCCCCCCCCAAACATGCCCTGACTATCCGTGTCCTCTGCATCATCCCCCTGCACTCCCCGCTCCTGCTCATCATCCAGGTCGCCCGCGCCCCACGAGTATCATCGCGCTCCACGGCTCCATGCCTTCTCCCTCTCCCGCTCCACCTTTCCCAATCCTGCTTCGTTATTCCGCCTCCTGTCCTGATTCCTCCTTCTTTCGTCCACTACCAATCATCATTCGTCCATTCTCCAACTCCCTGCCTTCTCCCGCCCTCTTTCCGTTCTCTGCCCTATTGCTTGTCCTTGTTCGCATATCGCTGCTCAAAGCCTTGGGACCTCCGTCGACATCGTACTCATCCTCATCGTCCACATCCTCCTCGTCCTGTTTCTCCTCCTGGCGAGGGGCACTCAGGAGCATCCCTAGTAATGTTCAACGATTGTGCAGGGTCGGTCTCATGTGCGACTCAGCCAAAGCGCTAGACCTTCGAAATGAGCGGCAACACATGTGGACGTTGTGGTGGTCCAAGATAGGCTCGTCTGCAAAGGAGGAACAAGTGAAGGCCTATCGGTTGCGGCAGGAAGCCCCGTCTGTTGACGATATATGGAAGCTCAGGGGTAACAGGCCGATGAGTGTGCTTCGAAGAAACATGTGAGAGGCGCATGGAGCAGGTGGATGTCCGGCAGGGCCGCTTGCACCACTGTCTGCATGCCTCTAGTTTTCCAGGCACCGGAGGAGTCGGTGGCACAGCTGATGTTGTCTTGGAACTTGAAGTAGATGAGTCTCAACTCGATGCGAAAGTTGCCAGCGAGTGGAATGCCCATTGTGCTTCCAGGGAGCGCCTAAGAAGTCGTGAGGCACTGCCTGAAGAACTTTTAAATGCTGCAGGTCAGTCTCAGGCGAGCCCTGCCGTTCGGAGTGCGAGCCCCGCGTTGCAGCAATGGCTTATTCAAGGGCTTGCAGAAGTGCTGCAGCGGATTTCTGCGTGGATTGTTGCCCGAAGCGGCAAGCGAAAAACGAAGTGAGTTTCGCGTGGATTATTTTTGGTCTTCATTCCTGACCCAAAAAATCCGCACGGAGTTCACATCGAAATCTGGAACGAAATTCTCCAGGACACCCCGGGCCCACCCTATGGTTTTCCGAACGAAATCTGCTCTGCGATGCTGGCGCCATGACAGGCGGCGGAGCTAAGATCGGAGAGTGTCCCGCCTGCTTTGCCATGCACCAGTTGTGGTGCCAGTGTGCAGGAAACTATAGGACTCGAGCGGGCATTGCCGCCGCTTGCAAAAGCAAGACGCATCCTGGGTTAACCAGCCAGCGTAGTAGGATCAGCAGGGGTCTCCACCCGAAGTCAACCTCGACCCCGCCTCCTAGGCTCGGACCCCTGTGTACCCCATCGGCCGAGATCCGAGCTCAGCGGGTGGGGAAGCTGCACGTCGAGGAAGCGAGTTCGGGTTCTGGCCCGGTGTTGGGCAAGTATGGCTTGGACGCCCCAGAGCCGCTTTACATGTATAGGATTAGGTCGGGCACGTCCTCATACAGGGGGATTATGGACGAAAAATAGAAAATACAAAAAATATCAAACAGAGTCAAAAAATGCTCAAAAAATCGTCCCCCGACTATTTTTGACACTCTTTGAATACAGGGTCGGCGGCACGTGCCGTCAGACCTTCGGACAACTTTTTCTCGTTCCTCATTCCTCACTGAAATTCCTCTTCAATCGTACTCCATGTTTCCCTTCTAGTTTGTTTCTGCACCCTTCCTCCTACTTCATCCCTTCTCCGTCTCAATGCTCCTTCCAATGTTCCTTCTTCGCTTTACCCTCCTGCTCATTCATATTCATATCCCGCTTTGATTGACCAAACTGCCCCAACCACTCTGCCGGCATTGCTCAATCGCTGCCCGCTTGAAACGCTGGGCCAACAACTCTCACCATGATCGGAACAGCCGTACCTGCGCTTTCCCAGCAGAGGCGCGCCACGTGGCCAAACAGTTTTTTCCGCAGCGCCCCCCCCCCCCCCGCAGCGGCTCCATGCCATCCCCATTGTGTTTGTTTTCCTCCTCTTAGAGCAAAGAACTACAGCGTACACGCAAACGCTGGGAGGTCCGCGCGAATTTCCTGGATCTGCGCTGGACCCCGCTCCCTAGCGCGCGGAGCGCGCCAGGGGCGGCGCCGGAGGCGCCGCTGGGGGGACTCAGCGCCGATCCAAGAAATCCGCGCGGAGCGACGACAATGTGGTGTTGCGTACATATATGTGTATCTATTTCGCAAATCGATTGCACCACATAGTTTGCACGACATAGATTGCACAACGCATCTTGCACCACATAGACTGCACAACATGATCGCAACACATAGGTTGCACCACATAGCTTGCATCACACACATACACACATGGCACCACAAACATTGCACCACACGTTTTGCTCGACCTTTATTGCCCAACATTAGGTCGCACCACATAGATCGCACGAATACATGGCAAGACATAGATGTTACAACACATGTCGCACCCCCCAGGGTGCACCACGTACATTAACATTGTACCACGTAAATTGCCACCCCCATAATTATTCGACAAACTGTTGAGGTTGCTAGAAACACACTGTTTGGGGCCCACGCTGGCTAACATGCAATTGCTTCTTCTTCTTCGACCGGTCCTGCCTACGTTTTCTTGCCGCGATCCTCGCTCCTCCCACGCGCCCCCCCCCCCGTCACGAAGACGCGTACGCTGCCGTGGACACCGAGCTTGAAGCGCTTCAGGGCCTCCACCTGACGGGGAGGAGAAGCGCCCCGGCGCGCGCAGGAGCCCCGGGAGGCCCGGGGCGGGCTCTGCCGAGATGGCGCTGCGGGCCCCCCCGCGGCGACGCGCGGCCTGCGGCCGCGGGGAGCAGATGCTCGAAGGTCGCGGCAGACGGGGGAGACTGGGCTCCCTCCTGCCCCGTGCTTCCTGCCCCCCCCCCCGTCCTCGCCGTGCTGCCCCGCCGCTCCCTCCGCAGACGTCATCGGCCGCCCTGCAACTTCCTCGTCCGTCATCGCCGTGATGACTCGGGGCCTTGAGTCGTCGCCGTCCTGGGTCCTCGTCGTGGGTCGTCGTCGTCGTCGTCGTCGTCGTCGTCGTCGTCGTCGTCGCTCTCCCCGTGCTCCTCCGGTGAGTGGGGGGGGAGGGCCCAGGCCGAGCAGCGGGACATCGGCGGACATACACGTCGTTCAGTTCTAATCGTGCTCATTGCTAATTGCGCTCGTTTCTAATTGTTCCTGGCCCCCTAGTGGCCAGGAACGAGGTCCAGGATAGAACAATTAGAAATGAAAGGATCTTGGCCCCCAAAAAATCAAAGAACTCTAGAAGAATTAGAAACGAACAATGTGTACCAACTTTCGAGGGTCCGCGTGGATCTCTTGCATAAGCGCTGGAGCCCCCGGCGGCGCGCGGGAGGCAACGCCAGGGGGGGAGGGGGCCAGTGCAGCAGACCCAAGACATCTGCGCGGAGCTCGTACAACTTGACTGTTGATGCCGTTTTTTTCTCGACTCCCCCCTCGGTCCCCCCCTCCCGGCTGAGCTGCAAAAGGGGGAGGGGGGGGGGGCGCCCTCGTGCCCGCTCGCGCGCGCGCGCCTGCTGCTGGCTCTCCCTGCCGTTCCTGTCGGCGAGGATCAGGAGCGTCGGCACCCTGTCGCCCAGGATCGCCACCTCCGGCTCATCCTCCTTCTGCTTCTCAACGCCCCTTGGGCTCTCCTCATCCTGCTGCGCCTGCTCCTCCTCCTCCTCCTCCTCCTCCTCCTCCTCCTCCTCCTCCTCTTCCTCCTCCTCCTCCTATTCCTCCTCAACGCCTCTTCGGGCTCTCACGTCCTCGTCCTCATGCTCTTCCCGTTCATGCGATGCACCCCCTGAGAGCGAACTCGCGCCGAAGCACGCGTGGCAGAGCTGTGGAGCGGAACGGCGCCCGCTACGGCTGCACCGCGACGCCCGCGACGCTGCTCCGAGCCCCCCTCGCCCCCTCCACGCTCGATGGCCGGGCAGTTCGGGGTCGGTGCGTCCCCCCGCTGATGAGTATTGCTTCACCGATCCCCACCCCCAGCGGCGTGCTCGGGGCCCCGCTGGCCGATTTGCCCCCCCTGGATGGGGACACAGGTCGCTCCCTTCGGGCTTCGAGGGGTGCAGACCCCAACTGGGGTGGCAGTTTGGCGGGGGCCTCGAAGGGGAGTGGACATGGGGATGGGGGTCGGACAAACGATACCGAGCTGAGCCCGCCGCACCCCCCGTCCACGCTGCCCCTGCCAGCTGCGAGCTCGGGCCGCCGCACCCGCCCGGCCGCGCTGGGGCGCCCGCGTCGATCGCGGTCAGGAGGTGCTCCACCTCACGGGGGGAGGCCTTCCTGCTGTCCTCCCTCCTCCCACCCTGTCCGTACATACGCTGCGAGACGGAGGAGGAGAAGGAGAAGGAGGAGGGGGAGGACGAGGAGGGGGAGGAGGAGGAGGAGGAGGAGGAGGAGGAGGAGGAGGAGGAGGAGGAGGAGGAGGAGGAGGAGGAGGAGGAGGAGGAGGTGGAGGAGGAGGAGGAGGATGTGTAGCAGGAGGAGCGGCGACTCCACGCGGGTACCTCCCTCTGCCTTCCACCCTACCAGAGCGGGAGCTACGTGTGTCAGGCAGACGTTGCCCACGCTGGGGGAAACCGAGGGCCCCGCGCGACCGCTTTCAGACCATGGGAGGGGCTCAAGTGGATGGGCCTTCGAAACCACAGGGCTGCTTGCTTTCTCCAATTATGATTTCTTGTTTTCGGTTCTTTTTTTTTCCGGTTCGCTTCCGTCGCCATTTGTCCCCGGTCCCGGTTCTGCTTTCGATTCAGGCGCCGTCTTCGTCGTTCCGTCCGCTTGGGTGATCCTTTTGTTCATCGTTGTCATAATCATGAATCATGAGCAAGATATTTGGGAACTGCCAAACAAACTTGCTGAGTCCCACCGTAAGCGCGCGGCGCGCTTGCGGGCAAGGTCTATATTCAGATCCACTGCGTCGTGAAACTGTCTGGGACAGGGGCGTCAAAAGGCGGAGGCGCAGTGGATATACATAACAAAGAGCATCAGAGGGGCCGAATGTTTTCCCCTATCCACTGCTCCTCGGGTGTTTTGGGAGGGAAGCCGAAGCCCCAGTGTACGCAATGGATATGGACATACATATTGCCCGCAACGGTGGCGCAACAGCGGAAGCCCGATGCTGCGCGTAGGCGCGGCGATACGCAGCAAGCGGCTCACCCTGGGAGCCACCAACCACGCTGGACGAATCAATTTTCTGGGTGCAAGCGCCCATGTGTGGAAGCTGGGCGAATGCTGGCAAATCCGTGGCTTCTAAAACGGTTTTCCCGGAAGAAAAGCACAAACACCCGGAATCAAACTCAAATCACTAAATAGTCAGCGGGCTGCTTTCCGGAAGAAAGGAAAACAATTTCCCAAAGCTCCGTTTTGGCAGCCGAGAGCTTGCCCGCCTTCGCCCGGCCTCTGACGTGTGGCAAGCTCCGGACCCCCCGAATCCCCAAAAAACCGTGTGGCATCTCCGCCTGGCCTCCGCAGGCTTCCGCCGGCGGAGCCGTCCCCGTTTTTGCCTTCCGCCCGCCTTCCGCAGGCCTTGCGCCGCCGTCAGCCGAGGAAGCGGGGCCGATCCTGTCGGCTCTCGATAGCGTTAGGTCGGGCATGTCCCCCTGCAGGCGGATACTGGACGAAAAAAGGAGACCCAGAACATATTCAAACATCGACAAAAAATACTCAAAAATCGTCCCCATACTATTTGGGGACAATTTTCGAATATTCCCCCTGTAGAGGGACAGGGCCGACTGAACGATGGCGAGGCCCGTTTCTGGAACGCGCCATATGGGTGCCACCCTGCACCAAGGAACATGCTCAGCCTACTGCTCCCACGGACACACACACACACACACAATCATCCGATCATTCCTCCACCTTCTTTTCGGCAGGCTCACGTCGTTGTGACGTGGGTGTGGGCTTCTGGCACCACGTGGATCGTTCGACCTTTGAGCGGTCGACGCTTTCAACGCCGAGGTCGATCACTACTGGCCGAACCCAGGCAGCTGGTGCGAGGCAAAACGTTCGGAAGGGGACCAGCTCAGAGGGAAACGTCGGCCTGGAATCGGCGATAAGTGGCCGACAAATCGCCCGATAGGTCCCCGATGGCGAATCCGAATGTTCTTGGCGGGGTGGGCTATCGGGCCCCGATCGGCGATTAGTGGGTGACTGGGGGTCGATGCTTCCCACCCTGAGCCCATCCCTCTCCTAACGTGGCCCCTGATGGTGGAATTCATTCCTGAACGCCCGCGCTGGAGTCGCCGACGCGCCATCGGGGCACCTCCCATTCATGGGCGTCTGTTGGCTCGAACACCGAGTCGGCACATGCAGTATTTCGCGATGTCCGGCCGACGTGGAGTCTGACCCTGTCTACCAGACCACCCCAACCCAACCCGAAAGAGCCGAATTTCGGGTTTGAGGGGGCGGGCTTCATTTGCATTTTTTCAGTGTTCCCTTCCCCCCCCCCCACTGGAATGAAGGGCAACATTGGGGGGGCTGGCATAGGGGGGGAAACGCCGACCCCGAATGGGCGATACATCGCCGATGAAGCGACGATAGGTCCCCGAGAGTGAATCCGCACCTTCCTGGGCAGGTTGGGGCTATCGGGCCCATATCCGCGATCGATGGGCGATTGGGGGTCGACGCATCCCCCACCCTACGCCTATCATCCCCCTACGGTTGCCCCTGATGGAAATGGACGGCAAATCGAGGCCTTCTGGTTGGGGTTGGGGCGGTCTGGTGGGCGATGGGACCCGGCCTGAAGCCCCCGGGACAATCGAGACGTATCGGGAAGAGCCAGCTGTGGCCCTGGGCCACGGTGCCCCCAGCTCGTCGAGCCACTCAGCCTGGAGATCCCGGGGGCACCTTGGGCCAGGGACACTTCTGGCAACGCCTGGAAGCACCCAGGGTGCAACGCCAGCCACGGGGGAGGGTCGAGAGATCAGGCGGGGCCCACGAATCGAAAGCACACCCTGGGAATGCCCGCGTTTGCTTTTCGCCCGGCGCATGTGCGCGCAGATTGCTGGTGGAGGGCGCGAGCACAGGACGAGGAACATTGCTGTCTTCGCAACCTTCTACACTCTCCTGTCTACCCTTTATGTAGTCACACCCTTTACCCTCCACCTTATACTCTCCACTGTTTGTAATATACCCTCTCTACTCTGGCCTCTCTACCCTTTGCCCGCCCTTCACTCTGTACTCAATACTCTCGGTGCTATGTCTGCACTCTGCGCTCTGATCTCGGCTCTCTACGCTGTCATCTACACGTTCTTCTCTCTTCGCTATCCTGTCTGGCCAGAATGTGCGGCCTTCTTCTTCTTGTCCTTGTCCTTCTTCTTCTGCGCCGCCTCCTCCTTCTTCTCTCTCTTCCTCCTCGCCTCCTTCTCCTTCTTGTCGGCCTTCTTGATGGTCCGGCGCTCCTCCGGCGTGCTGTTGCGGAGCACGCCGCGGCGCCACGCCGCCAGCAGGGTCCGAGCGCTCGGCTTGGGCATCGCTGGCGCCGCGGTTCGGCCAAAATCTCGGCACCTAACACCTTGGAAACGGAAACACATGATTCGCTCGTCACGCGTGTCCCTCATCGTTCCACCCTATTACCGACCGCAGCCATGCTACCCCTTGTAATACCACCCTGCCACAACCCCTCCTTCCCCTGATCGGGGAAGGGTTTTACTCCTCCCCCTACCCCCTCCCCTGGGCCCTGGTAAGGGTTGCCGGCGAGGGGTCAGAGCGCCCAACATGGCTCAATATGGCTGCCTTCAAGATGGCCCCAGATAGCTCAAGATCGCTCAAGATAGCCTCCGACATGCATCCACGACTGCCCAAGACAGCCCCACGCGGGTTCCTAGTGCCCTTCGAGTTTCCCAAGGCACACCCCAGTAAGCCAAAATTCTTCAACAGCCTAGGAGAATTAATGTTTTTTGGGTTTCGGGTTTCTCGCTTGTTCGCCTCAGATGAGCTTCGTGGGCCTCAAGATGGCCCAATATGGCCCCAAAGAGGCCCAAGAGGGGCCCGAGACGGCCCCAAGAGCGCCCGAGAGGCGCCCAAGAGCGGCCCAAGAGGCCCCCAAGAGGCCAGTTTGGACCTTCTGGGGGGGGGCTAAATTGTTTATCTCCCCTTGTTTGATCGATCTCCTCTGAAATGGCCCCAAGAGAGCCTAAACAGGGCCCAAGCCAGTCCCAAGATGTCCCCCAGATCCCCCCAAACAGCCCCAAAGGTGCCACAAGTGGCTCCGCGAGGACCCCAAGAGAGACCCAAGACGGCACCGAGCGACCTCCGAGAACACACGTCCAAGGTGGCGGTTAAACTGCATGCTTGCTCACTTCCATGATCAAGGCAACTCGCGTGGCGATCAGTTCCTGTTCCTCGAAGCGTCAAACATGCCAGACATCGAGTTCTACATCAATTCCTTCAACTGTCAAACAATCACACTATGAGTTCTTAACCTTCTTTCAGCAAATCGCACACCCCCCAACACACCACTCACCAAAACCACGGCCGTGAAGATACATACATACATCTATATACATGTTCGCATTACTCCGTCTGGCGCCCCCAACGATCTCGGCCCGTACCTGGCTCAATATAACAAAACGTGTAGCGCGACCCCGTCAAGAACTGTATGACCTTTTCACTTACGCGGGAATTCTTCAACCACATGTTGAAACGTTACGTGTGCCAGGTCCTTCCGTTTGGTTCTCCGCTCTCTCGCATTCACTACGCATGCTGGCACAGACGCTGGCGGTGAGACAAAATTCATCACACTCGCGAACATGTGGCCGCCGACGGGCAACAACAAACAACTATGCCACTATGCTTCCTGAGTCAGAAAGACGAGCTCAGACTTAACAGTGCAGTCCCCTCTAGGGCGACTGCACGCAGCATTTCCTCCAAAGAGGCTTCCGCCTCCCTTCGTGTTTGTTCCTCCTCCCTGAAAAATCTCTCTTGCCCGCTTCCACAGGTACGAGCTCGTTTCCACGGCATGGCGCTGTTTGGCGCATCCGTTTAGCAACCAGCAAGCCGGGACGCTTCCCCCCCCTGGGAACCAACAAATACCGAGACCACTACTCCCCGGACCTCTTCCACGGCGCGTTCTGACTAGAAGTTCGAGGCGAATCCAGCGGTGGCGACGAGGGCCCCCCACGAGGCCCAAAAAGGGGAAAACGAGGGAAGGGTAGAGGTATCAGTACCTGTTCCTCTCTGAACCCCTTATCCCCCTCCTCCGCATCCTCCTGGCGAAGAGAGAGCGGGAGCAGAAGGAACGGCAGGCGCAGCAGCAGCAGGACGCAAGAGAGTAAAAAAGGAGGCGAGGCGGGACGCGGAGCAGGAGAGGAAGAATGCAACGATCATCGGCCCCGCTGGGAACCGCGCGTACATACACGAGGGCATCCCTGCCCTGTCCCATGGAGCCTCGCATAGAAGCCACAATATTTAGATAATGTACACTTGCCTGGCGAGTTCTCCGACCGACACACGTATACACATATGTAATATGTACACACACGCTGTGTTTGGGCCGCCACTTGGCACTAAGTGTTGGGCAGACAAAACATGACACAATGGATACGTTCGTTGCCCCGACCCGCATGCAGGGACTCAAGCCGCCGCGGTGTTCGCCCGCGGCTGGCGCCCCCCCTGCCATCGGCAGTTAGGCCCGATGTTGCCAGGAGGCTGGCAAACCAGAAGACATATGAACCAACCGCCTGGGCACTTGCGATATCCCAGCGAGGCCAATGGAACATCTGCTTGACGCGCCATCGAAGTCTGCTCGAGAGCGCCACGGCATCGGTGCGACTCGGGGAGACCCCGAACGAATCGACAAAAAAGAACACGCGGACACGAATGCGTTTCTGCTGCCCGGCCACCCACGTGCCCATCAGCTCGTCCCAGCCGAAGAGCCGTGCCTGGGCAGCCCCTCTGTCCTTTCCTCTGTGCGCCCGGGTCGGGGAGAAAGAGGGAGGGAGAGAGACAGAGAGAGAGAGAGAGGGAGGGAGGCGTGGGAGGAGTGGGCGGTGAGGGTGGTGCACCCCAGGAGGAGAGGGGGACAAAGGCGAGAAAAAGAGAGAGAGAGAGAGGGAGAGAGGGATGCCTCTCCGATCCCCGACCCTCGTTCCCCCGCCGCCGTCGGCCCCGCTTGGAAGTCGCAGCGCTCGCCCCTGGCTCTCATGGTCTCCAGGGGGAGGCGAAATCTATATTTCCAGGCGAGGAGGAAGGTTCTTGAGAGTGGTTGCGCGTTGAGGAGGCATCCTGGTCGGCGAGATGACCCTGCGAGTCCGCGGGGGCCGGTTGTGGAGCCGTGGAGCGCGGCGCAACTGGTGAGCGAGAGTGCCAAGTAAGCGGCGCGCCAGTATAGCTGGAGCGGTCTCTTTCAGGCAAGAAGCGCTCGGGGGGTACTTGAGGACGCTTCCCCAGGACATGTTCACTAGCCCGACCACTGGGTGAAAGCCGCACAAGCCTCTCCCTAACCCAGGGCCAACTTTCGAAATCGCTCCCCGAACCATCACTGGACACCAGAGGCCAAACAAACCCTTCAAGTCCCAAATCTGGTTCTTGGACTCGAAACGGTAAACCAAACATCTGGAACCGATGGCCCCGAACCCATCGGCCAACAAACGTAACATTTAATCCAACTGACTCCCGAGCATCCCACGACCGTGACAGCCCCAACAAAAAATCACCAACAATACCTGCACACCAAACCCACATTCGCAGGCTTTCAGCTGTCCGCCTTCCCGTGTCAAATACTCGCGGCGCTAAGCACTACGAGGGCGGAGAGCCCGAGGCTGAATGGATCAGTCTATATGCGCGGAAAGTCTCGGCCAACGAGTCAAACACCCGCGACACGTCTTGAACAACAGACAAGTACACGAATGGCAGACCATCTCGGCCGCAATGCAAATCTCGGAGGTTCCCGCCGCTCGCTTTTCCGTATCCCCCCGAGGCGTAGACTCATCTGGTTGCCGTTGCTCGCTCCTGTGGAGTAGCGTCCACTGCCCTGGGAAGGGGTGCGTGGGTGGCGAGAGCGGGGTCGCGGTAACGAGGAGGGGGTGGCAGCGGTTGTACTAAGAGTAGTGGCGATGGCACTGGCATTGGTATAGGTAGTGGTGACCGTAGAAGTGGTGGTCGTGCTAGTGATCAGTAGTAGTAAGCACTTGCAATGCCAGGGGTAGTTGTGGTAGTAGTAGTAGTAGTAGTAGTAGTAGTAGTAGTAGTAGTAGTAGTAGTAGTAGTAGTAGTAGTAGTAGTAGTAGTAGTAGAAGTAGTAAAAGTAGTCGTAGTCGTAGTCGTAGCAGTAGTAGTAGTAGTAGTAGTAGTAGTAGTAATACTAGTAGTAGTAGTGGTAGTAGTAGTAGTAGTAGTAGTAGTCGTCGTCGTCGTCGTCGTCGTCGTCGTCGTCGTCGTCGTCGTCGTCGTCGTAGTAGTAGTAGTAGTAGTAGTCGTAGTAGTAGTAGTAGTAGTAGTAGTAGTAGTAGTAGTAGTAGTAGTAGTAGTAGTAGTAGTAGTAGTAGTAGTAGTAGTGGTAGTATAGGTGGGTGGTGGTGGTGGTGGTAGGGCAACATGGTATGGTGTCGTACTAAAACGCAGCGGTAATACTACATGGTGTGACGCATAGTATAGTAGTCGTCATAGGTGAGCGGTAGTCGCGCGTCCTAAATTCGCATAGGAGAGCGGATCCTGGTGTATACGGGATCCTGGTGTATACATGTTTCGTTGAATCCGTTGGAAAACGTTGGAAAAGTATACACCACACCACTCCGACGTCGTCCCCGACCCTCAAAAATTAGCGGGATTGAAAAGCCAACCAGCCACTGGTAATGTAGATGCTCCGGTTTCCGTATAGTAATGGTAAGAGAAGGGGGCGGTCGACATCGTGGTCGTGGGCGCAGTACTGGTAGTAGTGATCGTGCTGGTGGCAGCAGAACGTGTCGTCTTTCTTGTAGTTAGGGGCAGTCGTGGTAGAAGTAATAGTAATAGTAGTAGTAATCGTAGTTGTAGCAGTAGTAGTAGTAGTAGTAGTAGTAGTAGTAGTAATACAGAACGTAGTAGTAGTAGAAGTAGTAGTAGTAGTAGTAGTAGTAGTGGTAGTGGTAGTAGTAGTAGTAGTAGTAGTAGTAGTAGTAGTGGTCGTAGTCGTAGTAGTAGTTGTAGTAAGCATGAGTGTAGTAAGAAGACTAGCGCTGCTAATCGTAATGGCAATGGTGGTCGCCGCCATACGAATCGTAGTATGAGCGGTGGTAGTACTAGCAATAGCGAGGTGTGTCGTTATTGTGGGCGTCGTCGTGCTACCAGTAACTGAACCACTGGCACCCGCAATAGGAGAGCGGTCGTGAAACAATTAATGACCGTAGTCGTCGTAGTAGTAGTGGCCGTGGTAGTAGTAACAATAATAGTCGTAGTAGTATTATTAGTAGTCGTAACAGTAGTCCTCGTGGAAGTAGTAGAAATATTGGTAGCCGTAGTAACAATGTAGTAATAGCAAGAGTCGTAGCGGTGGTAGTAGTAGTCGTAATAGCAATCGGAATCGCGACCTTAGTCGTACTCGTAGTAGTGGTGTTACTAGTCAAAATATTACTCGTAGTAGTAGCCGTCGTCGTTGTAGTATTAGTAGTAGTAGTAGTAGTAGTAGTAGTAGTAGTAGTAGTAGTAGTAGTAGTAGTAATGTAATAGTGGCAGCAGTAGCAGTATTAGAAATAGTAGTAGTAGTAGTAGTAGTAGCTGTTGTAGTAGTAGAGATAGTAGCAGTAGTAGTAGTATTAGTAGTAGTAGTAGTAAAGTAGTAGTAATGGTTGTAACAACAATATAATTCGTCGTAGTAGTCGTAGTCGTAATGGTCGTAGGAATAATAGTAGTAGTAGTAGTAGTAGTAGTCGTAGTAGTAGTAGTAGTCGTAGTAGTAGTAGTAGTAGTGGTGGTAGCAGTAGTACTAGTAGAAACAGTAGTGGTAGTAGTAGTAGTAGTAGTAGTAGTAGTAGTAGTAGTCGTAGTAGTAGTAGTAGAAGTCGTGGTCGTCGTCGTCGTCGTCGTCGTCGTCGTCGTCGTCGTCGTCGTCGTAGTAGTAGTAGTAGTAGTAGTAGTAGTAGTAGTCGTAGTAGTAGTAGTAGTAGTAGTAGTAGTAGTAGTAATAGTAGTAGTAGTAGTAGTAGTAGTAGTAGTAGTAGTAGTAGTAGTAGTAGTAGTAGTAGTAGTAGTAGTAGTGGTAGTCGTAGTAGTAGTAGTAGTAGTAGTAGCAGTACTACTAACAGTAGTAGTACTACTGATGGTAGTAAGGATAGCTTGCAAGTGGTATTATACAACGTACCACTACTCGAACAAATCGCCCGGCGAATGACCCAACCAAATGTAGTTGTGAGTACCGTCGTTTTTTTTTGCACCGGATTCGGAGGAGCTCTCTATAGGGCCACGAAACGCGCGAGGGGTGTGCTCAAATTTGTCCAGGGTGGGCGCATGCGAAAGTAGCCACTTGGGCAGTCGGTGGAATTCCTTATGGGGCCACAAAACGCGTGAGGGGTGTGGCGTGATGGGTGTGGGTGATGCATGCGGGCGGTGGCACCAGGGCCTTCATTGGAGCTCCCTATGGGGCACCGAAACGTGTGAGGGGTGTGGCGACATGGGTGCGGGTGACCCACGCCGGCGGTTACACTGGGACCTTCGGTGGAACTCCCAATGGGGCCACGAATCGTGTGAGGGGTGTGCCGATATGGGTGCGGGTGACGCATGCCGGCAATTACACTGGGACTCTCGGTGGAACGCCCTATGGGGCCACGAATCGTGTGAGGGGTGTGCCGATATGGGTGCGGGTGACGCATGCCGGCAATTACACTGGGACCTTCGGTGGAACGCCCTATGGGGCCACGAAACATGTGAAAGAAGTGCCGGAATTACTGCGGGTGTCGCATGCGGGCGGTGGCAATGTGGCCTTCGGTGGAGCTCCCTATGGGGCCACGAATCGTGTGAAAGAAATGCCGAGATGGGTGCGGGTGTCGGGCGGTGGCGCTGTGGCCTTCGGTGGAGCTCCCTATGGGGCCACGAGACGTGTGAGGGGTGTGCCGGGATCGGTGTGGGTGACGCATGCGGGCGGTGGTACCAGGGCCTTCGGTGGAGCTCCCTGTGGGGCCACGAAACGTGCGAGGGGTGTGCCGACATCGGTACGGGTTACGCATGCGGGCGGTGGCACTGTGGCCTTCGGTGGAGCTCCCTCTGGGGCCACGAAGCGTGTGAAGGAAGTGCCGAAAATGGTGCGGGTGTCGCATGCGGGCGGTAGCATTGTGGCCTTCGGTGGAGCTCCCTGTGGGGCCGCGAAACGTGTGAAGTGTGTGCCAGCATGGGTTGGTGACGCGTGCGGGCGGTGGCGCTGTGGCCTTCGGTGGAGCTCCCAATGGGGCCACGAAGCGCTGTACTGGGTGGGTGAAACGCAAGGAGGAAGGAGGAGGGGGAGGGGGAGGAGGAGGGAAGAGGGGGAGGAGGAGGAGTGACGCGGGGCGCTCTCTCTTCAAAACGAGCACCCAACACCACAGGATGGTTGGAAACAGAATTTCTGTGGTAGTACGATTCGAGATAATAGTAGTAGTAGTAGTAATAAAAATAGTAAGAATACTTGTAGTAGTAGCAAAATTGTTAGTAGAAATAGTAGTTCTAGTAGTAATGGCGTTATATAATCCCACCAGCCCTTTAGGGCGTAGGTGGTCTAGGGAGTTTCCTCTGCCAACCCCCCTTCTTTCCCTTCGGGGAGGGGTTTACCCCTCCCCTTACCCCTCCCCACTGACCTGGACGAGGCGTCTCGCGAGGTGTCAGGGCGCCCAAGATGGCTCAAGACGGCTCCAAGAGCGAAAAAGCGAGAAAGCACAAAACATTGATTCTACCTAGGTTTTGGAAGGATTTTGGCCTCTTGGGGGGGCCCAAGAGGCGCTTCGAGGCACTCTAGAGGGGCAACCCTAATTGGAGCTCCCCCCTTCTTTGATAGATCTCCTCCAAGATGGCCCCAAGAGCGCCCCGAAGGCTCCCAAGAGCGCCCCAAGAGCGCCCCAAGAGGGCCCCGAGAGACCCCAAGAGGCCCCCAAGAAGCCTCTAAGAGGCTGCCAAGAGACCCCCAAGAGGCCCCAAGAGAGTTCAAGATGGCCCAAGACGGCTCCAAGAGCGAAAAGGCGAGAAAGCAACAAACAAATTGATTTTCCTTAGGTTTTGGACGGATTTTGGCCTCTAGGAAGGCCCAAGAAGCGATTCGAGGCACTCTAGAGGGGCAACGCTAATAAGCAACCCCCCCTTCTTTGATAGATCTCCTCCAATATGGCCCCAAGAGCGCCCCGAAGGCTCCCAAGAGCGCCCCAAGAGCGCCCCAAGAATGCCCCAAGAGGCCCCAAGAGGCCCCCAAGAAGCCTCCAAGAGGCCTCCAAGAGACTCCCAAAAGGCCACAAGAAGCTCCCCGAGATACGCAAGAGGCCTCCGGGACCGCCAAGAGGCCCCAAAGACGGCCCAAGAGGCCCCCAAGCTCGCCATTGTCCTCCTCCTCCTCCTCTTTTTCTCCCTCCTCCCTCCTCCCCCTCCCCCTCCTCCGCCTCCTCCTTCTCCTCCTCCTCCTCCTCCTTCTCGTCCTCCTCGTCCTCGCCCTCCTCCATCTCCTCCTCCTCATCTTCCTCCTCCTCCTCCTCCTCCTCCTCCTCCCCCTCCTCCTCCTGCTCCTCCTCCTGCTCCTCGTCTTCCTCCTCCTACTCCGACGACGACGACTCCTCCTACATCCTCCCCCTCTTGGAGCGTATGGCGGCTTAACCCGCTCTTTGTTCTTCTGCATGCTCCCCCGTTTCCCTCATCACCTCCACTCCCCTGGGGCTCATTTCTGGACGGGCTGGTGGGGATACGCGAAGCGTCTAGAATTTTACAGGAATTGGTAGTACTAGTAATAGCAATAGTACTAGTAGAAGTAGTAGTAGTAGTAGTAGTAGTAGTAGTAGTAGTAGTAGTAGTAGTAGCAGTAGTAGTAGTAGTAGTCGTAGTAATAGTAATAGTAGTAGTCGTAGTAGTAGTAGTAGTAGTAGTAGTAGTAGAAGTGGTAGTGGTAGTGGTAGTAGTAGTAGTAGTAGTAGTAGTAGTAGTAGTAGTAGTGCTGGTAGTAGTAGTAGTAGTAGTAGTAGTAGTCGTAGTAGTAGTACTAGTAGTAGTGGTAGTAGTAGTCGTCGTGGCCGTAAACATACTGATAGTGGTAGTAGGAGTAGTAGTGATAGTAGTAGTAGTAGTAGTAGTAGTAGAAGTAGTAGTAGTACTACTTGTAGTCGCAGTAGTAGCAGAAGTGGCACTAGTAGTAGCGATAGGAGTTGTAGTCGTAGTAGTAGTAGTAGTAGTAGTCGTAGTAGTGGTAGTAGTAGTAGTAGTAGTAGTAGTAGTCGTAGTCGTCGTAGGAAGAGAAATCGAAGTTGTAGTCGTAATGATTGTAAGTGGGGTGTAGCGGTCGTAGTAATAGTAGTAGTAGTAGTAGTAGTAGTAATAGTAGTAGAAGTAGTCGTAGTAGTAGTAGTACTAGTAGTAGTAGTAGTAGTAGTAGTAGTAGTATTAGTAGTAGTAGTAGTAGTAGTAGCAGCAGTAGTAGTAGTAGTATTAATAGTGATAGTGGTAATAGTAGTATTGGCAGTGGTAGTAGTAGGAGTCGTAAGACTAGTAGTGGAAATAATTGTAGACGTCATAGTGGTGGACAGGAAAGCAGCGGCAGTAGCAGTGGTGGTACTGGTAGAAGCAAGAATCGCAACCATAATGACGTTCGTAAACACAAGAGTAATGGAAATATGGCACTGGTCTTCATAATAGTTGTAGCCGTAGTGATAGTAGTAGTCGTCGTAGTAGTAGTCGCACTAGTAAACGAAATAGTCGAAGTAGAAATCGTAGTCATGGTCGGTATAGTAATAGCAGCAGCCGTGGTCGCAAATGCCGAAAGAAGAAATAGTAGTAACAATAGTGATATGAATAAACGTAATCGTAGTAGTAGTAATGCCAGTGCTAGTGGAAGTAGCCGTGGTAGTCGTAGTCCGACTCGCAGTGGTTGTGGTAGTCCTAGCAGGCGTAGTAGCGATAGTAGTAGCAGTAGTGGTAGTAGTAGTAGTAGCAGTAGTAGTAGTAGTAGTAGTAGGGCTGATAGTAGTAGTAGAAGTTGTAGCAGTAGTAGTCGTGGTAGTAGTAGTAGTAGTAGTAGTAGTAGTAGCAGTAGTAGTAGTAGTAGTAGTAGAAGTAGTAGTGGTCGTGGCAGCAGTAAGAAGAATGACAGCAGTCGTAGTAGAAATAATAGTAGTGGCCGTAGTAGCAGTCGAAGTAGTAGTAGTCGTAGCAGTTGTTGTTGTGAAGAGAATACTAGTAATCGCAATATTAATGGTTGTGCTAGTGGGGAAGGCAGTAATAGAAAAAAGAGTAGTACGCAGTACAAAGGTAATAGTAGACGTAGTCGTATATGTAATAGTAGCAGACGTAGCCGCACGAATCGTAAGAGTAGCCGCAATCGTAGTAGTAGTAGTAGTAGTAGTAGTCGTCGTGAAGTTAGCAGAGTAGTAGTAGTAGTGGTAGTAGTAGTCGTAGTAGTAGCAGTAGTAGTAGTAGTAGTAGTAGTAGGAGTAGTAGTGGTAGTAGTAATAGTAGTAGTAGTAGTATTAGTAGTAGTAGTAGTAGTAGTAGTAGTCGTAGTAGTAGTAGTTCCATTAGTAATGGCCGCCGCAGTAGTGGTGGTCGTAGTAGTAGTCGTAATAGCGGTACTAATTCGAATGATAATCGTAGTCGCAGTCGTAGTAGCTGTCGTGGTAGGAGAAGAAGCAATATAGCTGCATTTGTAGTAATAGTAGTCGCAGTGGTAGTAGTAGTGGTAGTAGAAGTAGTAGTCGTCGTAGTCGTAGTGGTGGTAGCTGTAGTAGTAGTAGTAGTAGTAGTAGTAGGCGTTGTAATAATAGTGGTAGTAGTCGTAGTAGTGGTAGTAGTAAAAATAATCGTAGTAGTAGTGGTAGACGTCACCATCGTAGTAGTACTAACAAGATTCGCAGTAGTAGTACTAGTAGTGACCGTAGTAGTGGTAGTAGTAGGAAGGAGAGTACGGAAAACAATCGTAACAAAACAGTAAGTCATAGTAGTCATAGTTGTACAAATCGTGGGATCGTAGTAGTGATAATTGTAGTAGTAGTAGTAGTAGTAGTAGTGATAGTAGTAGCAGCAGTAGTAGTAGTAGTAGTAGGAGTAGTAGTAGTAAAAGTAACAGCAACAGTAATAGTATTAGCATTAATAATACTCAAATTTGCAGTAGTAGTAATAGTAGTAGTAGCAATCGTCGTCTCAGTTTGTCCTCTCCGTAGTAGTAGTAGTAGTAGTAGTAGTAGTAGTAGTGGTAGCAGTAGTGGGAGCACTGATACTGATAATCGTAGTCGTAGTAGTAGTAGTCGTAGTAGTAGTAGTAGTAGTAGTAGTAGTAGTAGTAGTAATAGTAGTGGTGGTGGTCGTAGTAGTAGTAGTCGTAGTAGTGGTAGTAGTAGTAGTAGTAGTAGTAGTAGTACTTGTAGTAGTAGTAGTAGTCGTAGTAGTAGTAGTAGTAGTAGTAGTAATAGTAGTAGTAGCAGTAGTTGTAATAACACGATTGATAGCACGAAAACAATATTACAAATAATCCTAGTCGTAGTCGTAGTCGTAATACAAATAGTCTGTCACCGTGCCTCTGGGAACGGGGTGGGCATGAACTCAAGTCCCTCGCTGTTCAGTCCTCAGTCCTGAGGAGATTTATGAGACCCGGACTAAATTTCGTAAATATCGGGGCTTGTCGCGTGCCCCCTGACTCCGGGAAGGGTTCTCGCATGCATGTTCCAGCCCAAGAGGGCCCGAAGACGGGCCAAGGGGGCTCCAAGACGCCCCCAGGACGGTCCCAAAGGGCCCTGAGACGCCGAAAGATCGCTCCAAGACGCCTAAGATGGACTCAAGATGGCCGAAGAGGCCTCCAAGAGGCCTCCAAGAGGCTTCCCAAGAGGGACCCAAGAGGCAACCATCACAGGGTTCCCTCTTAGAGGATTTTGGCGTTTTTCCACCTTTCCGGCGCCCCAACAGGGCCCAAGAGGCCCCCCAAACCACCCCACAACGGCCCAAGAGGCTTCTAAGAGAGCCCTTAGACGGCCCAAGAGCGCCCGAACACGGCCCACCAAAGACGGACCCAAAAGGGGCTCAAGAGAGGGAACACTAGCCGAAAATCCGAGCCTTCCGCCCCAAGAGGTCGCAAGGAAGCCCCGAGAGGCGCCCAGGAGGCCCCAAGAGGCCCCAAGAGGCCCCAAAGAGATGCAAAAAGCGCCCCAGGAGGACCGAAGACGGTACCCAAAAGGCCTCCAAACTGCCTCCGAAAGGCCGCCGAACGGCTTCCCACGATACCCCAACGAACATCATGCCCACAACACAAAGGCGGTGGCGGGACTGGCCACAAGCAATGGGATAGTAATATCATTCTTGTAAGTAGAAGTAGTAACCGCAGTAGTAATAATAGTCGTCGTCGTCCACATCGTCGTAAACAGAATGATCGTCATAGTCGTTGTCGTAGTCGTAGTACTAGTAAAAGTAATACTAGTTGTGATAGTATCAGAAGTAATCGTAGTAGTCGCCGAAATATTAGTAGTAGTAGCAGTCGTAGAGATGGTAGTAGTAGTAGTAGCAGTAGTAGTAGTAGTAGTAGTAGTAGTAGTAGTCGTAGTAGTAGTAGTCGTTAGTAGCAGTAGTAGTAGTAGTAGTAGTAGTAGTAGTAGTAGTAGTAATAGAAATAGTAGTAGGAGTCGTGGTATTAGTAGTAGTAGTCGTAATAATAATAGAAATAGTAGTAGTAGTAGTAGTAGTAGTAGTAGCAGCAGTAGTAGTAGTAGTAGTAGTAGTAGTAATAGTAGTAAAAGTAGTAGTAGTAGTAGTAGCAGTCGTCTGAGCAGTAGTAGTAGAAGTCATCGTACTAGAGGTAGTAGTACCAATAAAATAGAATTAGATTCATAGTAGCAGTCGTAATCGTAATCGTACTAATAATAATAGTTGTAGCAGTTGCCGTCGTAGTAGTAGTGGTAGTGGTAGTAGCAGTAAAAGTAGGAATGGTAGTAGCAGTAGAAGTAGTAGTAGTAGTAGTAGTAATCGTAGCAGTAGTAGTAGTAGTAGTGGTAGTAGTAGTAGTAGTAGTAGTAGTCGTAGCGGTAATAGTAGTAGTAGTAGTAGTCGTAGTAGTAGTAGTAGTCGTAGTAGTAGTAGTAGTGGTAGTAGTGGCAGTAGTAGTAGTAGTAGTAGTAGTAGTAGTAGTCGTAGTAGTGAAAATAGTCGTAGTCGTAGTTGTCCTCGTAAGCGTAGTCGCAGTTGTAGTACTAGCAGTGGTAGTGGAAGTAGTAGTAGCAGTAGTAGTCGTAGTAGTAGTAGTAGCCGTAGTAGTAGTAGTAGTAGTAGTAGTCGTCGTAAAAGTAGTAGTAGTAGTAGTAGTAGTAGTAGTAGTAGTAGTAGTGGTAGTAGTAGTAGTAGTAGTAGTAGTAGTAGTAGTGAAAGTAATAGTAGAAGCTGGAGTAGGAGTAGTACTACTGCTACTACGTTTACTAGTAGTAGCAGTAGTAGTAGTAGCAGTAGTAGTAGTACTTGTAGTAGTCGAAATCTTAGTAGTAGTAGTAGTAGTAGTAGAAGAAGAAACATTCGTAGTATCAGTAGTACTAGTAGTAGTAGTAGTAGTAGTAGTAGTAATAGTAGTAGTAATAATAGTAATAGTAGTCGTCGTAGTAATGATAATAGTACTCGTACGAGTACTACTGCTAATCGTAATAGTCGTAGGCGTAGTAGTCGTCGTCGTCGTCGTCGTCGTCGTCGTGGTCGTGGTCGTCGTCGTCGCAGCAAGGGTAGTCGTCATTGTGGTCGTCGTGGTAGTTGCGGAAACACTCGCAGTTCTAGTAGTAGCCGCCGCCGCCGCAAATATGCCAGCGGGAACTATAGAATACGCTTGCGCGCGGCACAGTGTGCCCTCGAACACCAAGATGCTGTGCGAGCACCATCGCATGCTAAACGTGAGGCCACTGCAATAACTTGCGAACGCCACCACACGCGTACGCACACGACGAAGGGGGGGGGCGTGCTCCCCCGACGATTGTGACCTTTACGGTGTGGGGGCAATCGATCCAGCAGCTTCGACCTCGTAACCGGCAAACCTCGGTGGTTACGTGCTTCGCTTCTCTCGCTTTGCCTGTTCTTGCACAATGGCTCCTCCCCACGTGCTCCCGTCTCTGCCATGGAACGAGCCAGACGGAAACGGGACCTGGATCTCAGGACGAACCCCTGGACCCAATTCTTCAGTCCCATGTGTTTTCTCGACGTCTGGCAGGGGCCCGGGAAGTGCTCCGCGGAGCCGAAAATAATAACTGTAAAACTTCTTTCCTGCCGATTCCCCCGGCTGGCCCGCGGCGTCGTGATAGTTTTGCAGCGCGGGCCCCGAGCCAAAACTTTCCATCGTCAGTGGTTCACGCGCGAGGGGGCATGGGTCCCGCCTCCATGACGACCCTCGGCGACCCCAAAAAATGGCGACCCCGCGTTCTTCATGGCGACCCTGGCGAACCAGTCCCTGGGCCTATCTCGGAGCAAGTGCTGGCCAGGACTTCAGAAAAATCCACGCGTGGCGGCGACGAGCCCCCCGACAAGCCCGAAAGCACTACAGCAAAAACAAATGGAAACCTCAATCCTCGATACTGGACCTGTTCAAAGCTGTGTTTGGTTGAAACTTTCATTGGGTACCGAGCCGTGGCGACGAGAAGCCTCCCAGATGAGCAGAACCACACACGCAAAAAACCAAAATCTCGAGCCTCAATCCCCTCCACCAGAATTTGCTCGATATAAACCAATGTCTGCACCCACCCGGGGTGCATCCTGGCAAATCCTTCACCCCATCGATCCACGAGCACCTCGATCACCGTCCGCTCAAAAAACATTCTCGGCTGCGAGCCAAGGGGGAAGTGAGAGGGTGGCGGCCTTCTCAGAAGGCTCGCAAGTCCCCCGGCCTTCTGAGACGTTTCTGATGAGCCTTCCACGAAGATACAGACAACAACTTCTGAGAAGGCTGGAGCGCTTCCGAGGGGCCCCTATCGCCTTCTGAGATGGCCTTCTCCTTCTCACTTCCCCCCGTCGCTCGCCGCCGACATTCTCTTGACCCCTCCCCATCCTGGCGTGTTCTTCACCCTTGCAGCGAAGTCGGACGGTCTCGGGACCCCCCAAAAAAGCCGCCAGAGGCCGAGAGCGATGGAACCCCTCCTCGAACGTCAACCCTCGACACGCCGTCGCCCTCTACTTACGTCAGCGAGGCTGTCTGGGGGCGGGGTAGGAAAGAGAGGAGGAGGCGGAGGAGGAGGAGGACGGAAGGAGGAGGAGGAGGAGGAGGAGGAGGAGGAGGAGGAGGAGGAGGAGGAGGAGGAGAACGACGACGACGAGGAGGAGAGGAAAGGGGAGGAGGAGGGAGGAGGAGGAGGAGGAGGAGGAGGAGGAGGAGGAGGAGTAGAAGGAGGAGGAGGAGGAGGAGGAGGAGCGGAAAGGGAGGAGGAGGAGGAGGAGGAGGAGGAGGAGGGGAGGAGGGGAGGAGGAGGGGGGAAGGTCGAGGCACAAGGAACGAGGAGGGGGGGAGATGGAGGAGGAGGGAGGAGGAGGTGAAGGAGGAGGAGGAGGAGAAGGTCGAGGCAGAAGGAAAGAGAAGGGGGGAGAGATGGAGGAGGAGAACGAGGATAAGGAGGAGGAGGAGGAGGAAGAGGAGGGGGAGGAGGAGGAGGAGGAGAGGAGGAGGAGGAGGAGGAGGAGGAGGAGGGAGGAGAGGAGGAGGAGGAGGAGGAGGAGGAGAGGAGGAGAGGAGGAGGAGGAGGAGGAGAAGAAGGTCGAGGAAAGAGGTAGGAGGAGGGGGGGGAGAGATGGAGGACGACCGCGGCGACGCCCCGGCGGCACCTCCTCGGCCTCGCGGCCGCCCCGCGCGCGCGAGCCCTCGTGGGCGATGGGGTCCGGCAGCCAGGCGCCCTCCTGCCGAAAGAGTGGAGGGGGGACGCTCCCAGACGCGGCATTGGACAAGGAACCCTTGGATGAGCGAACGTTTGTTTATTCGGCGTTTCGACATTGGGCGGATGGGGGGGAGCGGGGGTGTCTGGCTCCGGAGCTCTGCGTAGCGCGACTGTTTGCGACAGTGCGTCCCATGGGGGAGACTCCGCCTGCTTGAAACAGGCGCCAAGAAACAGCCAAGATCTACCCTTTGGGGGGGGGCCGCGCCGATCGGCAGAACAATGAATAACTAGGGAAATAACCACTAAGCAATCTAGTGTCTGAGAGCCAGTGGAATACCAACTGAGGCTAGACCATGGATATCACCGCCACCCTCGTCAGACAAAGAATCCTCCAGGGTCTGAAGCCTCATGGGCACATTCCTTAACCAACGCGGCCACCGTAGGTGGGGGACCGGGAGGAGGAGGAGGAGGAGGAGAAGGAGGAGGATGAGGAGGAGGAGGAGGAGCTGGAGGAGGAGGAGCTGGAGGAGAAGGAGGAGGAGAGGGAGGAGGAGGAGAGGGAGGAGGAGGAGAGGGAGGAGGAGGAGGAGGAGGAGGAGAAGGAGGAGGAGCTGGAGGAGGGGCAGAATAAAGCGGGACCCCTGGCCTGACTGGCGGCGAGCTCAGGGGCGCAGGCAGAGGGGGCGGGGCTACCCAATTGGCTCAGAAGGCATCCAGCCTTAAGTCGGGCGTGTCCCCCTACAGGGGGATTTTGGGCGAAAAATGGAACATATTCAAACAAGACCCCCCAACTGGGCAAAACTAATACAACAAAAATCGTCCGCACATTATTCTATTGACTATGTTCGAATATTTCTGCTGTAGAGGTACAGGCCCGACTGAAATCCAGCCTTCCGCGAAGCCTTCTGAGCCCTCCCCAAAGACACAGGCGGCTTCTGAGAAGGCACGAGGGCGTCCGCCTCTCTCACTTCCCCCCTGGGCTCGCCGCCGAGGGGGGCGGTACCCGGACCCCCTCGCTGGTCATGGCGACATCACAACGCAAAGTGTTGGGCTGTTTTTCAGTCTGCGGGGGACCTCGCTAGGCCCCAGGGCCGTAACGAAAACAACTCAGAATTGGCAAACTGGTCCTGGGAGAGTGGATCGAGACATGCAGTGATTCACGGGGTGGCAGAACTCATGACGTCGGGGGCCTGGGTAGAGGGGGGCCGGCTCGGGGCGGAGACACCCGGGGATGGACAGAACCCTCTTTAGCAACACGTCATTTAGTGAAAACGACCTCGGGCCCAAACCTGGCGGGCGCAAGCCTGGGAAAAGAACGGCCGCGGCGCCCTCTCGAGAACCGAGAACCGAGAACGGACAATTCACGAATCGACGCGTCAGGGTGGGGGTTCTGTCCACCCCCGTGGAGGAGGGGGAGGAGGAGGAGGAGGAGGAGGAGGAGGAGGAGGAGGAGGAGGAGGAGGAGGCCACACCCAGCCGGCGGCACTGACTGACCCCAGGAGCTCCAGGGGACTGGGAGCCGGTCCAGCCACGCAGCCCCCCACAGCGCGCCTCGGAGGAACGCCCGGGGAGCCCCAGCCAAGGCAGACGACAGCAATGTTAGCTTGGGCGTGCCCCCCTAAAGGCGGCTTTTGAACGAAAAAGTAAAAGCACCAAGAATGCTCAAAAATCGTCCCCTGACTATTCTTTGGACTATTTTTGAACATCCCTCCTGCAGAGGGACAAGCCCGATGTCACAGCAACGCGTCGATGCAGGTGTTGTTGGGCGGTGCCGGGCTCACGTTCTGTCCCGCGCGGGACTCGACTGGGCCAGACAGGGGTACTGAAGGAGTGGAGTGCATGCAAAAAGGCATGAGAGCAGTGCCCCGACGCACGCGCAATGAAGCCATGCCCGAAAAAGTCAGGCCCTGACCTTCCACACCCCCCCCTTGCCCCTCGTCCCCCGCGGGGCGGCTTTCAGCCTGGCTGTGAGCAACGGGCCGTCGCCAAGCAGCGCATCGTCCGGCAGCACAGGGGGGAGGCGCAGCACGCTGCTGGCTTCCGTGTTTTGCAAGCTGGGCGAAGGCTGGCAAATCCGTGGCTGCTCAAACGGTCCCCCTGGAAGAACGAAAACACATTCCCGGAATAAAGCTCAGCGAGCTCAATAGTGGACGGGCTGCTTTCTAGCAGAAGGCAACACTTTCCTGGAGCTCCGTTTCGGCAGCCAGCTTTCGCCCGGACTCTGAAGGTTCCACGGCTCGGACATGCTGGGCTGCAAGCTGCACGGCTGTTCGCCGCTCGGCGAGTGGTGGGGCCGTCGTCCCCCCCCCCTTGTATGTATACAGATAGACATTCGTATACACATGTATACACATGTATACAAACATGCATGCATGCATGCATACATACATACAGACACACAGACAGACATGCATGCATGCATGTATACGTACATACATACATACATACATACATACATACATACATACATACATACATGTATGCATCCATACATACATATCTGCATACCTACATACATACATATATACATGCATGCATGCATGCATACATACATACATGTATGCATACAAACCTACATACATACATGCATACATGCATGCATGCATACATGCATACAGACACACATACATACATACATACATACATACATACATACATACAAACATACATACATACATACATACAAACATACAAACACATCCATACATCCATACATCCATACATCCATACATACATATGTATACATACATACATACATACATACATACATACATACATACATACCTGCATACATGCATGCATGCATGCATGCATGCACCCAAACATACATATATACACACATCCATACATACACACATGCATACACGCAACCGGACATCCATACACATATACATACATACGTGCGTGCGTACGCACATACATACATACAGACAGACAGACAGACATACAGACATACATACATACATACACACATACATACACACATACATACATGCATGCATACATGCATACATGCATGCATACACACACATACATACGTACATATATGCATACATATACACATGAGCACATACATTCGTATCTACACACACGCACAAACATACATACATACGTACGTACGTACATACATACATACATACAGACAGACAACCGACACACATAGATATGTATATCTGATATACGTCAGAAAAGACGAAGCGATATTCAGTCCATATGGTGTTTTGCATCCAATGTTCAAAGTCCGTGAGTGTAATGTGGGTTCGCCACGAAGCTGCCCCTCCTCCGCCTCTCCTCTCTACCTGCTCTGCCCTGGCCACCTGGACCCTGGCTCGCCTCCAAGGTTCTCCGATCTTCGCTGAGTACTTCTGGGGCTGGGGACTCCGACGCCGCTGGTGTTCAGAGTCGAGCATGCACCTCTACAGGAGGACAGTTGAAGAATCGTAGAAATTTGGTCTGGTGGCGATTTTGTCGTGCCTTTTGATTATGTGAGGTTCGTATTGGATTCGGCCTAACTTTTCTTCCAACATCCGCCTGTAGGAAAGCATGTCCGACCTAACGCTACAGTCAATCCGCAACATGAGGATGCGCGGTAAGGATGCAAGGGCCATGGAGGCGCATGTTTTCGTTTTTGAACGAGGTTGGCCGGAAAAAAGTCGCCAAGGATGGGCCCAACGGGGCAAGGATGCAAGGGTACCCTCGGCAGGGTTGCCCATCCATACTATGCGGGCTGACTGTAGTGGATGGTGGGCCGCGCTGCAAACAAAAACTTAGTCTGGCGAAGGACCCAACCATATGCAGTTGTGAGTGCAGCAATTGTGGGTAACGCCTTTCGTGGAGCTCCCTATTGGGCCAAGAAGCGCTGTACTGGGTGGGGGAGACGCGGGGCGCTGTCTCTTCAAAACGAGGGCCCAAACGCCACAGGATGGTTGGGAAAAACACGGGGCTGGAGGGGGATGCATTCGCAAACGGAGCGCGGTACAGCATGGGCTCCTCCGTCGCGGGGCGTGCGCCAGTCGCGGGGCGGCTGGCGGGTGTGATCCTGCCCCGGTGTGGCGCCACGGGGGGACGTGCCGTTGTCAAGCCGCCCTGGGCCGGGTGCTGCCAGAAGTGCCCCTGGCCGAAGGTGCCCCCAGGATGTCCAAGGAGCCCCCCGCGGCCTCCAGAGCACCCCCCACGAGGCCCACGGGGGCCCAAAGGGGCTCCAAAATGGAGCGCAAAGCGTGGGGGGCACCTTGGGCCAGGGGTACCTGTAGCAACCCCCGACAGGGGTAGGCGCCCGCGCCCCAGGGAGGCCTCCTTCTGGAAAACGAGAAAACGAATAGCAAATAAACGTTCGGAGCTTCGCGCAGATGTCTTGGATCGGCGCTGGCATGCCCCTCCCTGGCGCGAGGAGCGCGCCATGCGGCGGCGCCAGAGGTACTGCCAGGGGGTTCCAGTGTAGATCAAAGAGATCCGCGCGGAGCTCCAACAAGTTATGGTCGTCTTTGTTTTTCTTTCGTGCTCGGCATTGTAGAATCAGGGGGTCCAGCGCAGATCCAAGACAACCATCGGACCCTCAACATTATGTGTATATGCTGTTCGCCCTTCTTCTTCTGGGGAGACGTGAGGCTCGGATTCGGGAAATTTGGTTGGCCTGACGGGTTCGTGAGGACCGTGACGAGACCCAATCCGAAATTTGACGCGAATTCCCGCTGCAGACATCCCACGAACACTGGACCGTCAAACTTCAGGACAGGGTCGTCAAACAGCGTCGGCCCACCCGAACTCCCGCGAACTCGCCTCTTACGTTCTCCCCGATTGTTTTCCTTTGGCTCTTATGTGCGATCCTGCGTCCACTGAGCCAGCGAAGGAGCGAGAGAGGTGGTCGCCCGGACGTTCTGCCCCGGGCGGTTTCGCCCCGCCCCACCCGAGGGCCTCTTCGCTGTCGAGGAGCTCGCCGCTCAGCGGGCGGTGCCTGATGGGGGCCTGCCCCGGCATGCCGGGCGCCTGGCCGCGGAGAGGGTCGGGCGCTCGCTCCGGGGATGTGTCTGGAGCCACTGGCACCACTCATGCGTCGATGCCGCGTCGATGCTGCGTCGACCGCCCGTCGGCCCGAGTCGAACCTGAGTCGAACTTCGGAGAGGCTGGGTGAGCCTTCGTGGGGGCCTCCGTGGAGCTCCACGGCCCTGGCATAGACGTTATGTCGAGCGGCTTCGGTCTACGCTTGGACCACCCCTCTTCACCCATTCGGTCATGTTTCGTCCAGATGTCGTCCAGATGCGTTCCACGTCCCACGAAATCTTGACGACATCCCCACAAACCGAAATGAACATTGGGACCCTGTGAGGCTCCCATGAAGGACCACAAACAAGACAGGGTGGTTGTTGTGGTTGTTGCTGCTGCTATTGTTGTTGTTGTTGTTGGTGGTGGTGGTGTTGTTGCTTATGAAGCTGTTGGTGTTGGTGTTGCTGTTGCTGTTCATGTTCTTATCGGGGGAGCCTAAGGACGACGGCTTTGGAGCGTCGACGAGACGCGTGCTGGTGTGCGGCCTGTCCCAAGGAGCATTATCACAGACCGCCTGCCACTGCGACGGCCGAGCCCCCTGCCACCGACCAACGTTCGGAGGCCCTGTGGGGAGGAGGAGGAGGAGGAGGAGGAGGAGGAGGAGGAGGAGGAGGAGGAGGAGGAGGAGGAGGAGGAGGAGGAGGAGGGAGGAGTAGGAGGAGGAGGAGGACGAGGAGGAGGACGGGAGAGGAGGAGGGGGAGGAGGAGGAGGAGGAGGAGGGGGAGAAGGAGGAGGCAATTTCGACATCCTGCCGACAGACTCACGAACCAGGGATAGCGATTCTGGATACCTGCTCCGAATCGAGGGCCGAAGATCGGGAGGACCCCGAGGATCAGGATCCCGGGGGCCTGCGCGGACCAAGAGCCTGGACCCTGCGGGGCCGAGGACGACCCGTGGCGTGCTGCCTCATCTTGTCCCCGGGGCCCGTCAGCTGCGACCCAGAAAGCGGAGGAGGAGTAGGCGGAGGAGAAGGAGGAGGAGGATAATGATGAGGAGGAGGAGGAGGCGGAAGAGGAGGAGGAGGAGGAGGAGGAGGAGAAAAAGGAGGAGGATGATCTTGTCGGATTACACAGCTTTTGAGGGTGGCTGGCCCTCATACGACTGTGAGGAGGAGGAAGAGGAGGAGGAGGAGGAGGAGGAGGAGGAGGAGGCGGGGGAAGAGCACGAGGAAGAGGAGGCGGCGGCGGCGGAACGGTGAAGGGCCGAGCGTTCGAGTCTCAAACTACCCAGACTTCCGAGAGACATCGGAATCTGGCGACCAACCGTGCGCTTTACAGCGAGAAAGCGGCCCCCACGGCGGGAGCCCCGAGGTGAAATCGCTCTACCACGACTTAAAGCCCAGAGAAAGCTTCGGGAAAAAACTGGGCCACTTCGGGCCATCATCGCGTAAACATCCTGACAAGGTCTTTGAACTGCTGTCGAGAGGGGAGGGCAGGAACGGAGGAAGCAGGGAGCCTGTCCTGTGCAGGCCTCGTCCTGGGATGACGAGCGACAGCCTGTGGCGCCTCACCTCGTGAGGCCGAAGTCGGCAACGATGAGCTCCGATAAGAAACAATCCCAGTCTGCCCATCTGCGCCTTTCTCACTCTTCCCACTGGACCCAGCTGCCGTACCACTCGCTGTCAACTCTCCAAGATTCACGTGCATATCATGCGTAGCGCCACCAGCAATCGTAGCTCTGCCGCTGTCTCGAAACTCAGCTGCCATACCACTCGCAACCAGCGTCGAGCCAGATGTCAACATCTCAGTATCGGATACTGCACTAGGCACCACCCCAGGGTCTCTCAGATCAGTCCCAGTGGTAGTAGTTTGATCAATCCCTAAGGATGACCGATATCCAGACTGGCTGGGGATCCGACATCCTGCATTAGTTGGTAGCTGGTGTCGAGGGCTGGCGTTGGTGGGACGCTTTACCACTGCTCGAACTCGCCGAGAGCCAGCTGCATCACGCTCTCGTGGCTGCTTGGTGAGATCCCCACCTTATGTTCGGCCCCGAGTTGTTCGAGGCAGGCGGTGAAGCACTTCTGGAGCTGCGGGTCGCCGAGCGAGATCACGAGCTTGGCTGTGCCCTCGCTGTGCGCTGAGCTGACTCGAAATCCTCGTACTAGAATCGTGAGCTCCTCCTGGTCGGTGATCGCATCTAGGCGGGCTTTGTGGTTCTCCCAGCTCGCCCGATTCTTGGCCCCCACCTTGTCTCCCTCCTTGGAGATCTCGGAACATGCGATCAGAAAGATCTGCGCACATGCAGGGCCCATCGCCGCCTGGGGGGTAGGGTTCGTCTGCGGGTCGACCTGGTGCTTTTTCCTGAGAGTAGCCGCTGTCTGAGCATATGCTTTGCCCGCCTGGAAGGCGGCTCGAATCACTGGGGCGTCGTTGCGCATTGTGAACGTCTGGAACTCTGCGGCCATGGTCTGGCGTAGCTGGAACGTGTTCCCGAGGACTGCACTGGCGAGGACAGGCATCAACTTGTGGAAGACCAGTTGCCCGTAACTTGACCAGGACTTGTGGGCGCGGACAGGCATCAACTTGGCGTAACTTGTGTTCGTCAGCTGGGCGTCCATCTGTGGAAGACGGTCGAGTGTCGAACGGTCTAGCCCGTAGTGCTTGCCTATATCGTTGCGCACGTTGTCCCGTGGGCGGCCTCCCTGAACTCGCTCTGCGTCTGCTGGTGCCGCCTCCGCCGCCTGGAGTAGCTGCGGTCTTGCCTGTGGGGGCTGTGAGTCTCGACGTCCTGGGTGGCCTCCACGCTGACGGGAATACGCTTGCGACCCACTGCGGCCACGCCCTCGCGCCCGCTGTACCCCTGGTACGCCGCGACCCCCGGAGCGTGACCTGGCCGCTCCCTCGAGGTGCTCTTCGGTAAGCCTGAACATCGGCCGTGCACGGAGCTGGAACGTGGGTGGCGAGGTGTCGTCGCAACTCCTCAAAGGACTCAAAGGGCTCGTTCCTTGAGCAATAGTAAGCTGCGTCATGGCCACCGCGGAAGGACGCCGTCGCAATGATGGACAGAGGGCACTGCAAGGACATGGGGGCCTCCAAGGGGTGCTGATATACGGTGACTAGCGGGCATTTCCTGTTGAGGACGGCGTGCAACGTATGTTCCTGTGCGATCCTTCGAGTTCTGAACGTTTGTTGGCAGTAAATGCACGAGTTCGTCACAGTTATCGAATGTACAATAGACCGATACGAATGCCCACCTGCCCGAGAGAACCGTTGATGAGCCAGTAGGGCCCTCCGCGTTTTGAAGACACATCCACACATATGACCAGCACTGTCGGCAATATCACAAACCCAAGGACACGGTAGTGGTGGAGGAGCGGGATCGTCGAGGTCGGCCGGAGCAGGGGCAAGGGCGTAGAGGCCAGGTGGAGGTGGTATGGCCACTGTCTTGGCCGCGGCCCGCAGGACACTAGGGTCCAATCGTAGGAGCCGATCTCGTACCTCTGGGTCCTCGAAGAGCGCCCGTATGTTGAGCCTGGGGGGGTCTGGTGTTGGGGCCTCGTACACGAACAGGGAGTCCAGGAGGTCGTTTTCCTCAGATCGACGCAGAAGACGGATGACATCGACTGCGAAGCGCCATGCATATGGATTAGCAGACTCGGCCAGCGTGCCGTCTGCCGTGGGAGTCGGACACGCCTCCACGGGCAGTTGCCCAAATACAGCTGCCACCTCCTGTGCATGCCGCCCGGGAGAAAGAATCCACCGACGATGCATCCGAAGTCGGCGGACTCGCAGCTCGGTGCCGCATGGTGCAATGCCAATGCGACGAAAGACACACTCGTCCGAGTCAGCCTTGTACTGTAGCTGAGGGCTGCCGTCGGGTGCTAGCAGCGGGGCGCCTAGAGTCGCGTCGGGAACTGGGATCTTCTTGCAGGCGTCACCCCCGAGAATCTTACGTGCGAAGCCCGCGAGAACCTTATCAAGAGCTCTCTCCTGCGTCGTCGTTAATATCTGCGTCGTTAAGCCCGTAAGTAGACCGCCCTGGACCACCGCCCCAAAGACCGTCCGAGTAAATTTCCAGACGCGATTGCGAGCCCAGAACCGTCCCCTGGAATAGTACCCTCGTCTACACGCGAGAATCCTCCTCCTGATCTCCACCTGAGTCCCACCATTTACTGCACTCGAAATCCCCAAAGTAAGACTGTCGAAAACAACCTTGCCTGCTACTGGAACTTCCCCTGTAAACATGGCCCTGGAGTAGACCCGGGAGCCAGCTCCTACAAAAGACGGCGACACCTGGCTCTTGTCCGCGTTATGTTCGTACCCTCCTTCCTCCTTTAGAGCCTCTCTGAGCCTTTGGTGCGATATGTCCAGCACGTGCTGGGCGTTCAATGCAGAGGCCACCACGTGGGTAGCACTAGAACCGTCGGCATAAATCCGACAAGCCAACGGCACAGGGCGATGGATGAACGGCGACCACGCTGCACAGAGGTCCTCGGACGGCCATACAAAGTCATCAGCTCGAGCGGGAGGATGAGGTGGGGCCAGTGGGTGACTGATCCATTCATCGTACGTCGTAGGGCGAGGTGGAGGAGGAAGCTGACCCCAAGAATGCTGCCGCATAGAGTCCAACCACATCTGCACTGCTCGGCGGAAGGTACGCGCAAAAAAATGCCGCTGGGGTATCCCCCATAAACGCTCCGCACCTGTTACGCAATACTTGCTCCCCGTCCGATGCAGGTATCATAAACGTGCTGAGATGATGCCTCTGCGTGAAATAGACTTGAGACTCCTCTGTGATCGACTCCTCGACTGTCCTCTGGAGGGCCTCGAACGACGTGCACCCGAACGCAGTAGACATATCCTCTTTGGAAGCAACCGAAGAAATACCTAAACGACGAAGGCGCCAGTGGAGGGCCTCTTGACAGATAATAGCACCTTCCCGGTTGCGCCCTGGGAGGTATCCGTGTTCTCTGTCGGGGACCTGGTCTGAGGGGCCCTCTTGCAGTTGGGCCTTGTACCACAGAACTCCGAGACGACATAACCCGTGCACATATCGTTTCGCACTGAACCCAACTTTCCCCGTTCATTTTACTAAGTCCAGTTGCCCGAGAGTGATGCCACGCCAGCGGGGTCCGTCGGACCCGTCGTATGTGATGAAAGATGCGCTTGAGGCCTCTGAGGGTGCCCTCGTTGGAGATCTGCTCGGGGACAGATCCAAGACCACGCCGATCACGCCCAAGACGGTGCCGTGGAGGGGCCCGCTCAGGGCCATCAGGAGAATCGTCGCCAGCATCATTCTGGCGTCGTCGGTGGGAGCCGTCGAACCTTCTCGCGGGGTCGGCCGCGAGCATCAAGATCTCTGTCGGTACGCTGTGTAAGGGCGCCGCCTTCCGTCTGGAGGCGCGCTCAAGTAAACCGACAACGCGGGCGAGATCCTCTCGCCCTTGCTCAGCCGCGAGGTAGTTGTCAGCAGAGACTGGCGGCGGAGCGGGAAGATCCTGGAGCTGCTCGTCTCGAAAGGCGGCGAAGCTATCCACTGGAAGAGCGCGATACCCGCCAGCGGGTCCATCACGTGCGAAATACTCACGTACCTCTTCGGCCCTGGGGACAAACTCGATGGAGACGTTATACCGTCGTTTACGCGGTCCCTGGCACTGTCCCGCCAGGAGGTGGGCTAGTCTCCAGACCTCGGCGTGTCGTTGCCCTTTCCAGGCCTCACGGATTTCGGTCACGAGCTGCTCAGAGACTGCATGAAGTCTGGCCCTCCGAAGCTGACGAAGGTGCCTCGAAATTCTGGCTAGGGCCATCGCCGTCGGCACGTCGTCGTCCCCTATGGATCTCTGGTGCCTTCTGAGAGCCAGCAACCTCCTTCGTTCTGCAGCATATCGTTGAGCCTGGGGGTCCTTTGTCGAGCCCTTCCCGAAATGTCGTTCTCCTACTTGATACGCCGTCGAGATCCATCGCTGCCATGCATCATCAGGTGCCGTCGCTGTCTCTAGCAAATCTTGCCATTCATCCTGTCCCGCAAAGGCCTCCTCTAGGTCTCTCATGAAGCCCGAGACGCCCGTGCCATGCCGTAGTGCTTGTGCGAGCGCATCGTAATCCCAACGGGCTCCCTCGGGTCTGGACCACGACATATCGAAACTGTGCGATGTGGATAGCAGTATGGGAATGTGATCCTGGAGCCCTCTCTTAGCGATCAGCTTCAAGCGAAGGTTCGAACGACGTAGGCCACGACAATCTCGAATGAGAGGCCGCTGCCACTGAAAAACTGCAACATGGTCAATCGAACTCGAACCTCGGTGTCCGAAGAATGTGTCTCCTACGGGGGAGTCCATCGAGGGAAAGCATGTACCATGCTTCTCACAGAGCTCCTGCATGCGATCCCCTGCTTAACGTTGCTCGCCTCTACCGTACTCACCAAAAACCTCGGACTCGATGGGGGCTACGAGAGGACCTGGCTGGCGTCGTTGCCCGAGGGAGTCATTTAGGTCCATGCCCCAGAACAGCGTAGAGCGTGCCCGAGCCCAGGTGAAACTTTGTTCCAGCCATGTGCACATAGAGTCGACCGTACTGCGGTACTTCCTGAACGGGCTCTCGACGGATTCTCTGCCCTCTCGTCGTTGTGATGGGCGGGGAGGGAAGTATGTTAGCGGCACCAGCACGTCGAATCGGCCTGAGCGGATCCTGTGGAGGGCGACGCGTCCTTGGAGATGTCGAGGAGGGGGAGGGGAGTCAACCACATGCTTCTCACGAAACTTTTGTCGTCGGAGCAGGAGCGCCAATCCACATGCCTTATTTGCATGTCGCCCTTGCGCAAATCCATGACGACTTGCGAAATGGTGTGGCAACTGACAGACGGTGCTCAACTGATCTCCTGCTCGCTCTTCTGTGCCAGAAATAGCGATGATATCTACATTGCGAAGCTCCTCTGAAATATCACAAAGTCGAGTCGTGTCCGCAGCCATACAATTCCAGTGCACGAATGCGATCTGATCAATCCCGCCACTCGTCATGACAAGAAGCGCCGTGCACAACTTACGCCAACAGGCACAAGACGAGAACATACATGGCTGCTGTACGACTGCCGTGGGGGGGCAGCCCTAGCGCGGGTGCGGTACGCAGATATGCTGGGGCCCCTGGCCCCCAGTGCTGGCACCTGAGCGCGCGGGGGGCTTGGAAGAGGAGGAGGAGGAGGAGGATGGGGGGGGAGGAGGAGGAGGTCCGTAGCGCTCATGCCACCTCCCTCCCTTAAAAGAGGGCTCAGGGCTCGAGCGGCACAGCGCCTGCATTCAGTCATCGCCCACAATCCCGACCAGGGCCGCAGCTGGGCCGTGGGCGAGTAACGTACCTTCCTGTTTTGTAAGGTGGGAGGCCGCGGCGAGGGCAAGGGTGAGGGAAAAGGAAAGGGTAAGGCAAAAGGTCCTGACCCAGACCGACGTCGCCCGCCCCCGTCAAAGCAGGTGGCAGCTGCCTACGCATGGACATGCTTGGTATGTGCAGCGAGTGAATTTGAAACGTTCTTGGTTTTGGCAATGCGGATCGCATTGGGGCGACCAACGGCCAGTACCGCCGAGCAAGAATGACGAGGCTACATCAGATACGGCAGCGGCTTTGTCACAGCAGAAGTGTTGGCACGCAGATCATTCGCTTGCAGCAGTCCGTGGACATGCTGAAGTCTATGGAGTCCAAGTCAGAATCTGCCGAAGACAAGATAAAGTGCGAGGAAGCCATTGCCTCTCAAGAAGTGGTCTCGAACCGCCTACGTGATGAACGAGATGCGGAGAAGACGGAGAGCCAGCTCACCATGGCAGCATTGAGCAGGTTGCAAAAGGCGCAAGGCCAACTAGCAAAGCCAACTAGAGGAGCAGACGCAGTACGTGGAGTCCCAGGAGCAAGCGCTTGCGGACTTGGAAGTGAAGAAGGTGCTTCTCAGGGCGGACCTCGAAGCCGCTCGCATCCACAATACGGAGTTGGAACTACGTGGATTCAATCTTATGAGGGCGCCCATGACCGACCCCTATTCAGCCCCTCCTGGCTTGGATCGTTTCGAACATGGTGAGCACCACGATCAGCTGGGAGACGCCTTTCAAGTCATGGCGAAAGGCAAAGGCAAGGGCGAGATGGACGCCAACGCATTTCTACAAGGCATGCACTACATGTGTAGGTATCTCCAACCTCAGCTGTTGGAAGGTTTGCAGGCGCAGATTTGTATTTTTGCCGCCCAGATTCGTACTGCGGGAAATGTGGTAGAAGAACGTCCGGCTGCGCGAGTGGACGAACATGAACCGGAAGCTGAAGCCAGACAAGAACACTCTGCAGCGGGAGATTCAGCGATGCCACCAGCCCCCTTGGCCGAGAGAAGGGCCGCAGACCAGGTCCCAGAGGAGGAGTCAGCGGCCAAACGCAGGCTCACAGAATTGGGGGAGGCGGCCTGGGGTGCTGCTGCTCGGCAAGTTCGGTCGGGCGGGTAACGCCCAGTCCAGGGCGTCGATAGGCGGGCTGCAGATCCTCACGATCAACGGCAACTGTTGGTCAACTGCGGCTTCGCTGATAAAGGAGTGCGAGGCTCACATAGTACTTGTTCGGGAACGTACGCTTCATGGTCAAGGCCTCCTCGAGGCTAAATAACGTGCGCGCAAGCTTGGCTGGAAGTGCTTCTGGGCGCCATGCTGCATCGCGCGGCGCTTGGGACGTTCGGCTGGAGTGTGCATCTTGGCCAGAGCTCATCTCGACGTATGGCAACAACCAGGTCGGGAGGGGCCTCAGGTGGAACACAGACTTCGACAGGTCTTCTTTCGTTCGAAGGCGCTGGGGGCTGTCTCCATATATTGCGGTTATTGGAAGGACGGAGAAGGCTTCGGACAAGCCAATGTTCACATTGCAACCCAATGTCTTCCAGGAGGGCTTCGGACCCCACTAAACCAAAGGGCCAACTTGTGGCTCCAACGCCGACGATAACATGTGTGGCATCTAATCCAGGGTATTGACAACGCCCGCGCAGAGATGGATGAGCACATCTTTCGTCGCCACCCCGTTTCCTTGACGCTCAAGGAAGGCGTCGTTTGCATCAAAGTGAAGAGGCTTCGCCAGTTTGCACGATTGCCCGTCCTGCACCAGAAGGTCACCAGCTCGGAGCCCTTATCGAGCCCTCCCTCCATTGGCTAGCGCGACGTGTTCACGAACTCTACGCTTTGCATATTCAGCGGTAAATCTCTGACGAAAGCTGAATATTCCAGAGGATTGGTATCATCATCGTACAACGCATCGGTCCACGGTGGAATATTCAATTAACATTTTCCTTGTGGGAAGTTTCTCGGGCTAGGGCTCATCCAGACTGCTCTGGTTCCTTTGCATAGTACGGGCTTCATTTGGTGTGCAGAACTGGCGGCATAATATTTATCCTTACTTAATCAGCTTGCGCATTTGAATGCAGACGCTTGCCTCCCACGGGAGCGACGAAATCGCGCCCAGAAGTGGAAGGACTGGTGCACGGAGGCGCTGGCAGGTGGAGCCAAGTGGGCACGCGCCTACACCAGGGCCGCCGAATCCCGTCGCCAAAATCTAGTAGGAACAGATGGGTAGAGTCATACTTCATGTCTCACGTCGCAGTTGGAGGAGGAGGTGAAGTCGCGGTCAGAGGCATGGGGGAAGGAAGGGAGAGATCCACGCCAGACCATAGATTGGCTAGCAGATAAGATATCCCCACGAGGGCCCAGCGCCGATGAGGTGCAGGCCCTTAGCAGTCTTTCAAGAGAGCGACGATCGCTGCAGACGGTTTTCACCCTCGGCATTATCACCTTCTGTGCCGGCCTGCAGCTGGAGTGTTCAGTCATATTATGTGCCTTATGACGGTTCTTGGGGCGGCCCCAACCTGGATGCGCACGCTTCAGATCGCTCTACTTCGAAAGCCTGTTGTCGGTCGACGGCCTATCGGTTTTCATCCATCGTTGATTCGATGACGTCCTCATGGCATTCACGCTCTTGCAAGGAATGGAAGAAGCGCATCCAGAATTATGTTTTTTTGTTTCGATGGCGCCGAATGGGAGTCCTGCTGACACTGTGTGGAGGCAGACGCTTCGCGGAGATCTAGCTGCGGGAGACAAGAAGCATGTGCTTTCTCTCCTGGGGGATGTGGAACAATGTTATGAACATGTACAACAGCCGCAGCTAGTTCGCACGGCGATTGAATGGAATTTTCCTTTTTACTCGCTCAGATTCGCCCTGCACGCGTACGGGTGGCCCAGAAATTTGAACATGAATGGAATGGTTTCTGAGCCGGTCGAACCAGGACAGGGGAGTCGCGGGGAGTAGTACTGCAAGATTTGAGATCAGTGAATGCATATCTATCTAGAGGCTTTACCCCTACGCTTACGGTTCATATGGATGAGTTTGGGT
>CAUYUJ010004446.1:741006-839105 GCA_963575745.1 Prorocentrum cordatum
GGAGGGGGAGGAGGGCAGCAGGGGAAAAGGACGGAGGCGGAGGGGGAGGAGGGGGAGGAGAAAGCGGCTGAGATTGGCAATCCGCTGCTGGGCGTTTGGGGGGAGGCAGCCGCGCTACCCGACCCTGCGGGGGGGAGGCCCGAGGCTGCCCCTTCCTCCTCCTCTCCCCCCTCTTCCTCCCCATCTCCCTCCTCCTCCTCCTCCCTCCTCCTCCTCCTCCTCCTCTCCTCCTCCTCTCTCCTCCTCCTCCCTCCTCCTCCCTCTCCTCCTCTCCCTCTTCCTCTCCTCCTCTCCCCCTCTTCCTCCCCCTCCCCCTGCCCTCTCTCCTCCTCCTTCTCTTTGGCAGGCGACCTGCCAACTCAAGTGGACACTGCCCGCGGCGACACTGACAACGAGCCTGGCCAGAATGATCGAGAAATGGTGTCGGTCGTTATACCCATTATTTCCGCACCCATTTCGATCATCCCGATCCTCGGTTGAGCAGGGACCGACCGTCCCGGCATTCCTATAGGCCTACCACGACATGTTCTTGAAACCGAACCCACAAATGTTCGGAACAACAAAAACAATGTTCGTAGAACATAAGCCCGATGTATTAAAACAAGACAGCCCCAGCCAAACATGTTCTGAGAACATGTCGTGGAAACCACAAAAGGTTCTTAGAGCATTCTTTGGTAGGCCTATAGGCACGCCAGGACGCTTCGCCACTGCTCGACTCGGTGCACGCTGTCCTCAGGGTGGGGGACATCGAGAGCCTGGTGACATCGGCAGGCCCGCGGCGCCACATCGCACGCCATCTCTGCAGCGCCAACGGTGTACACCGGCTGGCGTGCCCGCGCCGCGGCGTGGCAGGCGTGGGCGGCCCGCAGGCCGCCCGGGGACTCCGCGAAGAGCACGGGGGGGCCAAGGCCGCACGTAACCAGGGGATACGGTGGGGGCATTGGATACGGAACCCTTAGATGAGGAATCGAGGGTCTGGAGGCTGGGGGAACTCCATGGATATCACCGCCGCCCTCATCAGATAAGGAATCCTCCAGGGTCTGAAGCCCCCTGGGCACATTCCTTAACGAACGCCCCCACCGTAGGTCGACCCCAAATACCCGACTTCGTGGGGTTTCCGAACGGACCGAGCCTTCGGGGCCCAACTCGTCCTCCATAGGGGGTGCCTCCGAAAACAGCCCCCTGGCAGTGCGTCCCCGAATTCCCCTCCTTTCTACTTTCCGGAGCGGCTCCATGCTTCGTGCACAAGTCGGGGGCAGGGGGCGAGACATCGCCGGCGAGCCCAAAGGCGGGCAGGTGTTTTCCTCCACCAGACGAATCAAAGCATAGAGCTCCCGACCCGCCCTGCCGCGGCCGCTGGGCCCCAAAGTGTGCTGGTTGGTGCTCACGGGGCATCCCGCCTCGTGCCTTTGACAAATGACGGCTGCACACCGCCGCGGCCGCCAGGCCCAAGTGTACCGTTGCTCAGGGCGACGGGCATCTGGACGCCCAGATCGTGGACAGGACCGGAGGCTTCATTTTGTTTTTGAAACGCCTTGGATGCATGGGCTCCCCCTTCCCCAGACGTCCCGCCCTGTTTCGAAGTGATCCAGCTCCGAGGCCGAGGAGCGGGCCTCCAGACGCCCAGATTGTGGACAGGGCCGGAGGCCCTCGTTTTGCTCAAGACGCGATCTGGATGCCAAGACGAGGCCAGGACGAAGATAAATCTGGGTGAGGATAAATCGAGATTCTCTGAGGGGATGGATGCATCGGGCGACACGGCCTTCCCAAAGCGTTCCGGAACGCCCTGAGAGCGTTCCGGAACCCTCTGGAGCGGATTCATCGGCGTCCCGTCCTGGCCCCGTCCAACCATCCAGGCAAGGTCCCCGTGTGTCCCAGCCCTTCAGGGCCGGCTTGTCACGACGGGTCAATAGTTGACGGTCAGGGCCCGGCGAGGGCCCCCCAAGGCCGAAAACCGCCAAAGACCTTTCGGCGCGATGGTTTCACGACGCGCGCATGGCCGTTTCTGTTTGTTCTGGTGGCCCAGGGTGGCCTGTGGCGTGAGGGCTCCGGGAGGCGGTCCGTCGCGCTGTGGTCCGCGGCGCGACCGTGTCTGGGTCCCCTTCTTCCTTCTTCCCCTCGCTGTCACTCGCCTCCCCTCGCTTTCACTCGCCTACCCTCGCTTTCGCTCGCCTCCCCTCGCTTTCTTTCTTCCTTCCTCCCCTCGCTTTCACTCGCCTCCCCTCACCTCCCCGCCCTCTCTCGCGCCTCTCTTGGGACGCATAAGGACATGCTAATACTATATGTCCGCCTTGGAGGCGCGCGTCCGACCCGAACATATCGTTTGCCCGTCTTGTAGTAGATCGTTTCCTGAACGGTGTGACCAGAAAGTGCCCACCACGATGCATATACTATAAGATGTCGCGGTGCGCGCGCCGCCTCTGGGGGGGCGACGCACATATGCATAGTATAAGTATGTTGGGGTGACGCCGATCTCTCCCTCACCCAGGGGGCTCCCCTGAAACAAACAGATACACTGATACCGCTAGTCGCCAGACCTCCCCCGGGAATGCGTTCTGACCAGAATTCCGAGGCGAGTGCAGCCGTGGCGACGACCGGAAGCCCGAGGCGAAAAAGAGGCAAGGGTAGCGGTACGGGTACACTTGTGCCTCCCTCTGACTCCTTCCTCCCTCGCCTCCTCCCCCCCTCGCCCCTCAAGAAAAATCGGGGCCTCGAAGGCGGCGACGCCCCCGGCGGCTCCTGGCGAGCCATGGCCCCCGACGATCTGGGCGGGCGCCACGGGCTGGAGCACGCTCCCGCGCAGCCAGCAGCCGAGAGATTCGCCGAGCCCTCGGGGGGCCTCCGGGCGCCTGAGATCCAGGTGCCCTGCGATCTTCGGGGGGAACGAGAAGGGGGGACAGCAAAGGGCAGGGTAGAGAATCAACTCACGTAGCTGATGTTCCCAGCGCCTCCCAGCGCCGGGAGGCGCCCATGTAGCGGGGAATGGGCCCGCCAGCGGGGCCGAGACCAGCTGCATGCAGCAGATTTCACGCCCCCTTTCCCTATCCCCCCCGATTCGTTCGGCCCTAGATTCGGGCGTTTCGGGATCGCGTTGTCACGTTCGACGTACGCTGCTATCCGACGTCGTTGTTGCTGGTTCTTTGTGTTCTTCCAGCCTCGGGATGCTTTCCAGCGGCTGCGCCTCGCCGAGGACGAACCAGGGGGTTCCCGGATCGTCCCGAACGGTCGCCAGAGGTCTGGTTATGTCCCGAAAAGTCTTCTGCCCGAGGGGTGATGGGGAACGCTAGGGGGGGGGAGCGCAGGAGGGGAATAACAACTGGAGCCCCTCTCCGGAAGGGGACAGATACCCAGACCCCGAGATCGAGGCGCTGCAATTCAGCTCTTTGCAGCGGGCGTTCTCCGCCAGGTTTCGGGCCATGGGGGCATCACGAAACAATCCGGCTCGTAAAGTGCCGCAGAAAGATAAGGTCTGGGGCTCCAGTTCTGATTTTTCGCGATGTAGAGCCACTGTTTCGCATTGTCAGATCTGAGGGTCTTGGGCTGTTTGCAGCTGACCTGGCATCTCTAGCGGGTGGGTCCTGGAAAGTGCTGCCAGCCCCCAGGGGTGGGGGCGTTCGGATGACGGCGGCACGGGTAGAGTGGGCGATTGGCGTGGAAGGGTCCGGGAACGGAGGGCCCAAAGGCGGCAACATGCAAGAGCGACCATGGGCAAGAGTTCCCCCTGGTGCGCGGCCTTAGGGGGCTCCGCGGGGAGCCAAACCCAAGCGCGCAAGACGCTGCTACCGCATCGCGCTCAGCGATCGAGGGGACCCCGATGAGACCGCACCGAAGGTCACTCCAGCGAAGGGTCACTCTTGTGTTAGGTCGGGCATGTCCTCCTACGGGCGGAGCTTGGACGAATAGTCAAACAAATGCTCAAACAATCGTCCCCCGAGTATTTCTTTGAACTGTTTTTGAATATTTCTCCTGTCGAAGGACAGGCCCGACTTACACGTCGTTCATGTCTAATCGTGCTCAATTCTACTTGTGCGCGTTTCTAATTGTTCCGACCCTCTAGTGGCCAGGAAGAGGCCCAGGATAGAGAACAATTAGAAATGAAAGGATCTTGGCGCCCCAAAAAATCAGAGGACCTTCGAATAATCATAAAGGAACCATGTGTCATCTTGCGTGCCGTCGGCGCAAAACCCTCGAGACGGTTGGCGCCCCCGTGCCGGCCCTGCGGGGCGGCCAGGAGCGGGGGGGGGCGCGCCCCCGCCCGCCGCGCGCCACCGCGCGCCACCAGGGTTAAGTCGGGCCTGTCCCTCTACAGGGGGGGGAATATTCACAGATAGTTTGAAAATAGTCTGGGGACCAGTCTTAGCAATTCTTTGACCATTTTGGAATATTTTTGGGGGACTGATTTACTTCTCGTCCAGAATCCCCCTGTAAGGGGACAGGCCCGATCTAATACCAGGTGAGGAACGGGAATGAGGGGCAAGGGTGGGGAGGGGAGGGACTGGCGCGGGGGGGCGGAAATGTCAACCTAGAATCGGCGACACATCGCGGACAGGTCGGCGAGCCCCCTTTGGCAAATCCGCGTGCTCCTGGGCGGAGTAGGGCTTTCACCGAAAGGCGATCAATGGGCGCCTGAGAGTCGATGCGTTCCTCCTGTCCGCCAGGGGGAACGATAGGGGGTAGGGGGGAGGATCCCCCCCCCGATCGTCTCCCCCGGAGGGATCAAGGCGACGATCCCTCCCCCGACAACACCGCCGGGCCACGCCACGTCTGCCTCGAACACTTTGCGACATCCTCGTCGTGCGACTGAAGCTGGCCCCCCCGGGGGGGCGGGCCCAAGACGACAGGACTCGGCCCCGAGAACGTCCTGGAGGGCGCCAAGAATGTCGAAGGGAGCCTGTGGAGGCCCTAGAAAGGCTCCAAGGCCATACGACAGCTGCAAGCCCCCAAGAGGCTCCCCAAACCCTGAAATGACTGAACTCATTGATGCTGTTAAGCAAATGAAGCAAACATGTGGACTCTCCGTTGCCATTGCTTCCAAAACGTCCAACCCCAATATCGCACAAACACAGCCGAAAAGGACCCCAAGAGCGGCGCAATACGCTCCAACAAAATGGCCCTGGAAAGGTGCAACATGGCCGACGAAGGCCCCGGGAGACCCGCAAACAGCCCCGAGGGCCCCCGAGGGCCCTGAGACGGCCCAGCGGACGGAGCGCCCGTCTGGTCGTGTCCCCCGCGAAGCGTCGTGTATTCCCAAGAGCCCATCAGGAGCTCCTCAGGAGGCCCCCAAGATGCCGCCATGAGGCCCCGGCCCGAAGAGGCCCCAAAGAGGCCACCAAAGTTAACTCGGGCGTGTCCCCCTACAAGCGGATTTGGGACAACAAATTATAAATACGCAAAGATATGCAAAAATAGTCAAACATAGTAATAAAGATCGCCCCCAGCCTATTCTTTGACTATTTTTGCATATTCCCCCTGTAGAGGGACAGGCCCGACTTAGCACAAGAGGCATCCCAGAAGTCTCTTGATGGTCTGAAGGCCACGATGTCCACTCCCGTAGCATGCGGAGGGTTGTTTGGCGTGCCGAAGCGTTCGAACCCGTTTTGGACATTCCAAATGGTCCCTAAAAGCCCTCGACCCAACCCACCTGCCGCCTTGAACGACCGGAACATCTAAACGACTCGACGCCAAGATGGCCAGGATGGCCCCAGATGGCCTCGAAGACGGCCCAAGACGGTCCACGATGCCCTCCAGGATGGCTCCAGATGCCTCCACTGCGGCCCAGGATTACCCCAAGAAGGTCCAAGAGGCCGTCTTGGCCCTTGGGGTCGTTACCAAAATCCGAAACCAGTAACACAACAATGGTTGTTCAACGTGTTTCGGATTCTACCAAGATGGCCCAAGAGGCCCCCACGACTAGTCCACGATTGTCCAAATAGGCCCAAGAGGAAGACGGCCAGACGGCTCAAGAGAGCCACGCGACGGCGCTAAATTGCCCCAGAGGACCCCAATGCGGCCCAGAGAGGCCCCAATACAGCCTCTGAGTGCGCCTCACAAAGTTTGGAGCAACAAACAAAAACAAGACGGCCCACGAGGGCCCCTCCCCAGTCTTCCCCGCGTGCTCTCCCCAGCAGCAAGGGGGAGCGACAGCATGGCTGCGCCGTCGCTCGACACTCCACGACACGGCAGCTTCCAGAGGGCAGGGGGGCGCGGCGGTGACTCGCCGTAGGCATCTTCAATATCATTGCCGCTGTCCACGCCGCCCTCGCCGACCAGCCACAGCTGGGTGACCAGTGATCCCCACCCCTCCAGGAGGCACGAACCCATCGTGCCCACGGCCTCCCCATCGGGTGCGCGGAAGAGGGAGGGCCAGGCACGTGCGCGGAAAATCGAGGGGGCCAGGGATCGAGCTGGGAGGAGAAGGATATGAAGAAGAGGGGGCCACTAGATCTGAGAGACATGCTGGCCCCGGCCACCACAGATCCAGCCCACCTCGGAACCCCCGGACCTCAGACTAGGGGGGGGAAAGGTACAGATACCGCGACTTACTCCCTAGACCTCGCTATAGAAGGGTGTGTTCCGACCAACATCCAAAACATCGAGGCGAGTCCAGCCGCGGCGACGAGCCAAGGGTAGCGGTATTATTGGTACCTCTTCCGCTTCTGAGAGACGGGGTGCCAGAGCCGATGGGCTCCGTCAGGACGGTGAGGACCACAACGGGCTTCAAGCTAGAAACTGGGAAAAACCACGCCATCACCACCAGCGAGAGGCGCCAGGGAGGGTGCTCGATGGCGTGTCCCCCCCGCCCCCTCCAGCTCGAGACGTCTCCCACCCCAGCTCGACGGCGCATCGTGGGGACCTCATCCCTGGAGGTGGCACACCTGGTGGTGGTGATGTCGCTTCTCCCTCCTCCGCAGAACTCAGACGTCGTATGTTTGTTCACAACGTGGACCCCCGCAGATAGGGGACCCCTGCTCTAGGACCAGACTTTCATCCTGAGTCCTTGTTTGACGGTCCCAAGGACTAGAGAGGGCCCCGAGAAATAGAAAATTCCCCAAAACCTCTCGTCGCGATTTTCTCATGACTCAATGGGGTTGGTTGTCGGGTCAAGCGCAGCAGCAGGAAAGCACCCCGAGGCTGAAAAGCTTCAGAGAGAAGGACGAACACGTTCGAAAACCATCCTGTCGCTGTTTTTTGTTCACGTGGGGAAGCGAACAAATATCCATGCCGCTGCTCCCCGGTCCTCTCCTGGGGTGCCTTCGGACCAGGATTCTGAGGCGCATCCAGCGGCGGCGACGAGGGCCTCCCAGGAGGCCGACCAGCGGGGAAACGGGCGAAGGGTAGCGGTATGGGTAACTTTTCCTCCTCTGAGCGTCTGGGTTCGACTACACCCAAGAGTGACCCTGGGTAAGAGTTGGGGGCCGCGGGGAGACCAAACACGCGCGCGCGAGAAGACGCTACAACCGCATGCCGTTCGGCGATCGGGGGGCCCCCTTGGGCTCGCACCAAAGGTCACTCCGGCGAAACTTCACTCTTACGTTTCTTGGACGCCCGAAGTGGGTACAGCGGGACCTAAGACAGAAAAACATCCTTCAAGAACACAAGACCCTCCGAAGGCCAAACTGAAGAAAAATTCGAGGGTACTCTCCCACAGGATGCACAAGAACATCCAACAAACACGAAGAACATTTGGGTACCCTCCCAGAATCGACCTCGATCTTGTACCTCGGTCCGAATGTACTGAAAAAAACGGTACAATGCCCAACAACAAATGTTGTCCCAAACCAACAGCGCCCGCTGTTGGGCAGGCGGCCTTCTGTGTCGAATGGACACAGGCCGCGGCGACACCGACAGCGAGTCCTGTGCAAAATGAGCCGGAACAGCTGTTGGGCATCGCACCCATTCTTTCCGTACCCATTTCGTTCGTGCCAACGTTCTGAGAACTTAAGCTTGATGTGTTGAAACCAGACAGGCTCCGCCAGAAATGTTCTAAGAACACTTCGTGGGAACCCCAAGAAGCTCTTGGAACAGTGCTTGGTAGGGCTGTAGGCGAGCCAGGACGCTTCGCCACTGCTCGAGTCTAGTCGAGCTGAGCGAGTCTCGGGTCGGGCGAAAGGGGGGGATAGCAAAGGGGGGGTTTGAGAATCAGCTCACGTAGCTGATTTTCCCGGCGCCTCCCGGCGCCGGAGGCGGCCATGTATCGAGGAATGGGCCCCTCGTGGAGCCGAAACCAGCTGCATGCAGCAGATTTCGTAACCCCCCCTTTCCCAATCCCCCCCTTTCGCCCGGCCCGAGAGTCTGGGTCCGATCCAGCCGTGGCCGGCCCGCCTCAGGGCGTGCTGCCGCAGGGGCAGCGCGGGCGCCCGCCGCAGCGGGCGCGGCCCGCGGCCCACGCCACCGCCGCCGGGCGCGGGCTCGCCGGCCGCGCCGGGCGCGGCCGCCATGGCCCCGCGGGGGGGCCCCGCGGCGCCGGGCGCGGCCGCCAAAGGCGCGCTCCTCTCGGCGGGGGCGCGCGTCCCCGGGGAGCGTTCGGTGGGCTCGGCGCTCGCGGCTGTCGCCGCTGCAGCCCCTGCGCCCGCCGCGCAGGCGATCCCATGTGGCTCGCTCGGTTGGCATGGGCTGCGCCAGCGCTGCTGTTGCGGCCCCGCAGGGAGCGGCGCGTGCCGCCGAGGCGGTGCCGAGGGAGGGCGCTGCCCGTGGCCGCGCGCATCGCCGCGGCGAACGTGGTTCTAGTTCGCGACATCCCGCGTCGCTTGGCGACGGCGGTGTTTCATGGTTTTCGGCAACGCAGGGCCCGCTCTGGGCCTCGATGCAGTCAACCCGTGCAGCAAGGATGCGCGGTAAGGAGGCAAGGGCCTTGGGTGCTCATGTCGAGGCTTCTCGAGCGGGGCGCGCCCGACGAAAGTGGCCAAGGATGGGCCGAGGAGGCAAGGATGCGAGGGTATCCTTGAGAAAGTTGCCCACCCTTACTATGCGGGCTGACTGTAGAGGCGGCGTTTTTTCATAGTGTTCGGCCTCTCGCGGCCCACTCTAGGCCTCGACAGGCCGTCACAAAGCGGCACAGGGCGAAGAAGGGGAAATCGTCGAGTGGCACCGCTTCCTTTCCGTCCGAGAGGGAGAGGAGAGGTAAAGAATAAGACGAGAAGAAGACGATGAGGCATGAGGCCGGGAGCCCCTCAGGTGGCCCAGAGGTGGTCAGGAACTCAATGATCTGGCGCGAGGTCTCATCGGACACATGTGTAGATGTTGATATACATATGTATGTATGTATATATATGTATACATATATATATATACACATATACAAAAATACATATATACACACGTAACACCCCGCAGTTACGGACAAGAGTGAGGGGGCTGAGAGGACGCCCTCAGTCTGCGAGGCTCTGGAGAAGCCCGTCGCAGGCGCCTAACTTTTACAAATTATGCATCGAGCCCGCCACAGGCGCCGATTTTTTCGTTAAAGCATTGTGGGTAGATCGCGGGGTGGGTCGCGGGGTGGGTCGCAGGGTGGGTCGCGGGGTGGGTCGAAGGGTGGGTCGCGGGTGGGTCGCGGACGGGTCACGGGCTGGGTCGCGGGTGGGTCGCGGGGTGGGTCGCGGGCTGGGTCACGGGTGGGGTCACGGAGTGGGTCGCGGGGTGGGTCGCGGGGTGGGTCGCGGGAGGGTCGCGGGGTGGGTCGCAGGGGGGACGACGACCACAAACAACAACAACAACAACAACAACAACAACAACAACAACAACACCAACAACAACAACAACAACACCAACACCAACAACAACAACAACAACAACAACAACAATTACTAGCACGTGGGGACACTCCGTTCTCACCAGTGCCAAGGTTTTCATACGACGCCCGCCAATACCCCCACTTTGTGGGGGGGCCGGTTCAAGCTCTACCACATTTCCAAACGACTCTTCGCCACCACCCACACCCAGCTTCCCGCCCTATGACGTTCGGACGCCACCACATTTCCAACAACAACAACAACAACCATTTTAAGGCTGTACGCTCTTACTTGCCCGCGAGTCATTCAACACGTATGCCCTACACCCTCGAAGCCCGCCCTCTTCGTCTTCGATCACACCCCTTTCGGGGGGATTATTTCTCTTTGCTGGGGCCGGCGGGTTTGGACGTACGGGCAAACCAGAACGGGCGGACAATCCTTCGGGGGCGTACATCTCTCTGCCCGCCATTGGAATTGGCGCGGGCCCTGCAAGAGGAGGAGGGGAAGAACGAGGGAGAGTGGGAGGAAGGGGAGGGGGAAGGACGAAGGAAGAGGGAAGATACCACGTTGTGAAGGCGTCCTTGGCGCGTGCGTGGTTCCTGAGCGCCGAAACGCAATTCCAGAATAATTTGTGAGGACGTCGCACGCGAGAGCGCAGTCCTGAGTACATTGTGAGGAAATCTCGGGCGGGAGCGGGGGCCCTGACTAAGTTGCGAGGAAGTCTCAAGCGGGAGCGCCGTTCCTGAGCAAATTGCACGGAAGTCTCAGGCGGGAGCGGGGGTCCCCACTAAACTGCGAGGAAGTCTCAGGCGGGAGCGCCGTTCCTGAGTCAATTGCGCGGAAATGTCAGGCAGGAGCGGGGGTCCTGACTAAAATTCGAAGAAATCTTAAGCGGGAGCGCCGTTCCCACGTAAATTGCACGGAAGTCTCAGGCGGGAGCGGGGGTCTTGATTACATTGCGAGGAAGTCTCAGACGGGAGCGCTTTTCCTGAGTAAATTGCACGGAAGTCTCAGGCGGGAGCGGGGGTCCTGAGTAAAAATCGAGGATGTCTCAGGCGGGAGCCGTTGTTGTTGTAGCCCGGGGGACAGGGGCACAGTTTGAGCAGGAAGACTTTCCTTGAGAAAAAACCAAGTGCGAGCCCCGGGGGTGGCACTTGAATCAAAAAAAATCAATGTGCACCGGTGGGGGGGATCAACAATAATTATTCTTCAAGAATGAGAATTCAACAACAACAACAACAACAACAACAACAACAACAATTACTAGCACGTGGGGACACTCCGTTCTCACCAGTGCCAGGGTTTTCATACGACGCCCGCCAATACCCCCACTTTGTGGGGGGGCCGGTTCAAGCTCTACCACATTTCCAAACGACTCTTCGCCACCACCCACACCCAGCTTCCCGCCCTATGACGTTCGGACACTTCACTTCGTGGCCTGCGGACGACCGTGGCTACTACACTGGCGCATGGGTACAGTGACTTGTTGTGGTAACATTTTCTGGACGCTAGCTTAATATACGACTTTTCCCCCTGTTCCAACACTGGACACCTGTACTGGTTTTTGGTGGTAACGTGTTCCTGACGCTAGAATAGGAAACCTGCGCGGGATGAAATTTTGACATTTTTTTTTTTGAAAAAAAAAAAAACATTGGTTTGTTTGATGTTTGTATGTTAAAATCGCTACGAACACTAAGGTCTTGGAAGGATTTCGTCTTGCGCGCGCGCGAATGACCACTTTACCTTATTTTTTTGCAGGGGATTCTTGAAGTTTGGTTATGTTAGAACAAGAAATGTCCACTTTGCCTTATTTTTTGCAACGGAAAACCGCCCGTAACAAAACAACCGGATCCGGACCAACCCGTTTTGCCAGAGACTTCCTCACGAAAATGATGAGAACATGGCTGCGGCCTAGGCGCGGCGAGGGGGCCGTGCACCAGGGGTCCCAACAATAATTATTCTTTAGAAGTAATAATGTTCAACAACAACAACAACAACAACGCCACAAGCAGAATCCTCACTACGGATCCCCACCAGAGCCACGCACCCAGGGACAATGAATGACCGTTCGGCCCCATCACTCTGATATATACATATATATATATATATATATATATATGTATGTGTGTATACGTATACAACGAAATCTATTGTGTATAGCCGGTCGCACAGTTGGGCAATTCCTCCAAATCGTTCAATGTACGCACCCCCCCTATGCCAGACTGCCCGAAGCTCCCTTCCAGTACCCCGCCGCGCGGAGGAACCACCTCCTAAAATGCGATCCAACGCCCCGACGCCTGGTGAAGGAGGGCACATTTCCCGCCCCCCCCCCTTCCACGCGCCCCCCCCCCCACACACACGCAGGTTTGGCATGTGTTGGGAAGCAAGTCCTGGGAGGGAGGCCTTTACAATATTGATGGAGAGTCAGAAAGCCAAATTGAAATGCCACTGAGCTGGATCGGCCTGGATTGAACCCGCGATTAAGCATGATTACGATTCTGGTTATGGAGATACCGGCGCCGAAGCTGAACTTTATCTCGCAGGAGCTGCATCCATAAATTTGGCATGTGATCTGCACGAGCACGCGAGCATATTTTCCACCGCTCGCTACATCGCTTTCTCTCGCCCGCGACCTTGCGCTGGCCAGCAGGCGTGCGCTCACAGTCCGCGACTCTAGCAAGCAAGGCAGAGCGATGGCCGTCTGCCCTGGTGCTTCTCGCACTGCCCGCTCCCAAAGATAGAACGAACGCTCATTCTTCAAGCCCCCCCGCCTACGACAAGGCCAGGACCAGGACAACATCGGATCGGAAAGAAGCGGGGATCTCAGAGAGCTGGCCGGCGGTTCTGGAGAATGCATTGGGCGCCGCGGCCGTTCCAACGCGCTCTGGGACGCTCTGACTGCATTTCGGGACGCTCCGAGAGCGTTCCGAAATGATTTATCCTGGTCCCAGCCCCGTCCGAACCCCCCCCCCAAATGCTTCCGGTCGCTCCGGGTCTCGGACTGATGAACAACGGTGCATGGTCAACAGCCCTGCCAAAAGGGGCTGGCCAGGGCCCAGCAGGGTGGTGACGTGGCGGGGCTGCGCAGTTCGGTAAACAACAGACTGACGAACTACGAGGACGGCACCCATGCGCAAAACCATGCTCGGGACTCCCTTCAGGCCCCGCTCCAACGCCGTACGGTGCATAGTAGCTCAGTTCTGAGAGGCTGAGAAATCATGCACCGTACCAGTCCTGGGCCGAAACTTGACGACGCCTCGGGAGACGCCAACGCGGTACGGTGCACACAAGTCGTCCGCGGATCAACGAACCGTTGCAGAATCACGCCAAATGCGGCCGCTTTCTGTCATGCGGCCACGGAACATCCGTGCAATCATGGTTCCAATATCGGTCGTCATTCGCTTTGCTGCCTCTGCCTCGATGTTGCAAAACTAGATGCCGTGTCCCGCCACTGCATGTCCCTCAGTGGAGACTCATGCCAAGAAACGCCTTGCTTGCCTCCAGGGTGCCCTGGGTTTCTTGGGTCTCGATGGTTTGTCGGTCGAAAGCGCGACGTTCCCACACCCAAAATCAATGGACGTCCTGGGGTCTCAGGGTTGGGTTTCTTGTGGAAGGTATCTTGTGGTCGGGCCCCTACCGTATATTCAATTCAGGGGCCTCACAGGATGGTAACATGTGGGCAGGGCGCTCACGCACGTTTGCGGCGATCGGGGGAATCTCTGGCACGCGCCAGATTTTCGAGGCGCCCAGGCCCACTCTGATCCGCTGGCCATCAAGGAGTCAGCACGGGTGAGAGAGGAGTGGACGTGGGAAGCAGCATCGCACCACGAACGAGGCGGTGCGAAGTAGCAAGAAGGGAAGGGACACAATAATAAGGAGTGGCCCTGGCAAGGGGATTGAGAGAGGACGATATAAGGATGGAGATGCAGGAACAAAAATGGATAGAGGGGGAGAGAGAGAAAGAGATAGCTTCATTACCCCCAGACTATACAACGACAAACGTATAGAAGGAAAGAGAAGAGACAAGGAACGATAGTTGGAGAAAGCGGGGGAAAGAGAGGGAAAGGAGAGGGAGAGGGGGGAAGAGAAAGAGAGAGAGAGAGAGAGCGAGCCATACATGCATGAATACATGTTAGTTTGCACTCATTGGGAAAGAGAGAGAGAGAGAGGGAAAGATAGGGAGAGGGACATCCCATGAGAAAGAAAAGAAAACCATGAGAAGAGAAAAACACAACTCCGACAACATTCAAACATCAAACTTCCGCTCTGAGAACACATGGGGTACAGAACCTGCCGCACATCAACAGACAGTGGCGGCCATCCAGCAAGAGAATTCCAACGCGGTCAAGCGACGGCCAGCTTCCGGATGCGGTTCTTCAACGACTCGTTCTCCTCTGCTCTGTTTCTGACCAATTTCGACTGCCTTCACTGCCAACTGCTGCAAATGCAGGTCTATGAACAACACATAACTCTGGGTATGCCTGCTGGGTACTGCGGCATTGCCCTTGCATTGCTTTTCATTAGTGCGCCTCTGCGACTGTCACATCTTCCTACATGGAGTGGGCACGCAACATGATATTGGCACGCGATGTGCAGCAATCCTATGACACTGTCCAAAGCTGATTTCCTTCCGACGCCCATGCCGTACTTCTGGACCCCCCTCTGATCGTGCGATACTTGCGGGCACCATCCCACAGACGCATACCAACATGGTCGGGCTGGAACTGCCGCTCCTCAAAACTGTCATCACAAGAAATAGAGCGACACACACAATGCACAGTCCTTGTCCTTCCGTTCGATGATCTGCTCGGTCTCTGCCACTTTGGCCTCTCATCATGCGAGGGGCTGGACAAAATGAAGCGAATCATAGAAACTCAGCGCTGACATTGATTCCCTGTAGCAGACCGTCTCATATTCTCCATGCCTTGTCCGAACGCCCTCCAGATCGTCATCGAATCCACCATCGTAGCCTTCCTGGACGTTTGCCAGTCATCGTATCCAGCATGCGCATGTGTGGCACTACAAGGACCTCCAGCAACACACAACATTAAAACATGTCTGCGGTAACGCTACATCATTATGTGTTTACGTCTGTCGGTAACCGTCTCAACATATCATACATGTAGGTGTCGGTCTCTATGTTCACCTCCGGCCCACGTCGAACCAGCGCAACGACGAGACCACGTCAAATCCGCGTCGAGCCCGTGCTGGCTAGAAGAGAGGACCGCGACTTAAAGGACAGGCAATGCTCCCCGAATAGGCAACGCGAGGGGACTCCGATCACACACGACTGTCAGGAACTTTTGCTTAGCGTGTCGCGGCGATGCCCCCGGCGACACGCTTTGCCCTACAAGCTGATAGCATGTCGCTCCGCTCCGCGGGGTGGGAGGCTGGGCAAGGCTCGGAACGTTCACTCTTGGGAGTGGGGGCGTGGATAATTAGCGTGTCGCGCCGAAACGTGGTGGGCCAGAACAGGCGAAGCGACACGCTAAGCCAAAACTCCTGACCGTACTTCGCTCTGTGACCACTCCCTCCGTGGTGAGGACTCGTCGCGATGGACGACTTGGCGGCTCGAAATGCTGGCCGGGTCATCCTGGAGCCAACCTCGCCGACCGCTGACAGCCTGCCAAGGAACATGGGCCGACCGGCCCGACATTCCTACAGGCCTACCACGACATGACCTTAGACCAGAAGAGCGTTCTAAGAGCAAAAGACTGCACTTGGAGCACAGAGCTCAATGATCAAAGCACGACTGTCTCACCCAGACACGCTCTGAAAACACCTGGCGCAGGCCACGAAAGGTTAGACCTTGGTGGGCTTATAGACAACCCATCACAGCCAGGAGGCCTCGCCACTGCTTGAAAATTAGCCTCGCCGACCCCTGACCCTTCTGCGGTAACTCATGGTAGCCTCCCGTACCATCTTTTTGGCTCTGGCGAGTCGACTCTGGTCGACGCTTATCGACGCCACATCGACGCTAGTCGACGCTAAATCTCCGCTATCTCATCGACTACCAGACGCTAGCCAATGCAAGTGTACTCTAGGAAACGGGATTACGAGGATATGCAAGGCTCCTGTGATTTGTCACCCATACGAATGACTCTCTGCCAGGCTTAGGTCGGGCATGTCCTCCTACAGGCGGATGTTGGAGGAAGAAAATGAAGAATCGTTAAACAATATTCGAAATAGTCACAACATGCTCGAACATTCGTCCCACGACTATTGTGTACAATGTTTGAATTTTCCTCCTGTGCGAGGACATGCCCGTCAATGCTAGGCTCGCCGATCACTGCGCCCTGAACGGCGAGGAGAGGGGAACGCCTGGGCTCGCGGCCCCTTTGGGGGGCCCCAGCGCTCGGGTCGAACACCGGGGGAGGCGGGGCAGCGAATGGAAGGAGGAAGAGGAGGAGGAGGAGGAGGAGGAGGAGGAGGAGGAGGAGGAGGAGGAGGAGGAGGGACGAGGGACGAGGCCTGGCCCAGCCGTCCGTCGAGACGAACAGCAGGCGGGACGGCCAAGGCGGCTGCGTCCTCAGGCGAGGACGGAGAAGGCGCCCGCCACCAACTCCAACATGGGCCCGCCCCCAGGAGGGGCCAAACGGGCCATCAGCGTAGCAGGCGGCGACGCTCCCGCTCTCCCAGAAGGGGGGCCACGCGGGCAATAACGAAGCCGATGCCCACCAGGAGGAAGTAGAGCATGGTTGCCATGAAATATGCGTCGTCGAAGCGGGGCCAGACAGGCCAGCCACTTAGCCTTCGTCGACGTTCCAGCTCTCCCTTGGGGATCAGCGGGCAATATGTAGCGGCTGCCGATCCTCGCAAGGTGACTGAGGACCCGCAGCCATCAAACACCGATCAAACACCGTCGAAACACAACGACCAACGATCAAACACCGTCGGCACGCACACTAGGACGACGTTAGTAGCCTCACGTATCCACAGACGCATCAGAGACCCTCACTGTGGCCCGCCCCCAAACAGGGCCAGACGGGCCATTGCGATAGCACCATCATACAGCACGGCCTGCCCCCAGAAGGGCCAGACAGGCCATCAGCGTGCACTCCCCAGTGGGTCATAGTAGCGCGAAACTGATGTCCGAGGTCCGTTCCCAACAGAAGGCAAGCGCACCGGTCACCAACAGGCGGCCAGAACACTCTCACGGGTCGCTTCCGCTGGGAAAGGAGTCGTGGGAGGCAAGCGCACCTGTCACGAACAAGTGGCCAGAACACCCTCACGGGTAGCTCTCGTGCTCCTGACCTTCGGGGAAGCAAGCGCAGCCGTCGCCGACAGCTGGCCAGAACACCATCTCGGGTCGCTCCCCCTAGGCCATTGGGCCTGCATCCTGGCCTTCGGAGAGGCAAGCGCAGTCGTCACCAACGACTGGCCAGAACACCCTCACGGGTCGTTCTCCTGGGGCCAGTGCATACACACGATAGACGCCCATCAGGCCGCCGACGCAGAAACTTGCGCCAACCCGCCTTGGGGAACAGCGAGCGAGGTGAGCTTGACGTTGTCCTTGGGGCGCAGGCCCTTCAACAAACGCCGTCTTCTCGAGTCAGTATTTGAGAGGAACGTTTCCCCCTTGCCTTCGCCACTCGGGATACCGCAACACTCAGCCAACAATTGCTTGGTTACACCCCCCGCTGACCACGCAACGCAGACCTCGCAGCACGCCATAGGCCCTGCACGGCGGAGGTGATGCCCATTGCATTGAATGACTTCAGCCTCAGCCCACTCAGACACTAAAACTTCGCCGACGTCGCCGGCGCCCTCAATAATGACAGCCGCGCCCAGCGCCTCCATCACGAACCTGCCCGCCCCAGAGACCTGAAAAGCGGTGCCGCCCCAAGCTCCACCATAGCCTCAGCACGTAGAGCGTCGAGGCGCGACGGCTGACACGGCGTTCTGAGAAATGGGTCCCGGGACGCCATTGAGTTGCCTGCTGTACGTCTGGCGCACTGTCTGCATAGAAAAGAGCCATCCGATAACTCCGCAACCTAGTGCGAGGTCACCTGCGCAGGCATAATGCGCGCCCCCACTGGCTTGGGCATCACGTCTGGGAACTCCCCCGCCTGCCAGCGCGCATGGCACGCTGCATCACCCACCCAATGTAGGCCGCAGCACGCTTGGCGAAATTCATCTCGAGCTTGTAGTATTCCTCATTGACCTTCGGCGCCGCATGTACTTCAGCACCTCGTCAAGCGAACCAGTCAGCCCACATGTTGCCCGAGTGGAGCAGCGGGCTGAGGCCTTTCTCGAGGTAATCGCCCACGTCCTTGTGCGCAGGAATCCAGATGACATTGGGTCTGACTGGCTGCGATCTGAGACTGCGCCAAATCGTGGCATGGACCGCCGAAGCTGACTCCAACTCAGGGCCCCAGGAATTCGCCTCCGCCTCCAGCGCAAGCAAGTCCGTGAAAACGCATTGCAGGTTGGGCCCCAAAAAGCTTGGTCGCCATCAGCAGAGCATATCTCTCGGATCCCCCAACCGTCTGCAGCGGCCCAGGTAACGGCCCAAAAGCTGCTCTGATCGGAATGCCCTGCCTCGCAAACTGCACCACGGCCCAGCCGCGCCTCCTGATCTCAGGAATGGAGGGGGCTAGGCCTGAGCCGTCCGTGAAGACAGCATTCCCAAAGAGCTCCCTTGGCGTAGTCCAGTCGCCCTTGCACCTTTGGAAGCGTAGGCAGCATGCAGGGCAGGCGCACCCCCAGCTCGAACACGTCCCAACTTGGGCCAGATAGCTGCTGCATACCCTTGTCCCTCATTTAGGCATAGAAGCCGGTGAACTTCTCAGGGAGAACGTTGCCTGCCTCCTCGGCGCCGTCCTCAGGGTCCAAGATGGGCTCGCAACCGAAGAACCTGTGACCAGGAGTGTCGCTAGCATGCCCACATGCCAGACTTGGCCTGCCTCGTCCACGGTACACCTGACCAGTGAGCCCGTAGACTTGGAGCCCGCGGCCCTTCGCTGACCGCGGCACCTCTAGCACCAATGCACTGCCTCATAGCACGGACCCACAACTGTGTATGTTCGCCGTTGGGGTGCTCGAACCTCGATCAGATACGCTTGCCTTGCCACCTCTCGATTGACTCAACTACATAACAACGCAAATCTTTCGGACTGGCCGCCAACAGATTGAAGTGCTCCTCGCGGTCATTGACCAGGACCGTAGACGAGAACATAAAAACCAAACAATACGCCAAAGAGGCAAAATCGCAGAGGCTATGGCCCCCCTGGCTTCCCTCCCCCCCTGGCTTCCCTCCAAGAATTCTTGCCCTCGCCGGCCATCTTAGTAGTGATGGCTGCCCACGCGTGATGGGTACTCGACGTTCCCATACTGTCGCCGCGTACCGACAGACCAGGTAACATGTGGCCATGTAGATGGGGTCGAACTCTTTGGAGCGCTGCGTGGCCAGGTAGAGCGCAAGACTAGAAGAGCCTGGCCTCAATCCGACGAGACGACCTGCCTCGGCCCTCACTTGATTGAGATGATGCTGACTGAGACCTGCAACGCCAGCCTCATGCCCAGCACTTGGCAGTAAACCCGTCTTCCATAAGCAGATGACCTTCATGCCCGCTGCCTTCTGGTGCATGCTGAGCCGTCGCCGCAGCGCTATGATGCCAGCGGTACGTTGATTCGTGAGCTTTCTGGGCTTCTTTTTGCGACACATGTCATGCCCGGGTTTACGGGTCCATCTGCGACAGACCAAGCCTCTGGCATCACCATGCTTCTTGCATTCCGCAGCCACCCTCGACGACGAGGGGCTGTAGCCTGACTTCTCCACCTGAATGATGATGCCCAGCTCCATAGCCCCTTCTCTGAATCGCGTGACCGCGGCCCAGAAGCAGCGCAGCTGGTCTCGGTCACCACCAATCCACTGAATGCTGACGTCGTCAATTAGCGCCCGCGGGGTGATCGTCTGCGCCCTGATAGACTCCAGCAGCTTGTGCAACATTACTGAGACCAAGAAACACGCGTGGGAGCAGCCTGCCAGGACCCCTGGAAAGCCACGGCCGACTCACCGACTGAACCAAAAGCTCGAAGCCGACGCGGCTGAAGGTATAATGCCAATAACATCCATACCAGCCTGAGGTCCATGTCCAGGGCACGAGCTTCTTTCAAAAGCGCCTGCGGCTGGATGGTCTCAAAAAACGAGCAGGCGTCCATCATCGCTGCGAGCGCATGAAGATTGGCAGGCTCCGCTCCGCGATCTCCGTCTCCAAATTGGGCTGGGAGGCGGAGTCGGTAGAGGTGCGCCCTGCGCCCAGCCCGCAGATGTCAGCGCCGGGGTGCCTCCGCACCCAAACCGTGAATACTTAACCTCTGATTCTACCCCAGACCCTTATGAAGCTGCTCGTGAGAGTGATGAGCCGACACCCTCCACTGGGCTTGGGCAGCCTGACCATCCCATGCCAAATCCTGGCGCAGACCTTGGTCTGCGAACAAGAGCAGAGCACGCACTCCGACACGTCCTGGGCCAGTCGCTGCTCTGACTGAGAAGGAAGCCAACGCCGTCTTGACCGTATCAATGGTGATGTCAGGTAGCTGCGGCCAGGAGTGAGCGCCCCCAGGTAACGCAAGAGGCCGTAAACTATAGCACTTCCATATCTTAGCCCACGGAGAAATCTCGCGATCGCATGCACGCCATGGAGAGGCTGTATGAGAACGATCTTGCCATGGAGAGAGCACGTCCTATAACTCCTGCGTCTTGGTGGTATCGTGCACTCGGCTGGCCCCTCGCTGGAAGCTGTCTCTGGCAAACTTCACCCAAGCCTTGTGCTTCTCCGAAACCGCCTTGTTAAACATCTCCTGGCAGTCCTCAACGATCTTGCTGGCAAGCTCCACAAAGCCGCCCCTGCTGAGGACACCGATGCCGCCGCAGAGAAAGTCTCTTACCCACTGCTCCAAATGCGAGGGGACGGAACGCTTCCGCTGAATTTTCTCCAGATGAGCATATGCCTCCAGAAGAAACAGCGCCAGCACCCTGTAGGAGATGGGCGGGGGCGGGCAGACCAGCTCCGACAAGTGCAGCTCGTTGAGAGACCTCTGAATGTAGGCCCTGGCCCCCATGAGGTGTTTGACCCATCTGGCTGCAACTTTCATCGCCTGTGCCTGGGGGTCAAGCCGAGTGCGGCGACCAAGGGGGACCCGCGTCGCCGTCTTCAGCTCCGCCCCGACCTCGCCCGCCCGACCTTGGTATAGATTGCGCCCTGGACCGACCACGTCGCGCCCATCCAGCAGCTCTCCCTCAAGAGTAATAAGCACCTCATCCCACGCTAACGGAAGGCCCTGGACGCCCGAGACCTGTCTGATAGCCGCAAGCGCAGGAACCCAATCTTCCACACTTCTGGCACAGCCAATCGGCGGCGTCGACGCTATACCCTTCGGCATGACAAGCACCCTCACATTCATGTCAACGTTGTCGGCTGCCAACTCCATGTGGACTGGGGGGTGGGGCGCCGTGGCGCCGCCCTCCTGAGCCCGCGTTTCACGAACCCGACTTGCGACCGACTTGTGAGGTTCGACCCGACGAGGCAATCGCCGGTGATGGAATGCTTCTCGACCTGCGCCGGGCGACAGGTCGCCGCCCTTGGCACAGCAAAAAGCACCTCGATGTCCGCCAAACTTGAAGCCGCAAGCTCAGACAACTTCATATTGAAATCACCGCATGCAGCAAAATCGATCTGCGCGGCATTCAGCAAAGAAAGATACTGCACCAACTCATCGAGGATGCGCCGATTCTCATCGTTGAGACCAACCGAGTCGACCATATACAATGAGAGAACAACCAGCCCCCTTATTAACACCCCAGTGGGTGTGAGCGCCCACCAACCGCCCAGGTATTATGACCGCACTCTTGGCAAAAGGTGGTGCCGTAACCGTAACCGGCGTACACGCCAAGACTGCAAAACCCCAGTAATACCTGCATCTGACCTTGACGATGCCAATGCAGGAGCCCAGATACCTTCGAATCCGAAGTCCGAAACCTCGCGCTGAAGACTGGCGAGGCGATCATTATCCAGAATATGATGATCTTGCAGCGCGATGACCTGCGCATCTGAGGGCATCCCTTCCAGACAGCCTGCGGCCGAGCCCCAAGACGTGACATTGATAGTAGTGATGTTACCTTTTCACATGACTTGTGTCAGTAAATTGAGAGTAACCATCACAATAATCTTAGAACGGCATGAATCCACCCCGCGCCATGCGCCGAGCCCGCTCACGCAGTTCCGCCTCCGTTGCCCACGTACCGAAAGGCTGCGCCAGCTTCTGCAACTCCTCCATGGAAATGTCGCCTGGCTTCCACTCCGATTTGGACACAGATGCCCCATCCTCATCAGGCCCTTCACCACTAGCATGACCACCAGCATGAGGAACGCCCCCACCAGCCGCAGCAATCCTGGGCTTCTTGGCGACGATGAGCTCATTGATATGCCCTCCGAGTCCTTCGGCGAGCCTCTCCTGCGCATCGGAGTTGAGCCCGCCGCCTTCGGTGAGCCCCGTAACGATGGCCTCGCGCTCGGAGGTGGAGACGCCGAGGGACGGCAGTGCGACGTTATACCCTTCCGCCGCCTCAGCGGACCTGCCGAGCTGCTTCTGGAATGTGTCCAGCTCGCCCTCAAGCTCGACCTGCTGCTGCTGCAGCTGCTCGACCAGAGCGTTGGCGCCCGAGAGCACCTTCTGCGCCTGCTCCAGCTTCGCCGCAGCACGAATCTGCGCCTCCTTAGCCTTCTCGATCTTCGCCGCACCCGTCTTGACCCGATTGGCCAACGCGTGCGCCTGCGCGTGGAGCGGCTTGGAGTTGAGCAACTGTTGCTTCGCCTCTGCGAGCTGCTGACCCAAAACGCGCTGCTGCTCCTCCGCCCACGAGCCGACCCCCGTCTGCGCGATGGCGAGGTTCTGCTCAAGGAGCTTGACCTTCTCAGCCAGCTGCTCCTCCTCGGGCGGACCACCTTCCTGGGGGCCACCGACCTGCGTGCCCACAGCTGAGTTGCGGCCAGCAGCCGTCGACTGCTGCTTGTGCTGCCTCTTGAGCTTCTCAATCTCAGCACGCGCCTCCTGCAGCGCACGCTCGAGCTTCGTCCTCGGGGCCATGGCCGCCGTGGACGCATCGCCGCCGCCCCCGCTCGAACCCGACTTGGGCCGAATGCTGGGGCCGCCTGCTGCTGGAACATACCCACCGCGCAAATCCTTCTTATGAATCTGCACCCGTCACATTTGAGGCTACTACCCTAGTTGACCAACTTCGCACCAGCACGCTTGTGCGCACACGAGCGACGATGCCAATCTGCGCGCAGCTTTGCGCCATTGGCCATGAGGCTGTCAGTGGAGTGCGCAAGGGGGTGCGGGATGGACCGCAATACACTATGAGGAGGGAGAGAGAGAGAGAGAGAGAGAGAGAGAGAGAGAGAAAGAGAGAGAGAGAGAGATAGAGAGAGAGCGAGAGAGAGAGAGAGAGAGAGAGAGCGATAGAGAGAGAGAGAGAGAGAGAGAGAGAGAGGGCGGCGACCCTGAAAGCTGTCGGGGGCCGCTGCCCCCCACCCACCCCCACGCCAGAAGACTCCTGTCCTTGAGCAAAGCGCCACGGCCTTGAGCCACAGTGGCTACGGAGAGGAGGAAAAAGAGGAGGAGGAGGAGGATCGAGCGTCCCTGGCGAACGTCTCTCCCCGCCTATGGGCCGCTGCGCGCGCGCGAGCTCGGAGCCTCTCAGGCTCGCGCTGTTGAAGTCCAGGGCGTCGTAGGCGGGGGCGAAGGGGCCGAGAGAGCCGTCGGCCGCGTCGACGACCAGCGCGGCGCGACCAGGAACAGTGCCATCATCCTCGTGCACAGTGTCACCAGCGCCGCTGCTCTCCATGTCCGAAGGGCCGAAGTCGGTGAAGGCCGCAGGCGGGGAGGCCACCGAAACCACCCCAACAGCAACCAACGCTGAGGGATCGAAGGGCGTGTAGCCGGGGAAGGCCCCTCCACCCCTGGCCGAAGTGTCAGCCTGATCATCACCGTGAGGAGGCGGAGCATGAGTTGCGCGGTCGGGAGCAGGAAGAGGAACGATCTCAGGGTCTGCTGGCAGTTCGTCATGGGCGACGACGAGGGAGTCAGGGTGTAGTAGCATCCACCGTATCATCTCCCGATCAGAATCTTGTAGTACAGGGTCTAGAATGTCTCGGGCCCGCATCGCGCATTCGATCTGCTGGTGGGTGATCTTGTCAGGTTGCGAGAGGTTTTCTGCCGACGCTGGGACACCCTCAGTCGCCGTACTTGGAGCAGACGCAGTAGATGCTGTCGATGTCGGGCGCGGGTCTAGGCCTCGGCTTAGGGTCTCGAGTGCCAGTTGGAGAGCAAGCGACGTGCGCGGCAGAAGGCCAGTCACCCCCGACATCACGTCCACGTGCGCACACTTGTTCCTCATCTGGGAGTCATGGGCGGTGGCAGGAAGAACGCCAGGAACAGGCTCACGACGTAGTGGTAGTTCTTCAGCGCGGCCATCCCCATCATCATGAAGAGCGCGTTCAGAAGCAGGGTGAACAGGTGGGAGTTGATCCTCAGGTAGAACACCCAGATCTTGTGGGCCAGGGAGATCTTCGGGGGCTGCTTCAGGCACCGGAAGAGGACGGTCCACAGGCGGATGTTCCAGGACAGGCGGAGCGGCACGAGCAGGCAGAAGGGCGCCCCCCACGGAGCCGCCAGGGTAGATGACGCCGGAACCGTGTGTTGCCATCGTTGCATCAAAGTCATCATCAGCTCTCGCTGACACACCCGGAGAGCTGCTCGCGCTCTGCGTCGTGGGTTCAGGGGAAGCCGCAGTCCGAGGGGCATCGCCCGAGGAGCCAGCCGCGGGGTCGTCAGACAGGACTTCGTCGACATCATCACGAGAGCGTCGCAGAACACCTAGAAGCTGACGTTCAAATTCATCATCGCTGAGATGCGGCCCAGGATGTGGTGGGAGCTCATCAGCTCGCATGGCGATATCCACCACGTGGCTCGACGCGTCGTCGCCGTCGCCGTCGCCCTCCGCCATGAGCGCGAGATCCAAGTCGGAGGGGTTCGGGACTCCCTCGTGGTCGATGCTGGCGTTCTCCTCATCAGGCGGCGGTTCGCCCTGGGCGAGAGCTTCGAACGTCAGGTCGATAAGCAGGTGCGGAAGAACGTAGAGATGCGGCATGAGCGCAGGAGGGGCGATCGGTGGAGCCGAGGTGATCTGCGCGGGGTAGTCGTCGCGGTTGGCTGCAGACATGCGTGACGGGTCGGCACGCCACCCGAGCTATTTCAGGTGCGCCATGGCCAGAAGGCGGAGGCGCCGCGTCCGTTTCTCACCATGCTCAGGCCATAAAACAATGAGGCGGCGTCGTAATCGCTCACGTGCAATGGCGCTGCGGTACCACCCGCTGAGACACCAGTCAAGGGCGAGCTGCCGCCTGCCCGCCCAGCCACCGCAAAGAAATTGAAGATCATCATACCTGAGAACGTTCTCCACATAGTCAGGGCGCCACTGCATCCATTGATCGAAGTCAGAGCCGTACATGTTCACCATCAGCGTGGGGATCCACGAGCGAGCCCACGAATCAGTTCTGTCCCCTAGCGCCTGTCGGCGAGCGGCGATAGGACGGCCTGTCTCCTCCGCTGGGGGGACAAAGGATTCAAAGATCGCAAGAATATCCACATCCTGAAGTGCAGACGTGGTCGACGTCTCGCTAACACCGCCCAGTTCCTGTCCACCAATGAGGGTGTGCGGCTCAGTAGTAGGCCCAGGGCGCCCCATCACTGGCAGCAATGACGCGACCGAAGGAGTAGGAGTGCTCGTCGTTGCTGTAAATGAAGTGCTGGCAGTGGCCCCATAGGCGACAGCCACGGGATGAAAGATAAATCCCAAAGCGAGGGCGATTATTGGCGGTAAGTCGATGGATATCCCAGCTTGAGCCGTGATACTCTGCGGGTGCACCAGAAAACAAACCGGTGATGAAAAGCATCGGGAAGCGGATCGCCAAGCTTCTTCCTTTGGGAGCACCTCACCAATATGTCTCCCGCCCTACCGAAAATCAGAACCGTGGTCGTCACCGTAGCTTGCGTCTGGCACCCCCAGAGTGGTCGCGGCCGTGGCAATGGGGGCAGGCGCCAGCGTTGACGGAATGCAGCAAGGGAGAGACAGGGGCGATCTCGGTGAAGAGCACGATGAAGACGAGCCCCCAGCAAGAGCAAATACGCCTTCAATGATATCGATAGGCGGTGTTGATGGCGAGGGACGGGGTGCATCGCTCGATGGTGGTGGGGGAGATCCAGAAGAGGGCGAGGAAGACGAAGACGAGGGTGAGGAAAAGCAGGGTGGCCCGTTTCTCTTGTCACGGCGCGCGCGCGCCCAGCACACCTTGTCCCCAGGGGTGCTCTCGATGGCGTAGTAGCACCTAGCTGTGCAGTGCGAAGCCTTGACAAAGGAGCTCGCCGCCTCTCGCCTCCAAACATGAGCGGCTGAAGAGTGAGCTGCACCGACATATGTGTAGTACATCACCGTAACGTCAAGGACGATCTTGTCCAGTTCGACAGCCGAGCCCATAAGGCCCAGACGACCCAGTGGGGAGGAGGGCACCGAGTAGCCAAACTCTTGCTCCAGAAGGAGACGAAATGGTTGGCACTGTAAGTAGTGGTGAACAGCATCAGGTTCGCTCGGACAACCAAATCGGCACGAGAGGCGCCCGTGCGGCTGGAATAGTATGTGCGATGTCGCCCAGCCATTGGCAACCGTCTTGAGGTGAGCAAATGCCCGGGGCAGTGAGCATCCGCGAAGATATTGGAAGATGTGTACCCAGCGTTGTGCAGGAACAGGAAAGTCGCCCATTACTCCCAACTCAGGGAAGCGGCGGATGGGACGTGCCTGCAGGAAGGTCCACAGCGGGGGGTGGGAGATGCGAGTCTTGATCAGGTTGGCAACGCATCGTTGCAAGCCCACCGACATGGGCCGCATTGCTTGCCATCGGTCAGCTTCTGCATTGGCTGCGACCGGGTGTGCCTGCGAGTAGCCAGGGGAGATGTTGGAGGCAAGGCAGTCTCGGACTCTGGCCAGTGTTTCGACAAAAGCCTCTGATTGCCAGAAAGGTGGGCACGGCCGCCACCCACTAGTTACAATTTGAGATAGCACGCGAAGATCGCCTAGCTGCTGGTGTTGGCGATACATCCAGTCATGTAGTCTTTGAAACTCAGGGGGCGTAGTGCGGGTCGTCCTAACCAGGGCTCCAATGCTCATGGCAAGCCAGGGCGCAACCGATGGGCCACCAGCGCCGCGCAGGTGGAGCCAGGCCGAGCTGTTGAAGGTGCCGAGGGGGATCCTGAACGCCGCGCGAGAGCACGGGGGCAATTATCGCTGTGCAGTTGGCCGCCTAGCTGACAGACTGCGAGAGGACTCGTACCCGCCAATCTAGATCTCAATTTAACTTTGATAGATGGCGCCAGCCCGCATGAGCTCTCATCTGCGGCAGGGCCCAAGACAGGGCCTGCGTGGAGCGGTGCTAGCAGGCGCTTGGTGAGCTTGAGCACGAGCGTGGCGATCTGCCCCGCGGTCTGCATCACGTCAGCGAGGATGCGGCGTGCCTGTAGTTGCTCGACGACGCATCCAATATCGTCAGCGCAGGCGCGTGCAAGGCCGAGCCGTGGGCCCTCCATCCGCGTCTGAAGACCGCAAAGAAAGCATGCCGTCACTGCCGCATATATCGATCCACTGAGTGATCATCCTTGAGTGACGCCAGATGAGGTGCGCCACGCAAACGTAGGGAGCCCGTTCTTCATAACGGTCGCGTCCAATATATGATAGAGCTGCTCCAAGATAGCCATGAACGCGCTGGGGGCCTGCATTTGCCGAAAGACCATCAGCATAAAGGACTGCGCCAGGATCGGGCAGGCCGCGCCAAAGCCCAGTGCAACAAGAGCAGGAAGGTCAGCGCCAGCCGCAGGGGGGTTCGACCACGCGCGGGCTGCAACGTCGAGCTCGTGAATGTTGACTCCAAAGTTCCCCTTGGGGATGAAGCCCCTCTGGGATCGAGGTGCCCAATCCATGAGCAATTTGCTGAACTGGATGTTGACTGTGGCGGTGGTAACCTTTATGTCCGTATTCCGCAGGCCCTGAACTCGAACCGCCCAAGGGGAGCGGGAGCACCCTGTCGCCAGAGAGTCCTCAACCTCCTCGCCCTTGGGGAGCCACACTTGAAGCGTGTCATTTGGGCTTTTGAGAAGGGTTTGGCCCTGCATGATCCACATCATGCCGTCCGATAGCACGCTTGCCCCAGAGTCAGTAGCCGCCCAAGCTGAGTGAGGGATGGAGCCCAGTCCAGGTTCAGAGTAATGCATTTTGTTGACCACGCGCCGCAGAAGTGCGGGTGATGGGGGATCAACCCTAGTGAAGTCCAATAGCGGAACGTGTTGTTCGATGTATGCTTGTGCCTGGCAGAGGTCGATCGGCTTGGACTTAAAGATGGGGGCCCAGTGCTCGATCAGGCGGTCTGTCATGGTCGCGGGGTCGCTGGAGACGCAGGCCGAGTCAGACGGGTGCTTCACCGCCCGCAGTACCTGTCTGCGGTTCAGAGGGGACCAGATGCCCGAACGCCGTTCCACTGCAGCAAGCTGATGTCGCAAAGCCTGAGGAGCACGAAGTCGGGCTAGCCGTTCCTCAAGTCGGGTGCAAAGTTGATCAACATGTCGACGTTGTATCTCATCGCACCAGTGTTGAAAAGGGGCAGGATGGCGTAGACGGACCATGTTGTTCTGAATCTCTAAGAAATCATGGGCCGCAGTATGGTTAGTCATAAGCTTGCGCGCCAGCTTGTTGTCGTTCCGCCATGCGAACCTAGAAATTTGCCGAGCAAGTAGCAAGAGCGTCGAGTTGGCCTCAGGGGCCTGATAAAATAGCCGGTCACGAATATCGGCAGCCACTTCACGAATGGCCCACTAGTGTAGCTCGATCTGACGAGGCGGGCTTTTGTCCGCATAGTTGAGCCTGTCGCAGACTGTCTTGAGTTGCCTTTGGAGTTCACTTTCAAACAGGTGCCGTGGGATTCTATGAGCATGAGCAGGCCGAAGAGATCGCTGCGTGATCTCCACCACGCGCGCAACATGATCGCTGACAATGGTCTGAGCGGGGCGCCCGGGACAATCAATGACCCCAGGTTCAGCCGGAAGTTGTGTCATAATCCACCCAGGTCAACTGCGCCAGAGCCTATCCAATATGGAAACGGAGTAAGAGTGGCGATCGTAGTGTGTAGGTTCATCAGAGGAGGTTGCCATCGTGGTCTTGAGCGCCGTAGTCCAGCGAGCGGCTTTGGCGCGTTGCCCTTTACCTTGGGCGGGTCGGCGGTGAGGTTGGCGAAGAAGGAGAGGGGCACGTGGAGCAAAATTGAGGCCACCATGAAGAATGACAACATAGTCGCCATCAGGTCAGCAGCCAAAACTTTCGACACTCCCTTGAGCCGGGCAGTGGCCAGGTCGTGGTTGTGCACATTGTGGTGGTAAACATAGAAGCCGCCCAATTGGAGGGCTACTCGTAGAACCCTACCAGGGGCGAAAAATCGCTGAGAGACCTCAGCGCGGCATTCAGCGGGAAGGATCGTGGCGACACCGCCCCGTGCTGCGGGCCCCTCGCAGTAGCTGGTGTAGACCTTCGCGCGTGGTGCAACCTTGGAGAGAAAGTCGGCGAGCTGCTTCTTATCCTGGTGAACCTCCTGGATGGCGACAATGCCGCACGTGAAGTTCAACCTCTTGAGGTAAGCAAGCTTCGGCCGAGCAGCGCGCCCATGATACTGAAGAAGGGCGCGGGCATTCCAAGGGGGACATGAGAACGACGGGGGGGCGCGCCAACCGTCCATGAATAGCTGCAACAAATTCATTAAGGAGAACACTCTGCAGCTTCGGGCGGAGAGATGATGCCTGTGACAGCCCCCGCCAGCTGATCCTTCGGGAGCGCCAGCTTCTGCGCAATGTTGTCGGCCCATGCGACCTCCGAGGGAATGTTCTCAGGGTTGGGAGAGAGGCGGAGCACTGGGTCCCACCCCGCCATGAGGTAGCCCCCCTGTCACGGTCGAGGAACCATCTCTTATCGGGGGCCACGTTCTTGAAGGCCTCCCTGAGCTTGCGGCCCTGGATATCCAGCTTGATTTGTCGGGGATTCTTGTCCGCGCCGATGTGGGGCGTCGCCATCTGCTTATCCATGGCCATGACCTCGAATCTTTACCATTGTCCAGGGGCGAGCCGCTGAGCGCGGAGGACCTGAGAGACACGGCGAGCCGCAGGACCTACTGCCCCAGAGAATTGGACCGTGAACTGTTTGGCGACCTGCTCGCTTGAGGAAATCGTGAAAAACTCGGCCTTGATCCCGCAGCTGACGATCCAGTCCGACATGATTTGCTGCGCCGCAGACAAGTCCACCAGCTGGGAAGGCACGATGCGGATGATCGTTGCGTCGGTACCCCTGTCAAAGCCTGCAGCGCTGGCGAGAGGTGGCTTGGGCTGGACGTTGGCAACCGCGAGAGCAGCGCGGAGTTCTTAAATTTGTCCTCGAAGTGTCTGCAGTTCAGAGTCGTGGCCATCCAACCTGTGTTCAACAGCACGAAGTCGAACTGAGTGGCCGTCCAACTGTTCCTGGAAATTGCGGTAGAAGGCATCCAGCTTCTCGGGACAAAATTGTTCGGATGCTTGCTTGGCCATAGCTGGAAGCTGTTGTACTCCTTCCGCAAGCTTCCCAGCAGCACGAGAGTGTTCAGTAAGCTGAGCGGCGAAGTCCTGGATCTGGTCGGAGACCGTCGCAGAGACCACCTTGGTGAGGTCCCGAATGAGCTCGCCCCTGTGCCCGGCCATCTTTTTGGAGACGTAGTCCCCTGCCAGCTGCTTGATGTAATCGTCTTTCGTCCATTCGTCCTCGCTGTTGATGTCCTCGTCATCATCATCCCCCGCAGCAGGGGCCGCAGTGGAGGAAGCCCCGATAGCAGGATGGACAGGAGTGTCTGAGCCAGCAGCCTGATCATCGCCTTCATCCACGACAGCAGCATCATCAACCTGACCTCGGCGAGCCTTCTTGATCTTCCTCTTGGGGCCGCGAACGGCATGCTGTCCGCCATTGCGGCCACCGCCCATGAATGTCTCTGGGCGATCGAGAGGGCAGGAACGGGAAAAGCCTCCGTTTACCCACCAACTCGAGCGCAGGTGTGGAGAAAAGCACTGCCAGACCCCAGGGGTCTTGCTCGCCGCGGACTAGCGGCATCCACTTGTTCCCCTAAGGAACATGGCATCTTGAGCCAAAATGGCTACGGAGGAGGAGGAGGAGGGGGAGGAGGAGGAGGAGGAGGAGGAGGAGGAGGAGGAAGCGGATCATCTCACGCAACTGGCTTCCCCGCCGCCGCACGGCGCCGGGCGTTGCCCCCAGGGTTTTCTGGCCCCAGCTCGGCGCCCCGGCGGCCGCTCGGGGCGACCTGGGCCCCCCTGGAGCGCCCTCGACGAGGCGCACAGCCGCTGGAGAGCGCCCCGAGGCTGGGACGCCGCGGGGCACCGACGAGACTGCCCGAAAACCTCGAGCTTCGACTCCGTGAATCTGGTCCCCTCCTGCCCCCCCCTCGTCCCTCTCCCTGAGGTTGCCCCCCCACCTCGTCTCTCCCCTGAGGTTGCCCCCCCCCCCCCTCGTGCCCCTGCCCTCCTGCCTCCCCCCCCCTCCTCGTCCCTCCCCTTCGGTGGCAACTCATAGGAGCCTCCCATACCATCTTGTCGGCTCTTGCGAATCGACGCTGGACGACAGTGGATGTTCGACGCCAATCGCCGCAAAATCGACGCTGAATCGACGCTAATCGACGCTAAATCGGCACACCTCAAAAACTCCCAGACGCTTATCGACGCTAGTCGACGCTGAAAGCGGAATTAAGAGGGTAAACCAAGCCCCCATGACTTGCTACCAGAGTCGCATCGCGCCGCATCGTCGATGCATCGGCGATGCGGCGCCATCCTCCGACCCACTCTACTCTGATCCCATCTGGGAGGCCTGGAGATCGACCCTCCCCTCCTGCCCCCGAGCGTCCCTCCCGAGGAGGAGGAGGAGGAGGAGGAGGAGGACGAGGAGGAGGAGGAGGAGATGGAGATGGAGATGGAGATGGAGATGGAGATGGAGATGGAGATGGAGATGGAGATGGAGGAGGAGGAGGAGGAGGAGGAGGAGCAGGAGGAGATAGAGAAGGAGGAGGAGCCTGGAGATCGTCCCTCCCCTCCTGCCCCCCCGCCTCGCCCCCCCCCCCCCCCCCGCATTGTCCCCCCCCCTCCCCCCCGCGCCTCGTCCACCCCCCCACGCCTCCCCCCTTTCGCACGACGGGAGGGGCCGAAGCAGGGGCGGGGCCCGCAGGGCGCACAGCTGCTCCTCGCTCACGGGGGGCGCGCCACCCTCTGCGCCGCCGAAGTCGGCCAGGGCGCCTGGCGGGAGGGGCAGTGTTTTCTCAAATCACCCCCCCTCTGCCCCTCGAATCCTTACGTTCGTCCGTCTCCTCCTCCTCCCCCTCCTCCTCCTGCTCCTCCTCCTCCTCGTCCTCCCCCTCCTCCTCCTCCTCTCTCCTCCTCCTCCTCCTCCTCCTCCTCCTCCTCCTCCTCCTTCTCCTGCTCCTCATCGTCGTCGTCCTCCTCCTCTTTCCCTTCCGCTTCCTTCTCCTCCTCCTCCTCCTCCTCCTCCTTCTCCTCCACTTTCTGCTCCTCCTCCTCCTTCGAGGTTCGAGCCTCGGACGGTTGAGCTGTTGCTGCCCGCGCCCTCGACCCCTCCTCCTGGCCAGCGCCAGGGGGAGGGTAAGAAGGACAAACCCAAAAAGTGATGAGAGAGACGGGGGAGACGGACAAGTCGTATGTCATGACGCGTAATTACTTGAAACAAAGGGAGAGAGGGGTGATGCCGACTGTGTGTGGCGGCCGGTGCACGTACAGTTGTGGCCCGAGAGTGGGTCCCAGGCCCCTGAAGGGAGGTGGAACCCATCCGCACCCAACCACCTGAGGTTACCGAGGTCGAGGGGAAACGAGCGGGGTGGAGGTGCGGCGCGGCGCGGCGGGGAAGGCAAGATCGAATCACCATAGTGGTAGCCCAAGACAGTTACGGACCACGCACGGTGCCAAACGCGTGCCCAAAACAGTGCCCCAAAATTCACGGTTGCTGTTCACAAGAGGTGTGTTTCGCTATTGCCTTCCAAGTTTGTCCGGTACCCTCGTGAGCCCGTTCACGTGTTTGCCCGACGCCTTCCTGGCCCCCATATCCTGGCTTGCCAAATGCCCTCAGGGCCCCCTTGAAGCGAAGCCGTTGCGACACGGCGCCATCACGACTACACCGACACTGGATCCTTGCACTCCAAGAGCGCGTTTCTTTATTTTCGGCGATATTGGGCATTAAAGGGGGGGGACGGATGGGGGGGGTATAATGTAACGCCTCCCCCCCGCCGCGTGACTGGGTCCGCCTAACATGACGAGAGGTGGGACAAAGTGGCGGGTCCACCACGCCCCGAGGAGGGGGAGTGGTGGTTCCCTCGGCCTGGCTTTTAGGGTCGGGCCCTCCCATGGCGGCCTGTGCGCTTCGCTGGGCCGAAGTACATGGGCCCGACTGTGAGACGCCATGAGAAGAAAGATGTTTCAGCACGGCGATGGCACCGTTGCCCCACGCGACGAAGTGAGCGTGCACAAGACGCCGTCGAAATAACTTTCGAGACATACCGCGTCCAGGCACCGCGGGAACAGCAGGGAGAGCAGGAAGGGGGAAGATGCCGCGCTGACGACCGCCGTCCGCAGGACGATAGCGGCGGTCGACCCCGTGCAAACGGCCGCGGTCCAGCGCTTTCCCGGCCTCGTCAAGCTTCATTGCGCCGCGGGGGCACGGTCCGAGCTGCGATGGTCCCCGCTGCTGGCCGCCCCACCCCCGTTCCCCTTCCTCGGGGATGGACAGAACCCCCTTTCGCAAAACGTGGTTCCGTGAAGACGACCTCGGGCCCCAACCTGGCGGGCGCTGGCCTGGAAAATGACGGCCGCGGCGCCTCCTCGAGGACCGAAGAGCGGACAATCCACTGCTCGACGTGTCAGGGTGGGGGGTCTGTCCACCCCCGACTTCTCCGGCGCTCGTTGGCGCTGCGCCGGGTGGTCGGATGCTGCCGCGCGGTCGGCGTCGCGCGGGGCGGCCGCCAGCCCGGTGAGCAAGGCCTCCGCGAACGCGAGGCCCGCGAAGCCGCCGCGAGCGGCGGGGCCACGGCCGAGCTCCGCGCCCAGCGCCTGCGGCGTGCCCAAGGCGCCGCTCTGGGCCGCCGCAGCCGGGCCGCTGGCGATGACGGCGGCGGGCTGCGAGACGTCTGGCACGGAAGTCGCGGCAGGGTGGATCCCGGCTGGGCGCGCGAGACCAGGCAGCGCCTGCCTCACCCGGTGCAGGCGGGCGGCCGGCGCCACCGCGCGGAGCAGCTCATTCAGCACGTAGGCGGCGGGCTCCGGGGCAAGGCGCGGCGGCATAGGCGGCTCGACGGGCTCTGTCGCGGCTGCCTCGGCTCCACGTGCGCCGTTTTCCATGGCCCACTCGATCTGCCCCACGGCGTAAACTCAAGCGTGTGGGGCCGCCCATGTGGCCAGTGGTGCGGGCCTCGCCGACCCCGACGTCGTCGCCGTCGCTAGTGTCGTCGTCGGACGCCTCAAGGACGTTGGCGCCGTCGTCCATCCAGACCTGGCCACGGGCGTCCATGAAACCGAACTGGGCCACCCCATCTACTGGGGCCGGGGCCGGCAGGAAGTCGTCGTCGTCTGCGGCCGGGCCGTGGCCAGCTCCGCCCGCGGCATCCTCCGTCCTCTGGATCTAGCGAGTCCTCGTCCCCAACGCCACGAACCTTCCCCGTCGCGAGGATCTTAAGGTCCTCAGGCACATCAAGGTCGTCCAGCGCGAGGCCGTCCGCCAAGATGCGAGACCGATACGAGAGGATTACGTCGTCGGCTGGTGTCCAGGTGTCGATGGCCACCCGCAAGCGGAGGTCCACCTGAGAGCCATCCGCCTGCTCGAAGACGCGGCGGCGCACAAAGCTGACGTTGAAGTCCCGCACTACTAGCACGCAAGGGCACGACGCCGGATGGGCTGTCGCCAACTCCTGCGCTGAGGGGGGCTAGGCGCCCCCCTGGGCCGGGCCGCCGCCGCGTCGTCTACTAATTATCTGACAGCCGTCGACGCTGGAGGTCGAGCCTGCCCCCACCCCAGGCGAGGGCCACGGCGGTGGAGAGCCAGGCTGCTCTCCGTCGAAGGCAAAACCGCACCGCCCTCGAACTCCCGCCGGCAGCCGGTCGCCCGTCGCATACGCCCTCCAGGCGCGCGCCCGTCGTGGCGACGCTCGCCGAGGGCACAGGCCATCTCCAGGACGCGACGCCGAAAGCGGAGCGCACAGTGCGGAGTGGAGCGGACGGCGCCGAGCACCGAGGCCTCCCTGAGCGTGAGCCCGCGAGGCCCAGGGCTGGAGCACCAACGGTTGCGGAGGACATCGTGCGGCCGCTCCTGCTCCTCTCTGCAATACGATACGAAAACTCCAACCAAAACGGCCCTCCGACGGCCCAAGACGGCCTCAAAGATTGCCCAAACATCGCCAAAGAGGCCTCCAAGGTGGCCCCACGACGGCCCAAGAAGCTCCCAAGAGGGCCCAAGAGGCCTCCAATATGCACAAGATGCCCGTCAAGCCGACACTGAAGCGCCCCAAGAGGGCCCCAAGACGGTCCAGAGAGGCTCCCGAGACGGCTTCCGATGGGGTCTGACGGGCCAGGAACGCCATGAGACGGCCAAAGATGCCCCGAAGGAGCCCTCAAATGTAGTCAAGAGGAACAAGGAGGCTCCTAAAAGGTCTCCAAGAAGCCCCCAGAAAGCTCCCAGGAGGCCCCAAGAATGACCCAAGAGCTCCCAGGAGGTCTCCGCATCCTTGTCCTCATCCTCCTTCGCACTCCCTCTTCTCATTCTCCTCTTCATCCACCACGTGTTCTCCGAAGGGCTTCAAGGGCTGGGGGAGCTCATGATCCAATAGCGTGAACAACCTTTGCCAAAACGTTTGGCCGCATGTGCGTATCCTAAAAGAAGGGGTTGGCGGTGATTCGCCGTAGGCGTCTCCGATATACGCATATAACCACCTGACAAACATCTCCGAAACGCCGACATCCCATCACACAATATATATATATATATACAATAATCCACCACATGTATGTTGTTCGAAACCGGGCGATACCCGTACAGCGCGGAGGATGCCGAAGGGGATGGAGGGAGGAAGAGGGATAGGAGGGGGGAGAACCAAATCTTGAGGATGAGGGAGGTGCGCGGATGTGTAGGATGAAGAACGGCCAGACCCATCGGTGGGAAGAAGCGGGTCGAATCATGAAGTGGGATGGCGTTGAGCGTGCATTTTTGGCGTTCGCCCGCCACCCCAAAAAGGACGCAACGAAACGACAATCAAACATAGTAAGGCGCCTGAAGTATCTTGATCCGGAGACGCTTACGTTCAACGAACGATGGGTACAAAATTCACAAATGCAGATCACGAGACTCGCAACGCGCGGAGTCGGGACAGGCCGGGCGGCACCCGCGTCGGCCGCCGCCGTGGTGTCCAGCTCGGCCACCTCGCGCAGCTGCCTGGCGGGCACGCGGCACCACACGGAGGCCGTCGGCACACACCCCGCGGCCAGTGGAGGAGCCGGCGCAGCAGCACAGGGCTGGACCTAAACGTTGTTGTTCGTTATGGTTTCGTTGTGATTTCGTTTTGCTCTACCTGTGTTCCTGCACCTCCTTTCCAAAACGAAAAAACAAAGCACAGCCGAAGTCCAGCAAAACAGCGTTTAGGTCCAGCCCTGCAGCAGCACTAGCACACACATGCGTGAAGAATACTTGCGGTAGGGCGCCTGGAGGCACACTGTTCGGTCGACCCTGGACCTCGCACGATGCCCGCCCATAATTACCTCCGACGGGTGTCTGGAAACGTGGGGAAACAAGACATGTCCGTGGGGCACGTGCTGGCAGGCCACTCTCTTTCTTTTCTGCACCTACTGCAATGGCACCTAGCACCAAGAGCAGCCGAACGAGGAGGGCAGAGGAGAAGAGACGAGCGTAGTATTAGGTCGGGCATGTCCTCCTACAGGCGGATTTGGGGAGAAACACATGCGAATAACAACGAATAACATGGACCCCACACAAATAAGTTGTTATAGTCTGCGCGGTGCAGTGTACTTCTATGTGCTGCGCGCCAGTCAGATAACTCCCCGTGAAGTACAATCGAAGTACAATAGAGCAACGTGAACGAAAGTGATGTGTGCCAACATAAACTAAACTTAACCGACATCAAGCAAAGCACACCAAAGCAACGCACATTAGAAACATACCCCAACACAAAACAACTCAAACAGAAGAAAGGCCAATTGACCCGAATTAATTGACAGGCAAGTAAAGCAAGTTGAAGTACAACAAGAAATCGAAGCAACGTAAAGCAAGGTAATGTAAGACAGCACATCGCAAATTGACGTAAAAAAAGCCAAGGCGCGTGAACTCACATGCAACGACGTAGAACACAGATAAAGTAACGCACCATGGGATAGCGCAAACCGACGCAAAGGAATGTACAGTAGGTGAAGATCAAGTACAAGTAAAGTAAAGCGAAGTGAAGTAGCGCAGAGCAAGGACGAATAAAACCAGACAAATCATAGTAACATTAAGTAACGTAAAGTGCATCAACCATGAAGTAAAATACATACGGGCGGCAACGGACGGCATCGGGCAGCACCGCGCGTTCGCCGCCACCCATCCACGGCAGCGGGCGGCAACGAACGGCAACGGGCGGCACCGCGCGCAGCCGCCACCCTTCCCGAGATGGGTAAGAGAAGTGAGATCCTCTGAATGCAAGACATGAAGCATCCTCACAAGACTATGTCTTACTGATCTTGAGTATTCGTCCTGTAGAAGGACAACGAGGAGTCGTCAAGAGCCGCGGCTAAACGGCTACAAGCCCTGGGGCCTCATGCCCCTCCTGACGCCGTGCTCGCGGGGAAGACCAGCAGCGACAACAGAGGATTCGAAAACGATGGGCTCAAGAGTAGACCCTTCGGCATGAGGGGGCGCCAGCGGAAGGCATGGGCGGAGGGCGGAGGAGGAGAGGGGGAGAAAAGGGGAAGGGCACGAGGAACGGGAGCAGTCCCCGAAGGAGGAGGAGGAGGCGGGGGCAGAGGACGAGAAGGAAGAGGAGGAGGAAGAACAAACCAACTCGCGCTTGCTCCGCCAACCCCGCCGGGCTTGGGAGGGTGCTGGCCTGGCTGTCTCCGCGTAGAGGCGGCCGAGGCGGTCCACCTGCTGACGGACGGAGCGCTGGCATCCATCATCGGGGAAGCACCCACTTCTTCTCATTCGCGGTGGGGCCCGTGACCGGTCCAGCCCCCCCCCCCTCCCCTTCCCTCGGGTCACGTCACGTTTGCCGCCCAGGCCGTTTTTACGCACTCCTGGGCGGCGCGGGCGAGAATCGTCACGTGACCCGCCCCCGCCCCCCCTCCGCCCCCCCCCGCCCTAGTCACGCCGGTATCGGCAGGGGGAGGAAGCTCGGCAGTGCACCGAGGGGGAAGTGAGAGGGGGCAGGCCTCATCAGGATGCGGCGGGGCTTCTGCGACCCCTCCCGGCTCTCTGCCAAGCCCTCCATGGCTCCAGAGAAAGCTCAGAAAGAGTCTCGGAAGACACGCTCGCTTTGCGCTTCCGCATGGGCGCGCCGCCGAAATGCGGTACCATGCAACACGGGAAAGAGGGGGGGAGTGCTGGAAGCGAGCGAAGGGCACGAGACAGGACTGCAATTTCCTCCTGGTCACCTGCTGGTTCCTGCCCACTCTGGGGGGGGGCTTGATGGGCGGGAGGAAAAAACAAAAAGGGCGGAGGACAGCGGAAGACGAGCGGTTGAAGGAGTGCGAAACAACCTCTGAGACTGGCGAACGCACGTCAAGGTAAAAGTCAAAAGGCCCACACAAGCTGCGCATTCACAATGCGAGCCAACTGCAACAGCCGACCAACATCATCACACCAAAACGTACTACAAATCTGCGGCAGGTGTCCTCGGCGTTCACGGCTGATTCACCTGCAGTGTTTTCCGTTTGGCTTCTTCGAGGCCCTCGGGCGGATAAAGACCTCGTGAAGTCTATTTTACCCTTTCCCCTCCAGGGGGCACTGATGCAGTCCCGTGTATGTCCCTGACAAATCCTGGCGGCCCTCTCAGAGCTCCAGGCAACAGTTGGACCCCTTCTGGCGGCCCCTGCCAGGTCCGCAAAACGCCCACAAAAAAATGGCTGAAAGAACCCTAAAAACAAGACGCAGACAAAACACATACAAACGTCGAACCCCCTGTCCCGAACCTGGAGGAGAAAACGGCTGACTCTGAATTTCGCGCATCGGCACTCGGAACATGTTGGCAATCTCTGTAAGCGTATGCGTCCCGTCTCATGCATAACCTTACAACATGGCGTTCGTTTGTTTCCGTAGACACGCTAACGGCAATGCAAGTCACGGCGATGTAGATTTCGGTCTTGTCGAAACGCGCGGCTCGTGCTTCCCCACAATTCGCTGTGCCGTTCTCGTTCGATACATCCGCTGATGGGACATGTGGGGAAATGTGCATCGTGTTTTCCTACACTTCGGTTTCCAACCTCATCGTTCAACAACATCGCCGTGAACGTCGCCTCGGTGCCTGTGGCGGAAAAAGCTTCGGGGCCCCACCGTGCCCCACCGAACCTCACATTAGCTACTTGGGCAATGCAAAACCCCGATAGCGACGCAGTTCGGAGTGCGTAAAACGCTTGTCGAAGACGCTTGCAGGGGCGCTGGAAAACACGTGCGGGATCCGAGATCTGCGGGTAGGCGGCGCCCGCTGGCCCCTCCTGCGCCCGCGAGCCTCGGGCGGGCTCCGCCGGGGAAGGGGGCCGAGCAGGGATGGGCGGCTGGCAACTGTGGCAGACATCCCTCCGGAGGTAGGAACGGGTTATGGTGTTAAGGGGTGTGGTGCTAGTTTCGGGCCGGGCGAAAGGGGGGGATAGCAAAAGGGGGATTTGAGAATCAGCTCACGTAACTGATTTTCCCGGCGCCGGGAGGCGCCGGGAGGCGCCCATGAGGCGCCCGGGTATCGAGGAATGGGCCCGGCGGCGGGGCCGAAACCAGCTGCATGCAGCAGATTTCGTAACCCATCCTTTCCCTATCCCCTCATTCGTTCGGCCCGATAATCTGGCGCCGTTAGTTATCTGCCGCCGTTAGTTATCGCAGATCGCATCGCCATCTCCACGCTTGGCACCATACCCCTGTATGCCACACCCCTGTCCGATCTCCACAAATCCCAGTTCTGGCCGGCGGACTGAGCCGCCGCGGGGGCGCGGGCCAGAACTGGGCCGTCGCTGCGATATCCCTCCCTTCCCTGCCTCTCCCCCTCGTCGTCCTCGTCGACGTCTTCGTCTTCGTCGTTCCTTCACCTTGCCGCTGGGCTCCTTCGCGCTGGTAAATAAAAATGACGAAGATTTGGGCTCTGGGGAAACCGAAAAATTCGGGTGCGTCCAAAGAGGGGGCTCACAAATCATGACCCGAGGAATGTGCTTGGACGGTAGGGGGACCAGGGAACGTGCTGAAATAAGAAGGGGGGGCACTGAAATCTGGGGCGATGTCGTTACCCTGGCCATGACGTCCACCTCCTCCTGCACACTGGAGATACCGATAACCGCTGCTCCCCGGACTTCTCCTGGGTGCGCTCTGACCCGGATTTGGGGGCGGATCTGGCCGTGGAGGCGAGGGCCTCCCCCAGGAACCGGACGAGAACGAGAGAATGGAATGGTAGCGGTCATCAGTATACCTTGTCCTCCTCGGAGTACCTGGGACAGGCGCTCCTGTGCGGGGTCGCCGCCGTCTCAGCGCGGCGCACAGCCGTCGCACACTGCCCCGGCGGACCCCCTCCTATTTTGCAGCGCATCGTGTTGCCGGAAGGAGAGGGAGGAACAAGGCACGAAGGGGGCCTTCTGGCCACGGCGACCCTCGGCCACACCCACTGGTGGGCTTTCCGTCCACCACCACCACCACCACCAGAAGGGGTCCTCCTCCCCCTCCTCCTCCTCCTCTTCCACCTCCTCCTCCTCCACCTCCTTTTCCCCCTCCTCCTCCTCCTCCTCCTCCTCCTCCTCCTCCTCCTCCTCCTCCTCCACCTCCCTCCCCCCTCAAACTTCTGGTGGTGGTGGTGGAGGAAAACAGGCCCATCACCCATGGCTCCCCGACCCGGCTCTGGGCAGTGGCCAGCAGCAGCCAGAGAGCCCCTCCCCGGGCTCGGAGCGGCCCGCGCACGCGAGCGCCGGGACCGTGCAGGGCCAGAGGTCCGAGGGGCGTGGGCGACGAGGAGCCTGCTGGAGCCGAGGGCTTGCCGGCGTGGGCAGTGGGCGCCCGCCTGGACCCCTACGCCACGGGGAGATGGCAACCCCTGCGCCTTCGACCACGCGCGCCTGGTTACCCATCGGCCTTGGGCGGCCTTCGGCGTCCTGCTGGCGGTGGGCCCCTGCTGCGCCGGGAGGGGCCCTGCTTCAAGAGGGAGGGAACGGGACAGGCACAAAACTTTCGGAGGTCCGCGCGGATGTCTCGGATCGGCGCTGGGGCCCCCTGGCGGCCTCTCCTGCGAGGGAGGGGGGCCCAGCACGAATCCAAGAAGCTCCGCCAGCGCGGGTTCGCTCCGCTTTTCTGAATCGGAGGCGTCTGGGCTCGTCTACACGCGAGTGTGCACCCAGGCAAGAGCGACCTTTGGTGCGCGACTCTCGGGGGCCGCGGCACGGCCAAACCCGAGCGCGCAAAAAACGCTGCCACCGCATCGCGTTCGGGCATCAGGGGGCCCCGTGTGCCCGCACCAGAGGCCACCCTGGCGAAGGATCGCCCTTACGTGCCGCCAGTTGACTGCACGCCGCCCAAGCGGGTCCCCCCTCCTAAATCCGCACGTGGTGTGGCGCCCCCCCTGGCGCTCTCTGCGCTGGAAGTGCCGCCAGGGGGGCTCAGCGCGGATCCAAGACATCCGCGCGGCACTCCGGCAGCTCATGCTCGTGCCGCTGTTTCTTCTCCGACCGAGCCGAGCGAGGCCCATCCTCCTGCTTGCCACCGCTCGGAGGTCCATTCCCCGTGCAAGTTTCGGTTTCGTGCGCGCTTTTCTTGTTGCCAGGTGACCGTTTTCGTTTTCGGCGTCTCGACATTGGGCGGAAGGGGCGAGGGAGCGGGGGGGGGGCCTGGCTCGGGACCTCTGCTTAATGCGACTGTTTGCAACAGCGCGTCTTGTGGGGGAGAGACTCCACCTGCTCGAAAAAACGGCGCCCAAAGCAGCCAAGACCTACTCCATCGAAGTGGGGAGAGGGGGGTGCGAGGGACCGCGCCGATCGGCAGAACACTGAATAAGAGAAAACGACGACCAGATGATCCAGGATGCTCTGAGCATCGTTTGATTGATCCCTATCCCCCACTCGCGTGGCCTGGGCCCCACTGGCCGGTTCACCCCCCTGGATGGGGGTACGGGCAGCTCCTGCCAGATTCCGAAGGGTACATCCCCAACTGGGGGGATGAGATGGCGGGGGCCTGGGTGGGGATGGGAGATGGGGGATGAGAACGGCTGAACGCTACCCATCTGCCCCACGATGGCCCTCGCCGAGAGCAACCACAGCAACAACAAAAAACGCGCGCGCCCGAGCGATGCCGAGCCCACCGGCCGCGCGCGATGCGGGGCCCTCGCCCACCCCGCCCGCGGGGGGCCGCCGCGCCTCCTGCGCGGCGCGGTCCCGCTCCTGCGCAGGGGGGGGCCCGAGCGCACCGCGGCGCGGGCCCCGCGGCCCAGGGCATCCTCAGGCCAGCCTGCCGTCGCAGCCGCCCGCCCCCCCCTCCCCCCTCGATCTCGCTCGGCGTGCGCTTCTGTTTCTCTCTCTCTCTCTCTCTTTCTCTCTCTCTCCGTCTCTCTCACTCTCTCTCACTCCTGTTGTGTCTCTCTCTCTATCTGCCTCTCTCTTCACACTATCTCTCCCTCCCTACCCCTTTCCACCCTCTGTCTCTCTCTCTCTCTCTCTTTGTCTCTCTCTCTCTCTCTGTAGATCACTCTTCGCCTCAATCCTCTCTTATCTAAACCAGTCACACGTCGGCGCTTGGCGCGACGCCTTCACGAACCTCAGCAGCAGCAGCAGCAGCAGCAAAGTGTCAACCATGCCATGCTTCTTTCTTTCGTTCTCGAGCGATGGGACAACCCAGTCTCATGTGCAATGCAGGCTAACAGTGCGTACTACAAGCTGTAAACTGAGAGATACTACGACAGATACGAGCCGCAACAACACAAGGCAGGCTCCACATAACGACGGGGAAGAGGACAGAAATCATGAAGCGAAAACGGCAGGCACAAACACTGAGGGAACGCACCCCCCGCCTCGTTCTCCTAAGCACTGGCGAACAGAAAGCCATACCATGCTTCACACCCACAAGTGGCAGTGATCAAGGAATCTGAGCTCTCCATGTGTAGTGTGCAGTTCGAGTGTTCGTCAGCTTTCGGAGCGCCCCTCGAGACAATGAGGGCTCGTCTACAAAAATCCGCCTGGGAAAAGCACGCGAGCTGTTCCTCCATCGTGCCAGCGATTTGGCGCGAGTCTGAGAGATTTGATTGGCATGTTGTCTTGGCGGCCAAGATTCGATTCTTGCGACCATGACCTCTATTATCGAACTGTCAGCCTTTGACCCTCTTTCCCTGCGCTCTATTCTTCTCACGGTTGGCGTTGCAAATATAGCGTGCAACATCGATCTCCGAACAATGCGCTACCCCTGAGAGGCGACCTCCCGCGAGGGCCCGTCTGTGCTCGCTATCACCCTGTCGGGGCTTCTTCGGCACACGCTATCCCCAAGGTCGGGGAGGGCGTGCATAGGGATAGCGCGTACTGAGCGGGTGGGCGGCGCCACATCGCACGCTACATTTGAGTTGACAATCAGATGTGTGCCGAAAGCAGCAAAGCCCAACATCCGATAACGCAATCATTAAAAACCCGCCTGCCACTCCGTTCTGCGCGCGGGACGGATCTGCTCAGGGCCGTGACCCGTTTGCGAGACTTCTGGCGACAGCACGCTTATTCAGACTTCGGCGTTCAAGGTGTTCGAATCCTGCCCCGATTGGCTGCCTGCTCATTCTGGGGACATTCCCAGAGCCACTCTTACCACTCGTGCGTCGCAGCTGCGTCGAACGTCCGTCGATTCGAGTCGACCTTAAGTCGAACCTGAGTCGAACCTGCGTCGAATTTGACTCGAACTTTAATCGAACTGGAGTCGAACAAATCCGTTAGGTGGGCCTAAGAAGGTCCTCAAAACGAGCACCTAAGATTGGGGGGGGGGCAATCCCGAGGGGTGTTCACCACCAGGAGGGCCTCCGCTTCCTCGAGGAAGCGCAACTTCGCACAGGAGTGCGGTGCCCGAAAGATACTCCAGAGTCTTCCAGGACTGCCCAAACCGTACAAACACCCCCTCGGACGTCGATCCTTAGAGGCCTCCAAGATGGGGTCCGAGTAGATGGGGTCGAAGGATCCCGCCGCATCGCCAATACATTGCCGATGTATTGGTGATGCATCGGCGATTCGTCGGCGATACATCGGCGACGTCGTGGGGAAACACGGTCTCAACATCGTGCCGCATCGTCGATGGGACGCGATCCTCCAACCCCATCTACTCGGACCGCATCTAGGAGGCCCAGAATACTGGAGCCATTATTCCCCAGAAGACGGAACTAGTGGCCCCCCAGTGGTGACCCCTTGAAAGCAGGGAGCCACCGTCCCGGCAGACCCATACGCCTACCACGAAATGCTCGTAGAACAAAAGAGCGTTCCCATAACTAAAACGGTTCGAACATGAAAGCGACGTACTGAAACGAAACGGCTTCAGTCAGAGTTGTTATCATAATACTTCGTGCGAGCCACAAGAGATTATTGGAACATGCTTCGGTGCCCCCATAGGCAAGCCAGGATACCTCGGTCCTGCTTGGCCCTGGGCACTGCCCAGGCCCAACGGATGGGCGCCGTCCGATCCTCCATGAGCCTGGCGTTCGCCTGCACGACGCGTTCCAGCGACTGCTCGTGGTAGGCCTCACGATGGCACACTGTGACACACTTCCAACGCATGGTGCCGACCTTGGCTCTCAGAACCCGCTGCCCTAAACTCCATATATATATATAAATATCTAGACACAACTAAGGTATTATAGATATACACATAAGAATATAGATATGTAGAGATATATGCCTATAGCAAGATATACACATCTATACACCTATTTAGGTGTATCTCTATATACACGGTCTGGAATTGTTGGATAGTGTGTCGCGGCGGCGGCCCCCGCGACACGCTATGCCTTGCAAACGGATAGCGTTTCGCTCCGCTCAGCGGAGCAGGAGGCTCGGAAAAAAAAACTCGAGGAGCCGACGCTTGGGCACCGGAAAGCGGACAGCGTGTTGCTCCGAAGCGTGGCGGGACAGAACTGGCGGGGCGGCACGCTATCCAAACATGTCCGACGGCACCTTCGCGCACCGCGCCCCGCGATGCGCGACGCTTGATTATCTTTAGGTCGGGCGCGTCCTCCTACAGGGGGATCTTGGACGAAAAACATAACACCTAAACAAAACATGCTGCAAAATGGTTCAAAACTGGTCAAAGTATCGTTCCCAGGCTATTTTGTCAGTATCCACGTCGTTCATTTCTAATCGTGCTCATTTCCAAGTGTGCTCGTTTTTAATTGTTCCTGGCCCCCCAGTGGCCAGGAAGAGGCCCAGGACAAAACAATTAGATATGAAAGGATCTTGGCCCCCCAAAACATCAAAGAACTCTGGAATAATTAGAAATGAACAGTGTGTATACTTTTGAATACTCCTCCTGTAGAGGGACGTGCCCGACTTAAGACTATCTTCGCGGGCTCGCGCGCCCTCGCGCAGTCCCGCTGGAAAGGACAGCCTCTCTGGCCCAGACCGCGGCGAGCGGCGCGCGGTGCCCGGCGCGCCCCCGCCGGGCGGCCCAGGCTCCCCGCCAGGCACGTCGCACGCGCCGGCGCGCGCGGAGCCCTCAACGGGCCAGCCAGGATTGGGCATTCCTCCTCCTCCTCCTCCTGCTCCCCCTCCTCCTCCTCCCCCTGCTTCTGCTCCTCCTGCTCCTGCTCCTCCTTTTCCTCCCCCTCCTCCTCCTCCTCCTCCTCCTCCTCCTCCTCCTCCTCCTCCTCCTCCTCCTCCCTCTCCTCCCCCTCCTCCCCCTCCTCCCCCTCCTCCGCGTGGCAATACAGCGGTGCTGGCACTCGCGCAGGCGAGGGAAGAGATGGGGGAGTAGAGGGGCCTCATGACCGGCTGACCGCTCGAGGCCCTCTGACAGCCCGCAGCGGTCAGCAAGTGCAGGATAAACAGGCGCAATGATGCAACAGCATTGCGAGGCAGCAGAAAAGATCTGCGGCGCTGACGCGACATTGAGCTGAGGGAGAGTGGGGAGGAGGAAACAGGGTTAGAACACTTCGAGCGGACAAGGCTGAACCTTCCAGCAACGAGAGTTGGAGGGGCAGACCCTGCACCGTCCAGCGGCACAGGGCCTCTCCACCAACCAACCGTTCAGGATGAGCCAGGGGGAGGGATGTGGCGGATGAGGGGAGGCGGCGACGGAGGGGGGGAGGGGGAGCCCGTCCGGGAGGACGACGAGAGGACTGGGAGTGAGGGTATGAGGGAGGAGAAGGCGGAGGAGAAGGGGGAGGGAGGGAGGAGGGCGAGTAGGAGGAGGGAGGAGGCAGGAGGAATGACAATGGAGCGGGGGAGGAACTATGAGCAGGAGGAGAAGAAAGGGAGGAGGACGAGGAGGGAGGCGAGGGGATGCAAGAGGAGGAATCGGGAAGGGGGAGGAGGGAGAAGGAAGCAAGGGGAGGATGGAGGAGGAGCAGGAAAAGGGAGGGAGGACCAGGACAGAGGAGGGAGGGAGGAGAGGCCGAGGGATGGAGGCACTGGTTCGTCGGGGCGCGACGGCGCTGCGAGGCTGCCGGGAAGGCCTCCGATCTGGGGGCCGGGGCTCCGTCCGTGCCCTCCCTGCCGCACGTGTCCGCGCCAGCATCGAGCCTCTGCTTCTCCTCCCTCTCCTCGTTCTTCACGACCTCCTTCGCGTCCTCCTCCTCCTCCTCCTCTTCTTCGTCTTCTTCTTCGTCTTCCTCCTCTTCCTCCTCCTCCTCCTCCTCCTCCTCCTCCTCCGCCTCCGCCTCCGCCTCCGCCTCCGCCTCCTCCTCCTCCTCCTCTTCCCTCTTCTCCTCCTCCTCCTCCTCCTCCTCCTCCTCCTCCACATCCTCCTGGTCGTCGTCATCATCATCACCACCATCATCATCATCATCATCATCATCATCATCATCATCAGAATCATCATCATCATCATCATCATCATCATCATCATCATCATCATCATCATCATCATCATCATCATCATCCTCATCCTCATCATCATCATCAACATCATCATCATCATCATCATCAGCATCACCAACATCACCATCACCATCACTATCACCATCATCATCATCATCATCATCATCATCAGCATCAGCATCATCAGCATCAGCATCAGCATCAGCATCATCATCATCATCATAATCATCATCATCATCATCAGAATCATCATCCTCATCCTCATCGTCATCCTCATCCTCATCCTCAGCCTGGGCCTCAGCCTCATCATCATATTCATCCGCATGCTCATGCTCATGCTCATCCTCATCATCAGCCTCATCATCAGCACCATCATCATCATCAGCATCAGCATCATCATCATCACCATCAGCATCATCATCGTCATCGTCATCATCATCATCAGCAGCATCATCATCAGCAGCATCATCCTCATCATCAGCAGCATCAGCATCGGCATCTTCATCAGCAGCATCAGCATCATTATCACCATCATCTTCAACATCATCATCAGCATCATCGTCATCATCATCAGCATCATCAGCATCATCCTCATCACCACCATCAGCATCATTAACACCAGCATCCTCATCATCATCCTACTCATCATCCTCCTCATCATCCCCACCACCACCATCACCACCACCACCACCGCCACCACAATAATCATCATCATCATCATCATCATCATCATCATCATCATCATCATAATCATCATCATCATCATCATCCTCATCATCCTCCTCAACCTCCTCATCATCATCATGTTCCTCCTCGTCCTCCCCCTCCTCCTCCTCGTCTTCCTCCTCTTGCTCCTACAGCTCCTCCTGATCATCTTCCTCCTCCTTCCCCTCCTCGCACTCAGGACGTCAAGAAGGCCACGGGCCGCCTCGATCGTCCACTCCTTCTCCTCCGCCTCGTCGTCCTATATCCTCGTCTTCCCTTCACCTTGTCATCATGCTGCTCCTCCTCCTCCTCATGGTGTTCTATGTCCTCATCTCTCTCCTCCTCCTCGTCCTCGTCTCTTTTGTGCACCCCCTTCATATCCTGGCTCAGCGTCCTCCTGTAGCCTGCCGCCTGGTGGCGTCAGTACCTCAATGAATGCCGATGTCGTCCAGCGTCCTCCTAGGACCATTCGCTCGTCGTCGTCATCGCTGCCGTCCTCTTCGTCCTCATCCACCTCCTGACTCTCTCTTCCTTGTCAACGCCCCCCTGTCGCGCCATCGGACGTGCAGGTATGCCAGGACGTGGCGACGAGGGCGCTCCAGGAGGCCTGAGCGACCCCACATGGCCATTAACTCTTAGGTCGGGCATGTCCTGCTACAGGCGGATTCTGTAAGAAAAATAAAACATAGCCAAACCATTTTCAAGCATTTTCATAAAGTAGTCGAACAATCATCCCCGCGCTATTGTGTTTACTACTCTCGAGCACTCTTCTTGTAGAGGGGCACGCCCGACTGAAAACTACCATGATCCTTGCTATTCGAACCTCGATCCTCCGCCTCTCTTGATCCTCGAGCCTTGATCGCGCCGCTTTGGGGGCACTCCTCTGGAACCCGCCGCCTGTGCCCAGCGCGTGTCCCGAGAGGTTGCGCGCCAACTATGGGACAAAAGAACCCTCTTCGCCCCTCCGCCTCCCCACTTCCGGCACCCTTGTGTTCACAAGTCCGAGCTCTCCTCTCGGGGACGCACCACGCTTAGGTCGGGCATGTCCTCCTACAGTCGGATTTTGGCAGAAAAATAAACTATACCCCAGAAATGCTGAATAAAAATGCAAAATCATAGAAAAATCGCCCCCAGACTATTTGGTGACTACTTTTGAATATTCTCCTGTAGAGGGACAGGCCCGACTTAACACTACCCTGGGTCAGCCCATACCCAGGTCGGCCAAGGCCCTGTCGCGAAGCCCGGCTGGCCACTCGGCCTAGTAGCTCCCCATCCCAGGCCAGCGGAGGGTGGACACAACAAAGAGGGGATCGACCCCACGGGGCTCCCAACCGCGGGCCCGCCAGAGAGGGTTGGCTGACCCCCGATCGCGCTGAACCCCCGTTACGGGAGCCCCGGCCAGCAGAAGCGATCCATCTCCTGTGTGCCCGAAAGGAGGAATCGGCCCCACGTGGCTCCCAAGCCCGGGTCAGCCAGCGGGGGCTGGCTGACCCCTTTTACGCGAGGCCCGATGGGAGGTCGCCCCGCTGCAACCGGGATGGGACGAAGGCAGCACGCAGGCAACATCCGACCGACGCGTCTCGATCGGGAGGCTCCTCGAACTGGAGGGCGTGGAGGGTGTGCATCGGGAGCACCACGGCCGTCTCAGAGCGCCCAGGGGGCGCCTCACACCCTATGGCAGACATAAGCGATAAAGAAAGCTTGCTGCAAGGAATCTTGTGGCACATGTTTCGTCGATATTTGGGGGTCCTCCCGGGAAGACGCACGACTTGTGTTCGGGGGACTCGGGTTGGCCTGACGGGGCCGTCAGGGAATTGACGAGACCTAGTCTGAACTTTGACGCGGGCCCTCGCTGTAAACATCCCGCGGAAACTGAACCGCCAACAACTCAAGGCCGGTCCGCCGAAATGCGTCGGCAGACCCAAGTTCCGGCGAACTCGAGCCTTACGTTCCCCCGACTAGGATGCCCCCGAACTTATGTGGGTCTCTGGGGCTATCGGGGGATACTACGGTCGGGAACTGTTGCTCACGTGTCGCGTCGGCGGCCCCAGCGACACGATTTCCCCTGCGAGCGGCTAGAGTGTCGCTCCACGCCGCGGGGCGGGAGGCTGGGAACCACTCGAAACGTCAAAGCTCGGGGAGTGGGACGTGGATTCCCGGATAGCGTGTCGCGCCGAAGTGTGGTGGGCCAGAACAGGCGGCGCGACACGCTATAAATAGAAGCAGAGAAAACTGCATATATATATGTATTTAAACATACACACAACTATATATATATATATATATATATATATATATATATATATATATCAACTGTCGACGGTCCGCGCAAATGTCTTGGATTTGCGCTGGACCCCCCATCCCTGTCGCGCGGAGCGCGCCAGGGGCGGCGGCGGAGCCGTTGTCAGGGGCACCCGGCGCTGTCAGGGGGACCCAACGACGATCCAAGAAATCAACGCGGAACTCCGACAATGCATGTTTCTGCAACTGCCTGTGGGAAAACGAAAAAAAAACACCGGTATCGCTACTCCCCAGACCTCTCCTGTAGTGCGTTCTGAGAAGAATTCCGAGGCGAATCCAGCGGTGGCCACGAAGGCCTCCCAGGAGGCCCACACGACGAGGTTAGCGGTATCGGTACATGTTCCTCCTCTGAGCTTGTTCCTTGAATTTGAATAAGCCCAGAACTCCTGACCGTAACAATAACATAAAGGGCACCTGCCAACAGGCCAATTGCCGATTTTGCGTGTCGACCGTGTCCGCTGGCCTGCCCAAGCCGACCAAGGGCACGCTAACGGCGATGTTGCTTCACGGTGATGTTGGAAACCGAATTGTAGGAAATCATGAACCACATTTTCCTACACCTCCGATCTGCGGATGTACCGAACGAAAACAACACAGCGAACTGTAGGAAAGCAGGAGCCGCGCGTTCCCACAATACCGAAACCTACATCGCCGTTACCTGCATCGCCGTTAGCGCGCAAACGGGGCGAGGAGGGCTAGCAGAGCAGAGCCGTGCGCGGCCACAGTCGGGGATCTTCCGACCCGGGCCAAGCCAGAGCCAGGCCAGTCAGGCCTTGCGCAGAATCCTGCAAGATCCTGCATCCAAGCCTGGGCCAACGCGAAGGATCCTGCAACCTCCTGCAGGATCCTGCGCCCAAGCCCGGGTCAGTGCGCCCCTGGCCCTGCAGGATCCTGCAAGATCTGGCGCTCTGGCTAGGAGGCCTCGTAGATGGGGTCGGAGTAGATGGTGTCGGAGGATCGCGCCGCATCGCCGATGCATCGGCAATGCATCGGGGATGCACCAGCGACGCATCGTTGACGTCGGCGACGCATCGGCGATGTCGACGTGAAGCAAATCTGGCTCCCCCTGGCGCGCGGAGCGCGCCAAGGGGGGCGCCAGAGGCGCCGTCAGGGGTGCCCAGCGCCGATCCCAAAAATCAAAGCGGACCTCCGAGGAATGATACTTTCCCCGACTGGATGAGGAACCTTCGGTCGCAAGTCATGGTGGCCTCCCATGCCATCTTGTCGGCTCTTGCGAATCGACGCTAGTCGACGCTAATCGACGCAACATCGACGCTAATCGACGCTAACCGATTCTAAATCGGCGCTACCTCATCGACTTTCAGGGGTGCGCGAGGCTCCCATGATTTGCTACCGAAGGAACCCACTGCGGGAGACTCCACCTGCCTGAAACAGTCGCCAAAAACGGGGAGGGGGAGGGAGGGTGCGAGGGCCCGCGCCGATCGGCAAAACAGTGAATAAGAGAACGATCACCTCGCCATCGCTTGGACGTCCGATCTCCGTGCGAATGTAGGGTTCCGTGCGTGTAGTTTTCGCAAGATGGCCCAACATGCTCCTCGATGGTCCCCGCCGAGAAAAAGTGCACACGACCGAGCGATGCCAAGTCACCTGGAGGTGAGGAGCCCGGTGCCTGGAGAGCCACTGGAGCCCGTGGGCGGGTCAGCTCCGCCCCGCAGGCTCTGCCGAGCGGGCGCGGGCCACGCCTTCTCCCGCTCCATCTCGCGGAGCAGGGCCTCGGCCCGCACCCCCAGCTGCGCGCGCTCCTGCGGGCCCGACGTGACGGGCCAACTGTCCACCACCGCTAGCCCAGGTGGGACGGGGGAGAGGTGAGGATGGGGAGGTCCTCCTCCTCCTCCTCCTCCTCCTCCTCCTCCTCCTCCTCCTCCTCCCTCTCCTCCTCCTCCCTCTCCTCCTCTCCTACCTATGGTGGTGGATGCGGAAGAAAATCGGCCCATCACGATGGGTCGGGTGCTCGACTTGCCATCGCTCGGACGTCCGTACCTGTGCATTCTCTGGTGCTTAAAACGTTCTTGTTGCCCCAAAATGATCCAAGATACTCCTCGATGGTACTCGTCTTGCCGTATCCGGTGCATTTGTCGCTCGGTGCGTGTTGCTTTCTCCAAGATGATCCAGCAAGCTTTTCGATGGTAGCCGCTGGGAAAAGATGCAAAGGTCCAGGCGATGCCAAGTCGTTCTGGGGACGTTCCTGCTGAAGCCACCCGCTCCACCAATGCGTCCATGACGCATCGGACTGATTCGAAGTTGAGTCGGAGCAGAGTCGAACCTGAGTGAAGGAAGAGTTTTGAATGGATCAGTGAGGTCCCCCCAGAAGAACATGTAAGATGGGGGGTCCTCCCAGAAGAGCACGTAAGGTGGGGGTCCCCCGAGCTCCTGGAGGAGGCACACGTGGCCCAGTCACCTCTCCGCGACTGGGGGTCGCGATCGTGCCGGCGGCGTGCCACGAGCCAAGTCCTCTCCCCCCGTGCTCGTCCGTGCGGGGGTCGCCCAGCATCTCTTTCCCACCTCAGCACCGAACTGCGGTCGCTCAGGGCTTCTGCCTCATTTCGACGCCTCTGCGCGCTCAGGCCGGCCTCACACGGAAGACACGTGGGCAGAGCAGCACTCGTACAGCTTCGCACGGGCATCAGTCCAGGTGCTCGGATGACTCCAGCACGCCGAAGGAGAGTTTGTCTAGCGGTCCCCATGTTCCAGAAAGAATCGGGTCGGGCGAAAGGGGGGGATAGCAAAGGGGGGGTTTGAGAATCAGCTCACGTAGCTGATTTTCCCGGCGTCTCCCGGCGCCGGAGGCGCCCATGTATCGAGGAATGGGCCCGGCGGCGGGGCCGAAACCAGCTGCATGCAGCAAATTTCGTAACCCCCCCTTTCCCTATCCCCCCTTTCGCCCTGCCCGAAAGCAGCGCTGCTCTCTCGACATCTAACATCGGTTGCCCAGGGTGCCCCTAAAGCTCTCCGTGCCCCTGGTGCCCCCGGGGCCCTCTGGGGCTCGTGAGGGGCGCTCTGCAGGTCGATGGGGGCTCCCAGGAAGCCCTGCGAACACCCGTGGGCCAGGGACTCCTCTGGCAGCACCCGATCCGTCCTCTCCTCCTCCTCCTCCTCCTCCTCCTCCTCCTCCTCCTTTTTGTGTGCTTGGGGAGGGGGCGAAGCAGAACTCCGATCCCCAGTCGTTCCCCTGACCTCAGCTCATGAAGGAGCCGCCTGCGACCCCTCGCGCCACACCACGCTCACGCTGTGTCGTTCGCTATTGTGGGGAGCACTGTGCGATGGGGACGGATGACGTGGGGGGGAGGAAGGAGATTGGGATTCTGATAGTACATTTTGCCCGTACCACACGACCTGTATTTGTATCAGGCAGCGTTGAGGACCGCTTGATGAACCCTTCACTCCGACTCACACGAGCGCCTCACTGTCACGCCACAGAGCGTGATCCCACAATTGGATAGTACGCAGTCCCCCCGATGAGAACTGTGAACGGGGCTCCGAAACTCGAAAGCAAATTGCCCCCTCGTTCTGGCGACTCATGGCCAGGCACAGGCAAATCCAGAGACAGCCTAGATGAGCAACACGTGTCTAGGCGATCAAAAACAATGTGTATCAGCACTTGCCACAGCGAGTTGTTGATCGAACAGCGAGATCATGTACATGCAAAGCGTACCACGCGACATCTTGCTATAAGGATCTGGGGCACGTTTTCATAGGTCCTTGCACTTCCTGGGGCACCCAAGACGCCACACTGGTCTCCGAAACCATCAAGGCATCGGACATTTCCGTGGGGCATCGGTCGGAAAGGCCAACTGTTATGATTATCTACGCGCACGTGGTTGGAAGAAAGATGAGGAATAGCAGTCCAGCCAGGGGTACAGCTAGAAACACAAGCTTAGCGTGTCGCGGCGACGCCTCCTGCGACACGCCATGCCTTGCAAGCTGGTAGCGTGTAGCCCCGGACGTCGACGCTCGGAAACCGGGGCGTGATCAGCATGTCTTGAAACATGATGGGCCAAAACCAGCGGTGCGGCATGCCAAGAAAACGCTCCCGACCGTAATCTCAAATGCCCTGAACAATCGTGGAGGGCCCAGCATGGGCTGAACCTTGGTAGCGGACGCGGGATTTTCTCTGGGGCGTTTGCCGTTAACAACGTGCAGCTTAGCTCAGCAGCTTTACGTACCTCGTTCGTCCGTGGCCGTACTCATATCAGAAAACGCTCACTCCTCCCCCGCCCCCCTCCTCCCACCCCTGACTGAGAACCCAGCGTAAGGGGTCGGAAGCAAGAGGCGGGAATCGGAGCCCAAAGATCCAGCATCTCCTTGATAACAGTTATAGGCGAGCAGATGGATGAACGATGCAGGGGGAGGAAGGAGAGGGAAGGAGGTTCGTGGCATGACAGATCAGGGAATGTGCACATCAGGCTGCAACATTTGATGCTGCCGCAATTGCACCGTTTTTGGCCCTTCCCTTCCCCTCGCTTTCTCTCTCCCTCCCATCCGGCCGTAGCCTGAAAGGTATGACACGACGGAAATATTGATAATTTGCGCCGCAGAGAACGGTGCGCTCCCTGCTCCCGCCTGCCGAAGTTGGGGCGTGCGCCGATCGCCTTTCGCTGCTTTGCGTGGCCCCCTGCTCGCCCTCGTGCCCCTCGGGGCCTCCCCCGTCGTTGCTGCCTGCTGAAGAATCGACGCGCTCGCACCGCGGGGCTGCTCCGTTGTTCAAAGCCGTGAAAGGCCTTGTGGCACGCTGCAAGTTCTGACGACTGCCGAGAACTGCATGCTGGCCCCGGATGGCTCCCCGGAGATGACTTCGAGAGGTGCTGGGGACGGTTCTAAGGACACGGCCTCGATCACCAAACCTCCCCGTGCCCCTCCCTCTCGTGCGATGAGTCCGGCCAGGATGCAATTCCGGAGCCTTCTGGGAGTTTCCTGGGGTGAACCCGGAGCTTCCCGCGGCGTCCCTGGGGGTCTTTTGGTGCTCTCCGCATGGGGTCTCGTCGGGCCTCCATGGGCCTCCTGGGGCTTCCTGCCCGATCTGGCACCAAACCCATTCACGAGAGAGTTCCATTGGAGCTGTTGAGCATGACCGCCTGTAAATGGAAGCCCTGCAAATCAATACCATGGGTGCCCACTACAACCCTGCGCTGGACACGCTGGCCCTAACGCGATGCTCGAGTCGGCGGGAACAGAAACATGCCATGCTGTGAGACACCAATGGTTGCAACGAAATGTGGCACAGAGAGCGCATCAGCCGATCGTGGTTCCGCTGGCTGAGCAGAACGAGCCGAGCCCGTGCCTGGACGGCTGGACGGCCAACGTGTGTTTGGGGGTCCCAAGACGCTGCGGTGACAGACCGTGCGGCGACCTCCGAATCCCACCAGCCCTTTGGGCGTGAGTGGTTTAGAGAGCCCGCTCTGTTCTCAACCCCCCTTCTTCCCCTTCGGGGAGGGGTTTACCCCTCCCCCTACCCCCTCCCCCTGGGCCTGGAGAGGTCCTTTCGCGGGTCGTCAGGGGGGTCATTTTCGACTCCTGGGAGGGCTAAAAAACGACACCCCTCACGAGGATTCGGGCCCCGACGGGGGGGAGCAGAAAAAACCCTCTCCTCTTCTTTGAAGCCAGAATCATTGATTTTACTACGGTTTTGGCCCCATTTTCGCCTTCTGTAGGGGGCAGCGCTCATTCAATCTCCCCTCTTCTTGCCAGGCAAAAACATTGATTTTACGAAGGTGTTGGGCTCATTTTGCCCTTCTGAGGGGGCAGCGCTCATTAAAGCTCCCCTCTTCTTTGATCGATTTCCTCCAAGATGGCCCCAAGAAGCGCCCAGGAGGCACCAAGAGGCCCCAAGATGGCCCCAAGAGGCCCCCAGGAGGCCCCCAAGAGGCCTCCAAGAGGCCCCCAAGAGGTCCCCAAGAGGCCCCAAGAGGCTCCCCCGAGGCACCCAAGACGCTCCTGGAAGCCCCTGGGGCCGCCAAGAGGCCCCCAAGACGCCCCAAACGGCCTCCAAGAGGCTCCCAAGAGGCCCGAAGAGGCTCCCCCAAGGCACCCAGACGCTCCTAGAAGCCCCTGGGGCCGCCAAGAGGCCCCCAAGACGCCCCAAAAGGGGACGAGGTGCCCGAACGCCTCACGCCACGAGGAGCCCGAACGACTCACACCAGGACGAGGGGCCCGAACGACTCACACCACGAAGAGCCCGAACGACTCACACCAGAGAGGGGCCCGAACGACTCACACCAGGACGAGGCGCCCGAACGACTCACACCACGAGGAGCCCGAACGACTCACACCACGACGAGGGCCCCGAACGACTCACCCACGAGGAGCCCGAACGAGTCACACCAGGAGGAGGGGCCCGAACGACTCACACCAGGACGAGGGGCCCGAACAACTCACACCACGAGAAGCCCGAACGACTCACACCAGGACGAAGAGCCCGAACGACTCACACCACGAAGAGCCCGAACGACTCACACCAGGAAGAAGGGCCCGAACGACTCACACCAGGACGAGAAACCCCAAACGACTCAAACCACGAGGAGCGCTTTCTCTCCCTCCTCCTCCGCCTCGTCCTTCTCCCGCTCCCCCCACAAGGAGGATGTACAAGGAGGCGGGAGGAAGGAGGAACAGGGGAGATATGCGGGGCCAAGCGGACACACGCCTGAAAAACACGACTGTCGGCATGCTTCGCAAGAGTTGCTGTTGTGAGATGGGCTGGTGGGGATACGCGAAGCGTAAAGAATTCCAGGAGACCTCACATTACGGTCAGTCACCGCACGTTTTTGAGCTCCTGGAGGCCCCCACCTCGGCGGCGCGCCAACATGGATTAGCGAACCATGGAGTTGGTGCGCGGTCGCCAAATCCACGGATAGGGGGAGGTACCCTTCCCAAAATGCGGCGGGCGCCGCCTCGTTCGGCGACGGAAATCCGCGATGTCCGATGGAAACGGGACCCGTCGCTAATCCATGCCCCCTTGATCCATGTTCACGAACGCCTGACAATCGCTCGAGGCGTCCTCGGAGTACAGCCCCAGTGCCCGACACCGCGCGGTCACCTCGAGCCCCCAGTGACTCACCATACGGCGCTGTCACCGCACCGCTCGGGCCCCCGCGAAGAAGAAGAAGAAGAAGAAGAAGGAGAAGAAGAAGAAGAAGAAGGAGAAAAAGAAGAAGAAGGACCCCCTGCGTGGTCGCCAAGCGCCTGCGCGCGAGGGCAGACAGAAACGAAAATCTCGACGCCGCGTCTGGAGGGCCGAGCGCGAAGAATACGATGGTTCGGGGTCCCACAGAAGGGCCCAGGTCTGCCGTTAGGTCGGGCGTGTCCCTACACGGGGATTTTGGAGGGAAATTTACAAAATTGCCCAGACATGCCACAAAATATTCAAAAATAGTCGAAATATCGTCCCCGTATTATTTTCTTACTATTTTCGAGAATTCCCCCTGTAGATGGACAGGGTCGACTGAAGCCCAGATCTGGCGGGAAAGGGCGCGTCCCACCGACATGCCGACCTCCGCATAATCTGGGCGAGATCGGCCAGGAGTCCGGGCGGGCGGCGCCCGCACCAGAAACTCGACTCGAGATCGGATCGGGTCCGAAGATCGCGCCGCATCGCCGATGCACCGGCGACGCGGCTCGGTCCAGAGCCCGATTTTATGCCGACGTCGCCGATGCACCGCCGATGCATCGCCGATGTATCGGTGATGCACTGGCGATGCGGCGCGATCCTCCGACAACATCTGCTCCGGTCCCATCTCCGAGGCCTCCAGACTCGGGCGCTGCCTGATGGGGGGCATCGCACGGGGAGGGCAGAGACACGTGCACTGTCCACGCTCCTCCGGAGCCCCACAGGGTACCTCAAGGGCCTCTTTCCGGCAGCCCTCGACGCATCCTCTGAGGTGTCCAGGTCATACCTCGGCTCTGCGGCGGCGCTTCTGGACGATCTGGACACCCCGGGAACGCTTTCGGCGAGGCGCAGCTGCTCGAACGCACCCCGCAGCTGGGAAATCGCCGAGAATCGAGGGAGATAAACCTCGAGCCTCGAACCTCGAACCTCGATCCCGCAACGTCCACAGGGGGATCACGATCTCATACGCTCGAAGACCCCGCAGGGCGAGGCGAATATTATTCCAGATCCAACGCCTTGGAACCGACGCCCTGGGGACCCAGCGGTCGGCGGATGTGGATATGTATGTATGTATGTATGTATGTATGTATGTATGTATGTATATATATATACACATGTGTGTTGTTTTCTGGCCCCTGGGACCCAAATCTATCCATACCCACCGCCTTCGGAGGTCCACGAACATCGATCCGCCAGGCGGTGGTTATGTGGCGGATTCTGGACACCCTGAACCCGCAAATGTTGTCATCTCTTTGGGGCGCATTTTTTTACTTACGCGACCTTCCGCCGCCTCTCCTTTTTTGGAACGCCGTTCCCATTCCCAAGGAAGTTTCGCGGGGACAACTTCAAGCAACCGCTATATAGCGCGGCGCAAGAGACCGTTTTCATGTTTGGAATCGGCGATAAACCAGGGTATCCCGGAGGTGGGGGGGAGGAGGGGGCCGGCCGATAACCTACCCCTCGCACTGTGGGCAGCCCTGCATATGCCCGCGCCCCCCCCTCCCGCGGACCTGCACAGCCGGCAAGATTAGGTTATCCTTGGGGGGGGGGGGGGGGGCAAGCCCGATAATCCGGGTTATCGCCAGACCCTCAAAAAAACATTCCCAAACCTAGAAAACGGATCGCGCCCTGAGGGAGGGAAGGCGCAAGGCGGGTGGGCAGCTGTGCCTCAGCCCCACTCCCGCGCACCCCAGCCTCTGCGGGGAGGCACTGCGGGGCGGTTCCCCCCTCCCCTCTGGTGGAGAGCGGCGCACTGTCTCCACGAAGCGGCCCCAAACTGACCTCACGAGACGGGACCCCCACACTACGAACATTTACTGGGCGGGGTCTCGAGATCCAAAACTGAAGTGCTTAGAGAGCGTCCGTCGTTTGTCCAGGAGGAGGTCTCGGGAGAGGAGGGGTCGGGCGAGGAGGGAAGGACGGGACTTCGATTCGACACTCTCTGTACTCTGCCAGCCCCGCTCACTTCCGCTTCCGCTTCTTCTTCCCTCTTGTATGTTTGCTCAGGCCCTTGGAAGCTGGCTACTCCACCAGCTTCGCGGCCCTGCTCCTCATGAGTATGTCGTGCGCAAGGTGGGTGCCCGCAGCTGCGAGCGCGCCGTGCCCGCATGGCACCGTCACGTCCAGCTTGTACCGTGGGTAGTGGTGAAGCGCGAGAATCCACTTGACCTCTTCTCTGTCCATGTCCACGTCCTTGTCGTCCTACGGCTGCCCCATCTTCGCCCTGAAGCTCCATGCGGCTAATAAATTGGCCGCTTGGTCCAGTACCTTTTTGCCCATGTTGACCTGTACCTCCAGCGCTTCCTTGGCCTCCGTTGGGTCCAGGTCCTGCTCGGCCGCCTCCGTCACCTGCGCTGTCTTGCGTTCAACCGCCCCCGCGATGCGGAAGACCGCCGTCTTCGCCAAAACGTCTGGGCGCTGGCGCAGCGGGTTGCCCGAGTAAGCGATATCCTCCTCCTTGGTCTTCTCCTTGGCCTTGCAGCCCTCGTCCTCGTAGTGCTTCAATGCTTGGTCCAGCGCCGCCTCCAGATTGCTCATCGGCTTGATCGTCATCACGAAATTGTCTTTGTCGTCGCGGTGGTCTGCCCTCACCGTGTCCGCGTGCTGCAGCATCGGCCACGCCCGCGCCTAGCCGAGCGGACCTGCTATGTCGACCTCGGCCTTGCCCACGGCCTTGTTTCGCCCGCGCCGCCCACAGCCGCCGACAACATCTTCTGGCCGCTGAACACCGCCTGCACCTTGCCTATCGGCTTGACTACCTGGGCCACCCGCTGCGACTCTGGGCTGGGTTTGCGTTGACTCGATGCCTGGTGCTGCTACCGGTACGTTTTGAACCTCAACGCCTTCGGCACGAGCAGCGCATCGGCCTTGTCTGATGTGTATGACCAGTGTATTTTCCCCCGTGAAATGTTTTGCACAATAGGGGCATCGCTTCCCTTTCAAGTCATCATCAGTAACAACCATCGCCGCCGGATTTGCGTACACTTGATGAGCCGCAAATTTGTGGTTGGCGAGCACCTTCTCTCCTTTGCACTTTTCCCCACACGCACACATTACAGTCCAGCCACACATCAGCAGGAGGTTCAGCCGCAGAGGCAGAGGTGCCGAAAGTGAGCACGCGGCGAAAACTCCGCGGTTCCAAGGAGGCCAGCCACTTCAGCCATGGCTCGGCCAGCTCCGGAAAATCCCCATGCAGTAGAAGAAATGTGTTTCGAACTGCTCATGGGCCTCGAAAGACAGCCACAGATGTCGCATGTCCTCTTTCAATAGGGCCAGCATGCCCGTCGGCTCCTTCGGCGTCGCACTCTCAAAGGAGAGTTTGTCAAAAATGGTGGCACGCACTGCACGGGCAGGTTCGTACGATTCCGCTGAGGGCTCACGAAACACTGGCCATACTTGACGCCACCATTTCAGCCGCCTCCTCAGTAGTGTGCTCTCCACTGTGGCGACACGGGCCGTCTTCCTGATCTCATGGTTAATTTTCTTGTGTAGGTGAGCTGGTGAGTGGAGTAGCCTTTGAACTTTGCGAGCTTGCCAAGCTTCCAGTCGTGCCAGCTCCCGCTTTGAAAGGTTTGCCACCTCCAGGCAGCACATGCCGACTGAGCGTACCAGGGATTCCCACAATCTGATCTTCAGCTTGGGGCTGAACCCTCCTCTGAAAGCACGTCGTAGTAGTCGAGCATGGGCCGTGTTCGGTGCCTTGATCCTGTGAGTCACCTCAACCTCGTAGCTGCCAGTGGCAGCCAGCTGGACGCCAATGTACTTGACCGTCGGCTTGGGGTGGATGGGGAAGCAGTCATCGCCTTGCCACGTGGCAATACCTCTCGTGCGTGCCCCAATGCGTTTCTGCTTCTTCTTGCTGCCCACCCCCGACGGTATCAAGATGAGCTCGGTATTTTTCCCGGTCACCTGCATGCCGCCGTGTTCGATCTCGCCGTTGACAACTTCGAGGAAAATGGAAGCGTCGTCAAACTCGCCAATTTCCGTAAACGTGAGCAGGTCATCAAAAAATTTCAGGTGGGTTTCGTCCAAATGCTCGCAGGTGTCCTCCTCCAATCCGTCATTGTTCCTGAGGCGCTTGAGCGTGGGGTCAAAATACACCTTGATACACGAGTACTCCATCTTTGATTGTACTTTCGCCAGCTGCGCCACTGACCTGTCGTACGCCACCACGAAGAGAGCTGGACTTTCAAACGAACTCCAAGTCGTACCCATATCCTGTCCGTCGGCTCGCGTGTCGTCACGTCTCTGAACAGGTAACACATGCCGTCATGGAGCTCCTCGATGGTCATCCTGGCGTCCCACCGTACTTGAAAATCGTCCAGGCCTGTCCATATGTCGTGGCGGTTCAGAAATGTCGAACGCCTTCTCGAGATCGGTACGTACTGCCAGTAGCATGGTTTCGGAAGCTGGGCGAGGGCTGCTAAAAGCGTGGCCGCTAAAACGGCCCTCCCGGAAGGAAAAAACAACTTCCCGGAATGAGGCGCGGCACGCGAAACAATCAACGGGCTGTTTCCCGGAAGGACGAAGACAACTTCCCGGAGGTCGATTTTAGCAGCCACGGATTTAGCAGCCCTTGCCCGGCTTCCGATGGTTGGTGGTGAGGAGGATCGGCCACGCAGCTGCGCTCGGGGCGCTCGCTGATGTCGAGCGATGACCTCAGACGCCACCACGACCGCCGCCTCTCCGCGAGCTTCTGCTGGCGGAAAGGCGGCCTGGCTTCACTTCCGCCGACCCTCCGCCGCCCTTCCGCCGAGGAAGGGATGACAATTCCTTCGATCCTCGAAGGCAAGGCCCTTTGATCTCGATCCTCGATCCTCGATCCTCGATCCTCGAAGGCAAGACATGACAATTCCTTCGATCTTCGATTCCTTCGATCCTCGATCCTCGATCTGGAACGCCTCAGGTGTCACCCCCTGGCCTCGAGATAGGGCTTGGCGCCTCTCTTGGCTGCTGCCTGCGCGAGAGCGTGGCGTGCTCCAGCCCGTGGCGCGGGCCCCGGCTCGCCGTGGGGACCGCGGGGGGGCGGCGCCGCCGTCGAGGCTCCCGGTGAGTCTGGGGGGGAGGCGAGGGGGAGGAGGCGGGGGGGAGTGTGTCGCGGGCCGCTCCGCTGTCGCCACCCGTCTCTGCAGCTCCTTTTTCCGCACTGCTCGCTGCCACAGTTCGCACCCGCCGTGCACTCACTCGGAGTCACGTATTCTTTCGTCACCCGAAGAACGCTGGAGTCCGACGGTTGAAGCTTCCCGAACGTCAGAGGAGGCGAGGGGGAAGGGCGCCCGAAAACCTCAGGCAATGCCAATGCCCGCGCAGTCGACCCCGTTGATTATTCCGCCGCTCACGTGGCGACCCTGGCCGATTCTGGAGACCCCGAAGACGCCCGAGACATCGACCACACCTGCTCTCTGGAGGGGAGGGGGCGCCCGAAAACCTCGAAGCTCGATCCCGCCCCGACTTACAGGAGAGCCCAGAATCGAATCGATAAGTCGGATCGGCGATCGAAATGACTCGGATCAACAGAAATCGGCAGCCGAGTCGGGAAAAGTCGAATCGGCAGAAATCGGCAGGCTAGCATGCGTCCACCGAGAAATCGGAACCCAAATCGGAATCACAAGTCGAATCGAATCGGAATCGGAGGCCATCGAAACCGAATCGAATCGAAACGAGACCTGCTTATCGCCCCCCATCACGTGGCGCTCGAATGGCGCACGGCGCGCTCGGTCCCGCCCCGACGACGAGGAGGAGGCGGAGGAGGAGGAGAAGGAGCAGAGCAGGAGGGGGAGGAGGAGGAGAAAAAGGATGATGATGATGATGATGATGATGATGATGATGATGATGAGGATGAGGAGGAGGAGGAGGAGGAGGAGGAGGAGGAGGAGGAGGAGGACTATCGCCCCCCATCACGCGGCGCTCGAATTGCGCCCAGCGAGCTCGGTCCCCGTAGCCCCGGCATCCGATCCTCGCCGGCGCGGCGCACCGCGGCGTGGTGCTTGGCGAGCTCCCTCGGGCAGCCCTCGGCGAGGTCCTCCGCGGCGTCCGCCTCGCGCGCTGCGGCGCGCACTGGCGGCGGTGGGCCGCGGCCCCGTGCTCACCAGTCGTGTCTCCTGGTGAGCTTTTTTTACTCGGCGTTTCGACTTTGGGCGGCAAGGGGGAGTGCGACTGTTTGCAGCAGTGCGTCCTATGGTGGGAGACTCCACCTGCTCGAAACAGGCACCCCAAACCGCCACGATCTGCTCCAGGGGGGAGGAGGGGGGGCGTGCAAGGGACGGCGCCGATCGGCAAAACAATGAATAACAAAAACGATCACCTGAGACCCTGGCGTCGCAACTGTGTCAAAGCAGGCGATGTCACATTGGTTCGGGCCCCGGGACTCCCACAGATCGATCTGGTTCGGAAGCATGCCGCAGAGCGAGTCGGTCTCTGGAGCTGGTCGTGATTTTGGGGGATGTTGCCTGTTGTCCGAAACGCCAGATCCGACATCCGAGGGTCTAGCATGCGGACAGGGTCCAGGTGGACGGACGGAGACCCGCAGCATACGCCCCTCCACACCGTGCTGCGTAAGCCTGCTGCTGCAGAGCGTCGCAGACTTGGGGGATGGGCCCGATGCCGATGAGTACATCAGCTCCCCATCGCGTCGATCGTCAGCACCACTTGGGGGGCGGGCTGTGGATACGGTCAGGCCCCGCCGCCCCTCCGACCGCGGTCGGCCTCGACCTCGCTTTCCCAATGCCGCTCGGGCTGAGAGCAGGTGTGGCCACCAACCCTTTTGTCGCAGCGCTGGCGGTCACTCAGCGCGATAGAAGCGGAAGCTGGGCTACGAAAGCGCAAATTGGCAACGGGGGAAAGCAGCAGAGGCATCAGGACACAGGCTGCTCGCTGCACGACGTACTGTCTTTGTAAATGCCTATTATAAAAAAGAATGGTGGGGCATGCGGACACGCTGAGCGCAGACATTGCAAACGCTAGAGCGGGGCACAATGTTCACACGTGGTATGCCAGCAATGTCTCGCGTCCCTCCTCTCCAACCTGTCTGCGGACTGGAAAGTATCCAGCACGACTCGCATAGGAGCGATCCATGCCCTCCCACTCCCACCCATCAACCCCTGCCCGTCGTCCCCGCTTGACCTCCTCCTCGCATCTAGACGCAGCGATTTACCGACTCAGTCAAGGGTCCCAGAGTGCCGACAGTAACCATTCCGCTGGTCGACGCCCATGGAACCTGTAATTTTAATGGTTTCGCTGTTCAAGACAAGCTCGCTGTCTTTTCAATTCCAAGATTTTGTTGGCTTGCCTGCGGTTCAACAGAGTGGATCGTGGCCGCCGTCTATTGTGAGGGCTAAGGGCTGTGGCCTCGCCTCAGGGATATCTCCGTTCTGGGCTCGCGAGGCGCACTGGAAGGCCCCCCCACCGTGCGAATGCACCGCTACATAACAGATAGCGCACTCGTGATCCTTGTGCTGTGCCGCTGCTCTCTCGGGCTTCACGCATGCAGACACGTGGATCAGTCGAGCACCGCCGCCGCCGCCTCCCCTGTATCCCCACCGCCTCCCCCCGAACTAAGGAAGGAAATCACCTCCCGCTTCCCCCCCCTCCCCTCCCCCCATTCTCCCTACCCTGCAAACACATACAACACACAGACAGACAGACAGACAGACAGACAGACAATCAGACAGACAGACAGACAATAAGACGGACAGACAGACAGACAATAAGACAGACGGACAATCAGACAGACAGACAGACAGGACAGACAGGACAGACAGGACAGACAGACAGACAGACAGACAAACAGACAGACCGACAGACAGACAGACAGACAGACAGGACAGACAGACAGACAGACAGGACAGGACAGACAGACAGACAGACAGACAGACAGACGGACAGAAACACGCACGCGACCTTCCTGTCTCGTCTCCGCCCCCTGCTCCATCCCGTGCCATTTCACGTCCCCCCTCGGGAAAGGCATCGGACGCGCTGTGGGCCATGAGCCCGACCGAGCCCGGCACGCTGCGGCTTTAGCGGGGCTGCCCTCTGCGAGATCCATCCACCGCCCCGCCGAAGAAAGTGCCGGCCTCCGCCTCTCACCTCCCCCCATTCCACTTCCGTGTCTCCTCCAGCCTCCACCCATCCCGTCGTCCTTCTCCCCTTCCTGATAGTCACTGACCTCTCCTCATAGGGTACGCGTTCCCCTGCCTCTACAAGTCGGTCTATCCAAATTCGCTGTCCACGGTTCCCAAAGGGGTCCAACATATTGTACGGCCCCCACTTCCCCCCGCGGATCACGTTCCGAAGAGGCAGTGTAAGTTTACATGCAAGCCTCCAGGAGTCTCTCTGCTGGAAGCAGAGACATCTATAAATCCAGTATCGGCACAGTCGCTGCAAAGACACGGTACAATTACATCAGGCAGAACACAGCATGATCTTGCGAGCTATTAGCAACCATCTTCGCGCGCGCTTCGCACGCGCGCTCAAGTCATCGCTGAACTACGCGTCACCACAGATCGCGGAAACGATGGACCGTGCTATGGTAATCTAAAACAGGATGGTGTCGATGGCATCGCTGTGCGCGCTTTGTGGCCTCCCACATGGACGCGCTGGAGGAACTCCGGCCGACGCGATGAAACAGAAAAACAAAATCTCACAACACGTTCATGAATGCATCGGGACTTGGATTATTTGTGAGATATGTGGGACCCTCGGCTTACTCTTGTGCAAACGCATCGCACATGTTACAGGTCATCGATGACAAACTCACTCGACTGTGGTTGAATTCAAATGGTCATCTTGAGCCGTCTCAGGGCCGTCTTGGGGCTCGTCGGGGGGGCCCCCTTGATGGCACCCTGGGGCTCCCTCGGACCGTCTTAGGCCCCTTGGGATGACTTGGCCTCCTTTCGTGCCGTCTGGGGCCCCTCGAGGCCGTCTTGGCAGCTTCTTATGGCTGCGTGGGTGCCCTCCTGGCGCCCTCTCGGGCCGTCCTAGGGCCCTCTTGGGCCATTTCGGAGCTCCCCTTGGGCAGCCTGCGCCAGAGCTGGGAACTATTATCGGGGCGATAGTGGGCGCTTCTTGAGCCATCTTGGTCGCTCCGAATCCAAAAAAAACGTCCGCCATCGCGGGGTCTCCTGTCCGGCGGCCTCCCGCCTCTGAAGCGGACCGCCAGCAGCCCCGCAAGCAGACGGCCTGAAGGCCAGAGTGCAGAGCCCGGCTGTGCCCTCCCCCTCCTCCTCCTCCTCCTCCTCCTCCTCCTCCTCATTCTCCTCCTCCTCCTCCTTCTCCTCCTCCTCCTCCTCCTTCTCCTCCTCCTCCTCCTCCTCCTACTCCTGGCCCTTCTCCTCTGCCTCCTCCTCCTCTGCCTCCTCCTCCTCCTCATCATCATCATCCCCCTCCTCCTCCTCCTCCTCCTCCTCCTCCTCCTCCCCCTCCTCCTCCTCCTCCTCCTCCTCCTCCCTCCTCCTCCCCCTCCTCCTCCTGCTCCTGCTCCTCCTCCTACCCTCTAGGACCCGCCCCCCTCGTGCGGGCCTCGCCATGTCTTGATTATTGGGTCCTGCCGGGGGGCCCCCCCCCTCCCCCTCCCTTCTCTCAATCTCCCTCCTCCTCCCCCTCCTGTTCCCCTCCGCTGCTGCTGCTGCTGCTGCTGCTGCTGGTCCTCCTCCTCCTCCTCCTCCTCCTCCTCCTCCTCCTCCTCCTCCTCCCCTTCCGCAAGGTAAATATAGTAACAAACACCTGCTTCAGCTGGACCTTGTCCAGCTGGTTCTTCACGTACAAGAAGTTGTCCTCTGACGCGCGCGCAGGCAGGCACAGACCCTGCCAACAAAACACGTGCAGAGGCATTGGCCCATCGTACTTCCCACAGTCTTAGCCACCGGCTACGGCAATGATAACTTCATAGTTTATTTCTCATTTTCTCTCTCTCTCTCTCTCTCCTTCTCTCTCTCTCTCTCTTTCTCTCTCCCTCCCTCTTTCCCCGTCACTCTCGTTATGTCTGTTAGCCTCTGTCTCTCTCACCCCGTGTGTATACATACCGTCAAATATAGATGCCCCCATTCCAAACTCACGCATCCTCCTCCTCTTTCTCAAAATCTGTGCTCCCTGATCTCTCCAGCCGGCTTCTCGGCTTTATCCAAACCCTCCTCCCCCTCATCTTCCACCTGATTCGCTTGATTATCCGAATGCCTTCGGTTATTAGAATGCCTCGCTGCCTAATGTCGGCAATCTACGGCGGCAACAACTGGAACAAGAGTTCAGGCCACTGCCTCAATCACCTGGGGGTGGGGGGCAGGTGGGTGTGCTCCAGATGCTGCAAGGCACCTCGCAAGCACAGCGTGATGGAGTGAGTGGCTTCAGCGTGCTGTCTGTACTGGGCCGACCTACGCCGATCGTCGTGGTGACCAGGGATGAAAGATCGCTCGAATCATATGTTGAGATCAGGGGGAAGACCGTCCACAGCATTAGCTCGGGCGTGTCCCCTTACAGGGGGATTGTGGGCGAAAAATTAAGTATACCCAACAGACATTCCAAACTGATCAAACATACTCGAAAAATGACCCCCCCCGACTATTGTTTACTATTTTTTGAATACCCCCCCTGTAGAGAGACGTGCCCGACTTAACCATAGCAGCCGCCCACGGCACATTCTGTTGTTGGAAATGCGCCACCGCCTTGACAAGCTGGCGGGCCGATTACGTCCCGCAGCTCGAGCTGTGTTCTTGCCTCGCTGGCCCAAACGCCTCTCGACTCCTTCCGCTGGGGCTGGCTTCATCCTGACCCGTGTGTGATGATCCCCGACGCTGGCTGGACACCTGGCCAACATCGGCCGATCTTGACCCTAAGCAATCAGCGTTCCGTTCGATATCTGGAGCGCCAACCGCGCAACATCTCGCCATCCAGCCGTATGAAGAAGGCTGCAGTTAACAACGAAGTTGGCCTACAGTCGTTATCGAGTGTACGCTGGATTACCTGGGTGATGGCTCCGACGTGTGCTGCAAGGTCAGGGCGGGGAAGGCCGCTGCTGTCACTGCCGAGCTCCTCTCGGCAGGTGGTTTTGAACATGTGGCTCTCGCCAAAGCGCCGCTCACGTTCGTATAAACGCCTCTGGATGGTGTAAGGATGGACTGGGCGCGTATATCACACATGCGCACCAGTTACACTGATAGAAGGCGGCTCCTTTTTGTAAGTGGGGGGCTCGCTTGCTACGTTTCAATGCTTCTCTCAAGCGAAGAGCTGGCGTGCGAGCATGTTCTTCAATCGTAGCTGCGGCTTGACACGCCTATCAACTCAATGACCCTACCTGGCGGCAACTTTGACAGCTAGACGGATGCAAGATGGGGCTCAGTTGCAAAACGGTGCTCGCGCTCACATAGCAGGCGCATGGTCCCCCTCTCGACTTGAAAGCGTACGTGTGTGTGTGTATGTGTGTGTGTCTGTGTGTGTCTGTGTGTCTGTGTGTCTGTGTGTGTGTGTGTGTCTGTGTCACTGCCTGCCTGCCTGCATGCCTGCCTGTCTGTGCGTGCGGGGTGCTCCACAGCGAGAAGGAAGGCGTGTCTGGGCTTCTGATGAAGGGATTGCTAACGAGAGGGTGCGCTGCAGCCTCGCTGGTGCACTTTGTGTTTACTCTGGTCCGATGCCACCTCTTCCTCCTCCTGCTCCTTCCCCTCTCCCTCTCTCATCCACTCCTATTCCTCCTACCTCTACTCCGCCCTCTCTCTCTCTCTCTTTCTCTCTCTCTCTCTCTCTCTCTCTCTCTCTCTCTCTCCTGGCCCTGCTCATGTGCGACCTTTGCGCTGCGGGTGGGCCCACTGGTAACAGCTGCCGCCCTCCCTCTCTCTCTCTCTCTCTCCCTCTCTCGCTGTGTATACATATACACACACATATATATATGTATATATATATATAAGTATACGTAACCCCCCGCAGTTGCTGATCGGAGTGAGGTGGCTGCGAGGCCGTCCTCGACTGCGAGGCTCTAGAGAAGCCCGCCGCAGGCGCCTAATCTTTACAAAGCATGCTTGGAGCCCGCCGCAGGCGCCGATTTTTTCGTTAAAGCATTGTGGGTGGATCACGGGGTGGGTCGCGGGCCGGGTCGCGGGTGGGTCGCGCAAGAGTCGCGGGTGGGTCGCGGGTGGGTCGCGGCGTTTGTCGCGGGTGGGTCGCGGCGTGGGTCGCGGGTGGCGTCGCGGGTTAGGTCGCGGGGTGGGTTACGGGGTGGGTCGAGGGGGGGGGTCACGGGGTGGGTCGCGGGGCGGGTCGCGGGGTGGGTCGCGGGGTGGGTCGCGGGGTGGGTCGCGGGTGCGTCGCGGGTGGGTGACGGGGTGGGTCGCGAGTGGGTCGCGGGTGGGTCGCGGGGTGGGTCGCGGGCTGGGTCGCGGGGTGGGTCGCGGGGTGGGTCGCGGGGTGGGTCGCAGATGGGTCGCGGGGTGGGTCGCATCTCTATTCCTCATTCTCTCTCTCTCTCTCGTTATCTCGCTCTCTCTCTCTCTCTCGCTCTCAGTTGTTGCCCATCTACATATTCTCCACAGTAGGCCCCACACAGTGAGTTATTGCACCGCGGAGGTGAACTATATGCAGGGTGATATATGGGGTGTTAGCAATGTTGTGTAAACAACGTGGGCTACCCAATGTGTCATTGCACCAGCCTTGCAAACATGCTGCAGCGGACTTCTGCGTGGATTTCTGTCAATGCAAAAACCCCGAAATGGCGTGCGAGAAACGAAATGAATTTCGCGTGGATTTGCTTTCGGTCCTCACTCCCGACCGATGAAACATCCGCACGAAATTCACCTCGACATCCGGAACGGAATTCTCCAGGACGCTCCGGGAGCATCCAATCGTTTTCCGAACGAGATCTGCTCTGCGATGCTGGCGCCATGCAATGTGGTGTTATTTATGCTGTGTAAGCGATCCACACAGCAGGCCCCACCCAGTGAATGTTTGAACTGTGGAGGTGAACTGTATGCGGGGTGCTATAAGTGGCATTAGCAATGTTGTGTAAACTACGTGGGCTACACAATGAGATGTTATCATTAGGTCGGGCATGTTCCCCTACAGGGAGATATTGGACGACATGCTTGTATAAGGGATAAGAGGTATAATACTCAACAACAGTCGTCCCCAGACTCTGTTCTGACTATGTTTGAATGTTCCCCCTGCAGAGGGACAGGCCCGACTTCGTGTTCTCTGTGCTGTGCAGGCCGTGCGGTGCAAGCTGGGCAGCGTCGGCTGTGCTGTTTTAGCAGGGACCGACCGTCCTGGCATTTCTATCGTCCTACCACGAAATGTTCTTAGAACCCACAAATGTCTAATAATGAAGACAATGTTCTTAGAACATAAGCCCGATGTGTTGAAACAAGACAGACTCCGCCAGAAATGTTCTAAGAACATTTCGTGGAAACCACAACAAGTTCTTAGAACATTGTCTGGCAGGGCTACAGTCGAGCCAGGACGCTTCGCCACTGCTTGAGTGCTGTGCCAGCCGTGCGGGGCAAGCTGGGCAGTGTCGGCCGTGCTGTGCACGGGACGCTTACCCTCGCAGGGCACGGCCCGCCCACGAGGCGCCGCCCACGGGCGGGCACGGGGCGCCACCGTCGAGCATCGGACCCGCCCAGCTGCGGCAGGTTCGTGCGGTGCCGGCGCGCGCAACTGAGGGAGGGAGGCCTCCTCCTCCTCCTCCTCCTCCTCCTCCTCCTCCTCCTCACCTCCAACTCCTCCTCCTCCTCAACCTCCTCCTCCTTCTCTCCTCCTGCACCTCCTCCTACTCCTCCTCCTCCTCCTCCTCCACCTCCTCCTCCTCCTCCACCTGAACCTGAACCTCCTGCACCTCATCCACCTCCTCTTCCTCCTCCTCCTCCTCCACCTCCTCCTCCTGCACCTCATCCTCCTTCTCCTCCACTTCCTCCTCCACTCCTCCTCCTCCACCTCCTCCTCCCCCTCCACCTCCTTCCTCTTCTCCTCTCCTCCTCCTCCACCTCCTCCTCTTCCTCCTCCTTCTCCTCCTCCTCCTGCTCCTCCTCCTCCTCATCATCATCCCTCCCTCCCTCCCTTCCTCCCTCCCTCCCACCTTTCCTCCCTGCCTCCCACCCTCACTCCCTCCCTCCCCGACACCATGTCGATCGTTCAGCCTTGAGTCAATCGCGGCTTAGATTGTTTAAAATTGAATTCCGTCGGGTCCAGTGGCATTACCGTGTCCCTCGGTGTGTCCGCATCGCAGAATTCAACCTTGAATGCCTTCACCGGCATCGCCAACGCGCCAACGCCGCATGAACCGAGCGTACTTCAGTAACCGAGCTTTGGGGAACATGTGTGCGACTATGCTCAAATCGTTGTGTTTTTTTCCAAACATATGGGTGGATGCATCGATTCCTCCCCCCTGAGACCCGACGTAGCGACACACACACACACACATTTTATATACACATATATATATATACAAAGCGTAACCTCCTGAAACACCACGGACGGAGCCCCGGACCCAACCTTTCTGCGTCATGTTTCGAGCCGCGTCGCTCTGTGAGGGTCCCCCGGGCCTCGGGGCCCCGCGAAACCGCCCGGCTCGAAACAATGGAGAAGCCAGGATCCGAGGGCCCCCCACCTCGCTCTGCCGCAGGCCTCCCGGATGGGGCCCGAGCAGGTGGGGTCGGAGGATCGCGCCGCATCTCGAGTTCATCGCCGATGCCATCGGCGCTGCGTGCGTCGAGAAAATCAGGATCCGCATGGGCGTGGCAGCGAGGGGGGGGCGCTGTCCTGCAGCTCCTGGCGCTCGCGGTCCTGGAGCTGGAGTTGCTCGCGGAGCTGCTCCTGAGCGGGGAGCGGCCCCACCCCCGCCGCGAGCAGGGGGGGGGGGCACGGACAGGAGGGGGGGGGCGCCTCTGCTGCCTCCCCGTTCCCCTGCCCCTGCCCCTGCTCCTGCCCCTGCCCCCTCCCCCCTCCTCCTCCTTCTCTTCCTCCTCCCCCGCCTGCTCCTCCTCCTTGTCCTTCCCCCCCTCCCCTCGCCCTCCTCCTCCTCCTCCTCCTTCTCCTTCTCCTCCTCCTCCTCCTCCTCCTCCTCCTCCTCCTTCCTCCTCCTCCTTCCTCCTCCCGCCTTGGCAACCTCGGTGACCTGAGGCGCGCCTGGTCACTCCATGAGCAAAAGAGCAAAAGACGCACCACCACATAAATGAGGGTGGATCACAAAAAAGGATCAGTCGGACGGGGAAGGCAGAGGCGGGGGGGCGGGAGTGATGGGCCTGTTTTCCACCACCACCACCACCACCACCACCACCACCACCACCACCACCACCACCACCACCACCATACATTGCAGGAGGAGGGGGCCATCCTCCTCCTCCACCTCCTCCACCTCCTCCTCCTCCACCTCTTTCTCCTTCTTCTCCTCGTCCTCCTCCTCCTCCTCCTCCTCAACCTCCTTCCCCCCTCCAACTTCTGGTGGTGGTTGTGGTGGAGAACAGGACCATCAGGAAGGGGAAAGAGGGAATGGAAGGGACAGGTGAAAGGAATGGCCCAGCTTGGGTTCCGGCACTGGACCGAGACCTCCGAGTGAGTAGCTTGGATCTCTCAGAGCTCCTTTGTGGGCTTCAGGCAAAGAAGCAGGAGCTTGCCTCCGAATTTCGAGGATGCGAAACCCCCACACGGTACACAGAATGTGGCAGGCAGATCCCATCGATAATTCTCGCCCGACGGAGCGTATGCTGAGCCCTAGCCCCCCCCCCCAGTCAGCTAATGGGACAGAGTGGGTTAAGCTCCTCCTCCCGCCCCCTCCCCCTCCCCCTCCTCCTCCTCTTGCTCCTCCTCCTGCTCCTCCTCCGTCCACTCCCGCAGCAATTTTGGCTCAAGATTGCAATCCACACCCTGCCCGCCGCCCTCCGCGTGTGGCATTCTGGCATGGGGCTCGCCAGCGCGGAGCTTACGCTGTTCGCTGAATTCGTTATGAGAGGCGTTGCCGGGGCACCTCGCGTGGTAGCCGCAGGGGCGGCGGCTGCGTGCATCAGGGTCGCCACCGAGACCGACAGAAAGGTCGAGACTGAGGAGCGGACGGAGGCGATCAAGTTAATCATGCACAGCTGAGTGTAGGCTGGAACGAAGGGCAAGCGAGCAAACATCAGCGGCACCTACAGGAAGGCGAGACACCGCGCCTCGCACAAAGCCTTTGGAGTTGGACCAGAAGCATGGCGTAATTACGGATGAGTGCACCGAGGTGAAGAAGATGGACCCCTCCTCAAAGCAACATGACGCCGAGGTCAACCACGAGAAGTAGGACGCCTGAACTCAGCGTTTCTTCATCGGGGGCGGATGTGACGGGATCAGCAATTGCACGAGCAAAGACTGCGCCACCATCACGGACAACGACCAACTCCGCATTGGTGCAGCCGGCTACGGAAAATCCCCGGAAGGTTCTCATCGGCACTTGTCGAGCTTATACTTGCAGCAACTGCGGCTCCTTGGCAGCAAATCGAAAAAGGACTTCGCGCGGGAGCTGGAGCTGACGACGGAGGAATTCGAGCAAGAGCTCACTCACCCATTCGGCTCGCAGCAGGCCAAGCTCGAGCTCAAGCGGGACTTCGCGAGCTGAAGCGTGAGCTCGCGCAGGTGAAATACAACATCGATGACGAAGTCGACGAGGTCAAAAACGCCGTTGGCGACGGCCTGGAGGCCAGGACGCTCATGGAGGCGGAAATCAAGACGGCCCTGAAGGGCAAGGGATGAAGAAGGCTCCGTGCAGGGGCGGGCGGCCGAACGATACCGCTACTCCCTGGACCTCTCCTGGGGTGCGTTCTGACTGGGATTTCGAGGCGAATCCAGCGGTGGCGGCGTGGACCTTCCGGGAGGCCCAAAGAAGGGAAAACAGGCGAAGGGTAGCGGTATGGGTACATGTTCTTTCTCTGAGGTTCCCCTCCTTTCCTCAGCGGGCCGCGCGCGCAAGCATGTGGAGCCGCAGGGACGGCAGTGCTCCCCGCGTAGGGGAGCGCAAATTTGTGTGGGCATGCCCGTGGATGCTGCCCCTCCCTCCGTTAGAGGGTTCTCTCTCTATATATATATATATATATATATATGTATGTATGTATGTATGTATGTATGTATGTATGTATGTATGTATGTATGTATGTATGTATGTATGTATGTATGTATGTATCGCTCTGCTTGTTTTCTCTCTCTCTCTCTCTATCTCTTGCTCTTTCTCTCTCTCTCTCTCTCGTTGTGCTTTCTCTCTCTCTCTCTCTCTTTCTCTCTCTCCTACGCTGGCTTGTGCTGTCTAGACCGTGCGAAGTGTCCAGTCCAGTTCTCCTCCTTCTACTCCCCCCTCCTCCTCCTCCTCCTCCTCCTCCTCCTCCTCCTCCTCCGCCTCCTCGTTCCCCCCATCCAACTTATGGAGGTGGTGGTGATGGGGAACAGGCCCATCAACAATAGTTAGAGGGCGAAACGAGCGGTATACAATTAAATCTTCCGCCGTCGAGGACGCCTGCCCCTGGGCGGATGGAAAGTGTGTACACCCCTACATTGATGGGCCTGTTTTCCACCACCACTATCATAAGTTGGAAGGGGGAATGAGGTGGAGAACGAGGAGGAGGAGGAGGAGGAGGAGGAGGTGGACGAAGAGGAGGAGGAGGAGGAGGAGGAAGAAGAAGAGGAGGAGGAGGAGGAGGAGCATCATACGTGGCACCGCAGGGGTGTTAACTTTGCAGCCGCCCGGGGGGCAGGCGCCCCCGACGGTGGAAGCGTGCATGTTATGTCGGCCTTCGTCCCTTAAAGTGGTGCAGTGATCACACCGCCCCGTGGTCAAGCAGCGCTTCGGGGCCCGCGGGCTGCTTGAGGAGGAATGGGGCAACGCTCTGGCGGCGCCTCGGGCGCCCGGGGGGGGCTCCGAGGCCTGCGCCACGCCGCCAGGCTCGGGCGCGGCACCGACCGGCAACATGAGACTGCGGCTGAGGGGAAGATTGTAGACCAGAACGTTCTTTATAGACAAGCGCGTTCCATGACTCGTAGAGTAGCTACTCGCAAATGGCCTGGATCCGCCGCGGGGGAGTTACGATCCAGGATCTCGAGGTGAACACTTTTTTTAGGGCGTTTGCGAATAGGCACTGTGCGAACAGTGGAACGCGCTCGGTGACTTATTTCTTGCCGATAACCTAAGCTATCTGGTGTGGGGGCGGGGGGGCGGGGGGATGTCGGCCGACAAAATAACCTTGTTCGCTGTGGACGGTCCCACCCCTGCTTGCGCGCGCCAGTACTGCGCCCCCCCCCATCGGCCTTGCGCAACCGATGAGGTCAAACGATCCAGGGATTTTGGGGTGGTGGGGTGGGAGAGCGGGCCCGCTGACCCGGGCGATCACAGGCCCACCCCCCACCAAAAAAGGTCTCCAGACAGGCCACGGGCGTGAGCAGCATCAGCGGACTGGCGATGCAAGGAAACCGGCACGACTGGTCAAGGGGGGAGGGTGAACTCGCTGGGAGAGGTCGGAAATAAGACTGACACTGGACGAAGGAGGAATACTGATCAGGCATGAACAGACCCCCAACCCTCTGGGAGGCGACCTAAGTTAGGAGGGCAGGAACATTAGGAATAGGGGGTCTGTTCTGCAGATGTGCCAAGCCAAGCCGCCCAGATTTCGTATCCCTAATGCGAAGACGGGGACCTTAGTGAGGCCACGTCTTCATCGTGTGATTAGGGTTAGGGGCCCTCTTGTTCTCGCTCAAATATGAAGAACAGGGGGAGGAAGAGGAAAACGACGTGCCGATACCTCGTCCACACTGAGAGCCGAAAACGCGAATGAACGAATGTCTGACTTCCAAGGCCCTTCCATCCGCTGTCATCCCCTGTCGTCCACTCCATTATCTCCTTTCGATTTCCTCCTCTTCTCTCCCGGTAGCCCGGGCTACGACCCATCATAATGCCAAAAACACCCTTGAAACCCCGTGAGGTGAGCCTCCTCCCTCAACCGAGTGCGTCCTTCGTGTTGTGCAGGGCCTCAACGTCTTGCCGCAGCCGCTTCAGTTCCTGCAGAGGGGAATCGCAATGCGTCAGAGCCTCGGAACAATCGGGAGCGTCCAAGACGGGGGTGTCCAAGAGGAACATGGGGGACGCAAATCATGGCCCGAGGCATGTGCGCGGCCCACGGGGGGGGGGCCAGGAAACTTCTATTGAAACAAGAGGCGTCGCCATGAAATCTGAGCAAATGTCCTGGCCTAGACCGCGAAATCCCCCCCTAATCATCCCCCTCCCTCTTGGCCGCCCCCGAAGCAACCGCACACGGTTGATCAAGCGCACCTCCCGTGAACCGCACGCGGAGGTAAAATCCAACGGAGGCCGCCATCCTCCGCTCCCCCCACTTGCCCCAACTCTCTTATCTCTCCCAATTCCCTCCCCTTTTTGACGTTGAGCGGACGGTGAGCATACGATTGTGGCATCTACGAACAATCGCAAGGCAATGCAAAGAAACAGTACACCTGCCGAGCTGCAGAAATATGCGAAATCGGAAATGCGAAGAGAAACGAAACAAGCGGGGAGCCCACGAGGGCAGAGAGAGTTATATCTGCAGGCGCGTAGGCAAAGTGATCCCCTCCCCTCTCCTTTCTTCTCCCCGCCGCATCTTTGCGCGGAAGGACGCTCTCCTTAGGTCGGGCATGCCCCACTACAGGGGAATGTTTGGACGGACAATGGAAACATACCCCCCAAATATCAAAAAATAATCAACACATCGTCCCCAAACGATGTTTTGACTATGTTTGTAGATGGACAAGCCCGGCTTAACGCTCTCTCCTCACAGCACTTCCCCGCAAGGGGGGGTTCTCGCCCCCCCCCTCTCCTCCCGCCTCATCCGTCGCCAGGTTTACGTTGCTCTTATCGCACTTCAGGACCGCATCCCAGAAATAATTTCGAGCACACGGAAGAGTGTCGAATCAGTGTCGAAACAATGCTGGGCGAATGTCTCCCAGGGTCCGGCACGTGAACGCATGCGAGTTTCGGTACTTTTTTGATGCTCGAAATTCGTCCTGGTGATCAAGACTAGGGCCGAGACGTTTGCGTCCCCCTACCGGCATGGAAATGCTATATCTATGAAAATACTACAAAAATGCTTTTTCACTGAGTTGGCATAGCCCTCGGAAACATACTATTTGTTTAGTGTCGGTGTTTTGGGAATTGCATGTTTCACGCTACGTCGGCGACGTCTGTCTGGTTCCGTGGCACGAACGGCGGCCCCCGAGGCCGCGACGTCGCGTCTGCTCGCGCGACGCGGCGAAGTCTCGGGCAGACGATGGCCGCGCGGGGAACCTACATAAGGGAGAAGCGCGCGAGGAATGGCGATCGATGACGGCGCGGCTTAGCGGCGCGCTGGCACTTACGGGACAGCGAGCAAATACCTGCGCACTGGCGAGCGGCCACACTCGTGCGCCCGCGCGCCGTGGCAGCCCAGCGGCGCCGCGCCCAAGCCGACACCGCTCGCCGCGCGCCCCATGCGGAACGATGGTCCAGGGGCTGCGCGGCGTAGGCTGCGGGCTCGCAACGTGCGGCGCGCCCGCCGACATTGCCCGCGACGGCCTCGTATCATGGCGGCCCCGCGCGCCCTGGCTGCGGCGCGCCGCGCAGTGCGCTGGCCGACGGGCTCGCGCGGGAAACCCTGGCGGCAAGCAACGGGGCACAGATTTAAGTCCTTCGCCCAGGCGCGGCTGAACGGGGCCGCTGCCCCGACGGCGTCGCGCGCCGCGCGGGCGAACGACGCGCTGGCGCGCGCGGCTTGACAAGAGAGGGCAGCGCGCAAACGACTGGGCAACCCGTGCCCTGTCGGGCGACAACTGGCAACGGCTCTGCCCCGCGGCCAAACCCAGCCGCGCCGCCGCGGCCCATCGGCGCGCGCGCCCATCGACAACGCCGCAGAACTCGCTGGAGGCGGAGCGAGGAGCTGCGATTCGCAACTTCGGAAGCGCGCAGTTGCGCCGCGGCATTCCGCCCCTGGCCGCTCGGCGGCAAGGGTGGCATTTCGACCATGGCACCTGAGCGGTCGGCAATATTAGAAGCATTATGCGTATATATCACGTGAACATGTACATGATATGCGTATGTATATCATGTAACGTATATAAACATACACGCTTATACGCAAATGTACGCGGGCGTGTTTACATTTATGTGTTAATATGAGTGCGTGCGTGTACCTGCGCATATACACACACTACTTGCCTGCGCGGTTATATGCGCTTATGAGCCTTAGCAGAAGCAATCGGCCATACAACCAAACAGCCAACCTGCGGCGCGAACCAGCCAACCAACCAACGCAACCAATCAGCCAACCGCGGTTGGAGACCACCCAGCCAGCCAGTCAGCCAAACGCGGCGCGCAGGCGGAGGGGGCAGGCGATATGTCACTGCCGAAAAGCATATATTCATCGGCGGCGGCGCCAGCGGCAAGGGCGCCGACTGCGGCGGCGAGCCAATCAGCGCATGAGAAGTGCGAGCGCACCCGCGCGCCCCCTGAACCCGAAAGCCCGTCCAGCCAACCAACCAGCAAACCAGCCAGCCAAGGGCCAGGGGCCACTGGGCGGCCGCCAAATGCGCAACCGTCGCCACTTTCTCTTGCGGGGGCGGGGCTTGCCGAGAGGCATATGGGAATAAAGCGGGCCGTGCGCTGGCTGCCAGCGAACCATTTCCACGAACCGATGGGCCCTATCGGCATGTGAAATGGAACTTCCCAAGCCCACGGGCCCCGAGAAACCCAGCGGAGCGCCCCGTGGTGGACCCGAAGGTCCGCCCAGACGGGCCCAAAGGGCGCCGTTAGGAGGAGGCCACGCGGGGACCAGACGCTGGGGCCGAGGAGGATTAGAGGAGGAGGAGGAGGTGGGCGATTTTTGGCCTCCAGGTCCCTCGTCGTCGCCGCGGCCGGACTCGCCTTCGAAATTCGGCCCGTCAGAACGCGCAACTTGCGTGCAGCAAAAAAAAGAAAGGGAGGCGAGGCTCCCCCCAAAAGCAGCCCCCTCAGGCGCAGTGCCCGTAAAGGGAGGGGCCGCTCTCCTGGGGCCCGTCTTCCCCTCCGAACGGAAGGTGCGGAAGGGCGCCCCCCTCTGTCCACCCTCGCCCCAGCGAAGGTGGACAAAGGGAACGGAGTGGGGGGGTTGGTCCTGCTAGCAGCAGTATGCACCGCTGGTCACAGGCCATGGGGCGCTGCACCCCAATGGGAATGCAACGATGCAGTAAGGGCCCTTCCCATCCCTTGCGAGGGGGAAGAAGGGCCCATACCACGACCCCCATGGTCGCCATATGTGCACCTGCTACTGTACCCCCGACGGTGCCCGAGGAGGAGAAGTAGGGATACCTAGAAGCCCCGAGGTCCCCATGCAGCCCCATGGAAACCCTCCAGAGCCAGATGGGGGCGGCGGCCCTGAGGAACCAGCGGGGCCCAAAGGCCCGAGGCCACCTCCCCCACCCCCCGACCCCCGAGGCCTCTTGAGGCGTCTCCAGAGCCCAATGGGATCCATTGGAAACCATCGGTGCCCATCAGAAGCCATGGTCCATGTGAGGCTTCTGAAAACCCTGCGGCGCCACCAGCGGGCCCCGCTTGGGCTTATCCAAAACACCCCATTTGACCCCGCTGGGGCCGCGGAGGTGCCCCCAGACACCCTGAACCCCAGCGGGCCCATAGGAGGGGAGCCAAGGAGCTCCGCCCAAATCGGCCCACCCCTCACGCGGATCGTCGGCGTCGGTGCGGCGAAGGGCGGACGGCCTGATCCCGCGCGGCGCTTGGTTGCCGCTGCGCCTGCTGCTGCTGCTGCTGCTGATCCTCATCATCACCCTCCTCGTGACAATGCCGCTGGAGACAATTTCGCCAACGGTGCGCCACCTCAAACCCCGATAAGATCAAGCGACGCGGCAGACACGTCACAATCGAAAAATGGCGGCACGGTGCAATCGACTCTGGCGTTCACCATCGCACAATTGAGATATCAACATCGCTCGATGTCACAACGGGCCTTTGAATCGGGCTCTCCGCGCCACGCACTGAGAGGGGGAATGGGGAGCTCAAGTTACCGTTCGCGCTAAGCGAGTGGATGACGGGGGGAAATAGGAATGTGGAAGGGGAGTGTGGAACGGCGAGCTCAAGCAATCTGAGCCCACATCGCCTGGGCACGGCCCCACCGCCAGCAAATCACGCGCAATTGCTCTCCTCGCAGTGCCGCTCCAGTGGCGTTCTGAAGACATCGGCGAATCGGATGCTAGATGCTCCTCGCCACTTGGCCCGTCGTCGTCGTCGTCGTCGTCGTCGTCGTCGTCGTCGTCGTCGTCGTCGTCGTCGTCGTGGTCGTCGTCGTCGTCGTCGTCGGCGGCGGCGGCGGCGGCGTCGTCGTCGTCGTCCTCGCCCCTCGTCGTCGTCGCTGCCATCGTCGCCGTCGTCGATCTTCGTCGTCGATCTTCGTCGTCGATCTTCGTCGTCGTCGATCTTCGTCGTCGTCGTCGTCGCCGTCGTCGCCGTCGTCGTCGTCGCCGTCGTCGCCGTCGTCGTCGTCGTCGTCGTCGTCGGCTTCGTCGTCGTCGTCGTCGTCGTCGTCGTCGTCGCGTCGGCGGTGGAAAAGGCGGGGCAAAGTCGGGAACGGGAATCACGTCCACAACTGGGTCTGAACCAGGGGAGGGCAAGGAACAGCACGAGTGGGGACGCGGCTACAAGAGGTGATATGCAGCAGCCTGGCATAAAAGAGCAGCGATGCGCCCCGCCCCCCCCACCGCCCAGCACGATCGACCCTCTGAGCCCGAAGCGGGCCCGAGCAAAGGCCCGAGACGCATTCGACGGGGATGTGGGCCAACCGCGTGCTCTTCCATGCCCGCCCCTGCTATCTCGCACGCTATTCCTGATCCTCCTCGTCATTCTCATCCACTGCCTCATCCTATGTCTCCCCTCCCCCATCCCACCCCTCCTCCAACCAATACATGTTGGCCACTCCTGGCCATCTCCTTTTCCAGCCACCAGCGCGGTGGCGCCAGTTCCCCGAGGCGACCCGCCTCCGCGGCGGCAGGGCACGGAGGAGCCTCGACCTAGGCTCCCAGCTAGTGCTAGTCGAAGCTGATCGCCTTGACGCACCTCTCCTTCAGCGCGGGCTGGAACTTGTCGAAGCCGCCGTACTTCTTGACCTTCTTCTCCTCTGCGGCCACGGCCTGCTGCAGCCCCATCCTGCTGAGCTTGGGCTTCGCCGTCAAGGCCAGGCAGCACGCCTTCTCCGCCGTCGTGACGTGCCACAGCGCCGCGCACGACTCGGACTCGCTCAGCACCGCAGCGTTCGGGTCGAGGCCGAACGAGCCGCACAAGGCCTTGTACGCGCCCACGGCCTCGAATGCCACGCGATAGCGCATCAGCGCGACGACGACGACGGCGGCGGCGACGACGACGACGACCACGACGACGACGATGACCACGACGTCGACGACGACGGCAAAGGCCGAGGGCGACGACGACGGCGGTGGAGGGAGGGTTGGTCGAACGCTGAGGCTGGGCAGGGCCTTCTCCATCGCCTGCACCTTCGCCTTGCCCGCCTTCATGTCGAACGAGCGCAGCGTGCTGCTGAAGTGCTTGAGGACCGCATCGATCTTCGCCGACGCCTGGAGCCCATCTGTCCAGCTCTTGCCCTCCAGGGCGCCGCCAGCACACTCTTGAACGGCGTCGATGGCCTTGTTCGTATTCAACTTGCAGTCATCTACCACCAGCCCGCTCAGCACCTTCGCCGTCTTCTTCCAGCCCTCAACCTTGATCGCCATCAGATTGAACTGCTCGGGGATCTTGTTGGGGTTGAAGCCCGTGTACTGGTCCCAAAACTTGTCGTACCCGTCGATGGCGCCGAAGATGTCCTTGCAACACTGCTCTGCGTCAGCGTGCTGCGAGCGCTCCACGTCGTCAGAGCCGAGCTTCATCACCGCGCCTGCTTTGGCCTGAGCGCTCTGGTAGTACCTGATGATGTTGTAGGTCGCATCGTGAATGTTCTTGTGGGGGGCCCCATGGCGGATGACGACAGGCTGCAACGACGTCATCGCCAGCATCCCCTCATTGATGAAGCGCTGCTGTGCCTCATCGGGGTCATCCTGCAGCAGATGGCCCGTCACGCTGGCGGCGATGCTCATGTACACCAGTTCGGCCGCCTCGCGCACCAGCGGAGTAGGCTCCATGCCACTGAAGTTCTCGCACGCCACTTTCAAGGCCGCGCACTGCTCAGAAGTGACGTCGTCCGAAACTTTGATAGAGCTCAGCGCGTTGTCCAAGGCGCTGAGCTTCTGATCGAAAATCTGCGTCTGCCCCCAGGAGTGGAGTTGGGCAAGCTTGGTCTGCAGGTCATCGTCCAAAGGGAAGCATGCAGCCGCCTGCTCAACGAGCTGCTTAATGTCGTCCGTACTGGCCGACGCGCACGTCTTCGAGGGGTGGGACCTGGACTGCTCGTAATCACAGAAGAGCTGCAAAGTAGTATTCGTCATCAGCTGCGCGACGGGCGTCATGTAGCCAGGTCGGAACGACACGTTCCACTTCGGAAACTCTTGGAACGCGTGTAGGAGGACGGGCTTTACCTCGCCAAAGCTCGCGAGCAGCACGTCGCCAGGGCGCGATGCAATATCCGCCAAGCTGGTGATGGTTTCGTTGGCGTCCTCGAGGTACTTGGATGCTGTCTTCTGGTAGCGCTTGAAGTCCTCCAGCTCCGAGGAATAGAATGTCGAATCGTAGATTGATGCATGGAGGACCTGTGCAATGTCATCCGAGTTAGCCTTGGAAGCTGCCATTTCGTCGAGCTCCGCGATGGACTCGCCGACGAAGCTCGACAAGATCTCGATGCCCTCACGGTGGAGCGCGCAATGCATCACCTTCAGGGCCGTAAGCAGCGCGAAGAAGTCATTGCTGTACCTCTCTGGAATAGCGGAGCTCCTCAGGTCGAGCTTGATGGTGATACTGACGTAGTTTACCATTACCTTCAGGCGCTGCTGATTGGAACCATCGTTGTCGAGAAGAGGGGTGACGATGCCCTTCACGAAGAAGTCTTTGAAGAAAGCAAGGCGGCTGCAAGAGGAAAGCGAGGACACCGTCGGATCCAAGGGGTCGAACTCCGTCTTTTCGGCATGGCCGCACGGCTTGACAAGGTCGTAGATTTGCTTCGCATCATCAGTTGACATGCGCTCGATCGCGCCACTGAGCTTCCTGGTGAGACGCCTCTCGAGCACAACCATTTGCAGTTTGTTCGGGAAGACGGCCCTGGCGCCCTTCAGCCTTTCAAAGACCTTTGTCATTTTATCTTCGCTCGCCTCGCTGATGTTGGCAACGCTGACGTACTTCGCATCACCCACCAGCTGCATGTGCCGATTGAGCATCTTGTGCTCGTGCTCAAACTCCTTCTTGTTGCTGATCTTCCGCAGGGGCCTCTTGGCCTGGTTGTACTCCTTCCCCAGAGGCTTGTCCTCCAGCCACGCTGTGAGGTCGTTCATTTCCTTCCAGTACATAGCTTTGCCTTTTATGTCCTTGGGGCACGCGTCGAAAGAGGTAGCAGTGGTACGGCCGTCGTCGTCCAGACCTGGCCCGTCATCGCCGCTGCCTTTCTCGCCATCGCCACTGTCGCCGTTGGAGGCCGCGTCGGCGTCTGCCAAGGCACCCTCGCCCTTCTCGCCGTCGTCGTCTGAGATCGCCTGGACAGCTGGGTCCGCGGTGGAGCCCGCGACTGACGAGCCGACGCCGCCTTGGGAAATGGACAAGCCAGGCCGTCGCACACCTGGCGTCGGGGACGGCGACGGCATCGGGGAGTTGTTGTAGCTGGTGCCCTTCGCGGCAGACCCTGGCGAAGCCTTCCGCGAGCGGAGCTCGCCCCTGCCCGAAGCCGCGGCCCTCGCAGAGCCGCCATGAAAGCCGCCTCGGCCTGGCCGCCGATCCGATGCGGCAGGGCCGTCAGCCTCGTCCTCGGCATCCATGTCAGTGTCGTCGGCGGGGGCCTCATCCTTGAAAGCTGGCGCCTTGGACAGCTTGGGCACCCGCTGGAGCCAATCCATACCCTGCTCTGGATTTCTCTTCTTCCCAGACGGAGGTATCTTCACATCGTCGACCATCCCTCGAACCGCATGATCATGCAGTAGCTCACCATGTTTACTTATCGCGTGGTCCTCGTGGAAGAGCATCCCGAGGCGCCTCGAAACCATCCTGCCAACGCTGATGCGCGTGCGTCGGTACTGAGCGGTCCTGGGGCCGCCGATGTCGTCGATCATCAGGTACTGCGTCTCCTGATCGCCAACCTCGTTCGTGCCCTCGATCTCGTGGAGCTTCAGTTTCTTCGGCGTCGCCTTACACAGAGATTTGACCTCGCCTTCATTCAACTTCAAGAACTCGCGGTAATCCACCATCTCGAAGAAGTGCGTGTCGCTCACATCCTCGGGTGCAAAGCTTCGCTCGGCTGGGTTGAGCTTCGCCTCTTCATCGGACTCTTTGAAGCCACGCTTGAAGTCATCATCATTCTGCAGCATAGTGACAACCTGCGACATCGACATGCAGCTGGACAAGTGCGTATCTGCCTTCTTGTAGCATTTCCCGCACAGGAGCTGGGCCGATGCCTGATCTTCGGCGTCCGTGGGTGACCATTCGTGCTCCTGGGAAAGGAACGCAAAACAAACGCGTGACTCCTCCTCCCCCCCCCCCTCGGCCGCGTCTACTTCCTACTCGTCCCTTGTCGTGGCCCCCCACCCTCCCCTTATCGCCCTCCGCCTCCACCTCTCAGGTTGTTTCTTCTGCCTATCCTCCTCCTACCATATATCCTCTTTACCCCGCCACAGTTTTTACCCGTGCTCACAGTCACCCTTATAACTCCTCCTCCTCCCTATCCTCATTTCCGAGTACACCCTCCCCTACCAATCCTCCAATGCGGCTGAAGATGTTTAGGGGCGCCCGTGAGGGGGTTGGGTTGAAGCGTCCTCGCTGTTGCAATCGCAGCCTACGCAGATGATAACCTGCTTCTGCCGCTTTGCCTTTCCCTTGGGGGCTGAATGGCTGCCGTCGCGCTTGGACATTTGGTCGGGCGGGGGAGGGGCTGACACGATTGCAACTCAAAGCTGGGGAACAAACCTAACTACAAGTAGCCGCTCGACCCACAATTGCAGCATATACAAGTTGGCGTCAAGAGGATGAGGGGGGAGGATGGGGAGAAGGAGGGGGAAGGTATGGGAGGGGGGAAGGAGGGGTAGGAGGGGGGGGGGCATGCAGAGGAGGATAAGACAGGGAGGAAGACAGATGAAGACGCAGAGCGGACGAGGACGGAGTAGGATAAGGAGGGTTGAGGAAGCAGAGGACGCGAGAAAAGGACGGCGAGGGGGGGGCGCAGAGGACAGGGGGAGAGGGGGGGAAGAGGTGGCAGGATGGAGGGGTGGGGGGTGGTGACGGTGGCGATGGTGGTGGCAATAGTGAAGATGACAGTGACGATGGCGATTATAATGACAATTGGGATGATGACGGATATGACGAGTATGAAGGTGACGGTGGTGATGATAATGGCGAGGTTGATGCTGATGGAGGCTATGAAGGCGATTATGAAGATGATGGCGATGGGGACTGAGATGACGATGATAACGGTGATAAGGGTGAGGGTGGTTATGATGACGACAATGCTGAGGAAGGGGAGGACGAGGAGGAACGGTGGAATCAGGAGGGGCTGCGTGGGCGGGGGGGGCAAGCGATGCCCAAATATACACCCCAGGGAGCGCCAAGATGGCTCCAAGAGCGCCTGAACGGCGCACCACGACTACCTCAAGCGGTTGTTGTAAAGGCCCAGTGCGTGGATGGGGGACACAGCTAACTGACCCCCTCCCCGCCCGAGCAAGGTCCTCTAAGATAGCCTCGCGAGGGCTCCAGAAGACCCGAAGGGCCCAAGGAGGTTCGAATGCTTCCCCCCAGTGCGCCTCCGATAGAGTGCCGACAACGCGTTTCAGGATGGCCCCAAGATGCGTGCATGATGGCTCCAACATGCTTCCAGCGTGTCTGAAAACCATCTAAATCTAAGTCTTATTCATGCTCTGCTACGACTCTTAATATCACGCATACTACGCTGCTTACTCTTACTCTTACTCTTACTCTTATTCTTACTCCTACTCCTACTCCTACTCCTACTCTTACTCCTACGCGTACTCTTACAATGACTCTCACACCCTACCCCGATGAAAGCAACTCGGCTGAGCACCCTTCCAGGGGGGGCTGGCGGGGGTGCGCGGGGCGTCGAGAATGCCGCAGCCAAGTTAACATTATCCCTTCTCCTCCTCCTTCTCCTCTTCCGCCCTCCTCCTCCTCCTCCGTCCACCCCCTCCGTGGGCACCATTCGCAGGGCTCGAGGGTCCTCGTTAGCTACCCTCCACGGGGCCCTGCTCGCCGCCGCCTCCCTGGACGGGGGCGTTGATCCAAACTTCGCCGAACTCGTCGACGACGCGCTGCTCCACAAAGAGTGGAAGGCGCTAACTTTTGAGAAGGCCCACGCGCCGAGCAGAGCTCATGGGCTCATGCTCGGCGCGCGGGCCGCTAACGGGCTACATGGTGCAGGGCCGCCCCCGCCTGTTCCAAGTGCCATTGCCAGTACTCGCGGTAATACTGGGAGCTCTGCTTCCAGGCATCCTCGTAGCCCGCGGCAGCCATTGCCTGGCCAAGTTCGCGCCAAGCTCGTCGCGCGCGTTCACACATCGCGAGCGTTTCCAAGGCCAACCGCTCCCACTCGAGGTGGAAAGGCCGCACCTCTTCGTACCACTCCATGCTGTTGTCTCCGCTGCTGGCGTGGGATGGAGCGTGGTTGGGCGGGCCCCCAAAACCCACAGTGAGCTCCTCCCCTGCAAGGCGCGGGCGCTTTGCAATAGGTTCGTCCACCGCCTCAGGGCGCCCATCTGCGGCCTCAGCGGCTGCCTCGGTCGCTCCGGTGGCCGGAGGATTTGCGGGGTCGGGAGCCGCGCCTGGGGCTTTGGGCGGGGGACCTGATGGCGGGCGCGGCCCCCGCGCCACATTGGGGTGCGGGCACGAGGGCGGCGGAGGCTGCTGAGAAAAAATCAACAGTGATTTGCACAACAGGAGGGCGCTGCATACGAGGAGCGGCGCCATCGGGACCGCGGGGGCGACGGATAAGATTTGGCGGCGGCTCGAACGTTGGCGCGTTCATAAGGGAAAGCCACGGCGGGCAGGTCTGAACCCACGGGCCCCGCGGCTGCGGTAAAGCAAAAGCCTACCCTCCCTCCTCCTCCTCCTCCTCCCGACTCCGCCTCCCCCCACCCCCCCACTCCCGAGTCCCACTCGCCGCGGGCCTTCTGGCGCCCGCGGGGAGGGCGCCCCCGCATAACTTCTGGGGCCTACCGTAATAGCGGCTTCCGCCAGACACTTCATTCCAATTTACTACAGGAAACCACAGGCCCAAATTAATGGGCAATGGGCAATGGGCAATGGGCAATGGGCAATGGGGGGGGGCAATGGGCAATGGGCAATGGGCAATGGGCAATGGGCAATGGGCAATGGGCAATGGGGATGGGCAATGGGCAATGGGCAATGGGCAATGGGCAATGGGCAATGGGCAATGGGCAATTGGCAATGGGCAATGGGCAATGGGCAATGAGCAATGGGCAATGGGCAATGAGCGATGGGCAATGGGCGATGGGCGATGGGCAATGGGCAATGGGCAATGGGCAATGGGCCATGGGCCATGGGCCATGGGCCATGGGCCATGGGCCATGGGCCATGGGCCATGGGCCATGGGCCATGAGCCATGGGCCATGGGCCATGGGCATGGGATGGGCAATGGGCAATGGGCAATGGGCAATGGGCAATGGGCAATGGGCAATGGGCAATGGGGAGTGTGCAATGGGCAGTGTGCAAAGGGCAATGGGCAATGGGCAATGGGCAATGGGCACTGGGCACTGGGCACTGAACACTGGGCACTGGGCACTGGGCACTGGGCACTGGGCAACGTGCACTGGGCACTGGGCACTGGGCACTGGGCACTGGGCACTGGGCACTGGGCACTGGGCACTGGGCACTGGGCACTGGGCACTGGGCACTGGGCACTGGGCACTGGGCAACTGGGCAACTGGGCACTGGGCACTGGGCACTGGGCATGGGCAATGGGCAATGGGCAATGGGCAATGGGCAATGGGCAATGGGCAATGGGCAATGGGCAATGGGCAATGGGCAATGGGCAACGGGCAATGGGCAATGGGCAATGGGCAATGGGCAATGTGCAATGTGCAATGTGCAATGGGCAATGGGCAGTGGGCAGGGGGCAGGGGGCAATGGGACAATGGCATTGGGCAAGGGCCCATGGCATGGGGCCAAATGGGCCCATGGGCCATGGGCCATGGGCCATGGGCCATGGGCCATGGGCCATGGGCCATGGGCCATGGGCCATGGGCAATGGGTAATGGGCAATGGGCAATGAGCAATGGGCAATGGGCAATGGGCAATGGGCAATGGGCAATGGGCAATGGGCAATGAGCAGTGGGCAGTGGGCAGTGGGCAATGGGCAATGGGCAATGGGCGATGGGCGATGGGCGATGGGCGATGGGCAATGGGCCATGGGCCATGGGCCATGGGCCATGGGCCATGGGCCATGGGCCATGGGCCATGGGCCATGGGCCATGGGCTATGGACTATGGGCTATGGGCAATGGGCAATGGGCAATGGGCAATGGGCAATGGGCAATGGGCAATGGGCAATGGGCAATGGGCAACGGGCAATGGGCAATGGGCAATGGGCAATGGGCAATGGGCAATGGGCAATGGGCAATGGGCAATGGGCAATGGGCAATGGGCAATGGGCACTGGGCGCTGGGCGCTGGGCGCTGGGCGCTGGGCGCTGGCACGGCACATGGCAATGGCAACTGGGGCACTGGGCACTGGGCACTGGGCACTGGGCACTGGGCGCTGGGCACTTGGCACTGGGCACTGGGCACTGGGCACTGGGCACTGGGCACTGGGCACTGGGGACTGGGGACTGGGGACTGGGGACTGGGGACTGGGCAATGGGCAATGGGCAATGGGCAATGGGCAATGGGCAATGGGCAATGGGCAATGGGCAATGGGCAATGGGCAATGGGCAATGGGCAATGGGCAATGTGCAATGTGCAATGGGCAATGGGCAATGGGCAATGGGCAATGGGCAGTAGGGCTGACACCATCAGCGCAGATGGCATGGGCAATGGCGTTGGACAGTGGCAATGGGCGATGGTGCAAATGCAAATGGGCAATGGCAAAAGGGCAAATGGCCAATGGGCAATGGGCAATGGGCAATGGGCAATGGGCAATGGGCAATGGGCAATGGCAATGGCAATGGCCATAGGGCAATAGGGCCAAGGCCATGGGCCTGGGCCATGGGCAATGGGCAATGGGCAAATGGGCAAATGGCAATGGCAGTGGGCAATGGGCAATGGGCCAATGGGCAATGGCAATGGGCAATGGCAATGGGCAATGGCAATGGCAATGGCAAAGGGCAATGGCAATGGACAATGGGCAATGGCAATGGCGATGGCAATGGAGATGGCGATGGCGATGGCGAATGGGCAATGGGCAATGGGCAATGGGCAATGGGCAATGGGCAATGGGCAATGGGCAATGGGCAATGGGCAATGGGCAATGGGCAATGGGCAATGGGCAATGGGCAATGGGCAATGGGCAATGGGCAATGGGCAATGGGCGATTGGCGATTGGCGATTGGCGATGGGCGATGGGCGATGGGCGATGGTCGATGGGCAATGGGCAATGGGCCATGGGCCATTGGAAACGCCCCGCGCGCGCTGGCGCGCCGCCGACCGACCCGCGAGCGGCAACGGCCCACCTCGGGGAAGGCCGCTGCGCCCCGCCATGGCAGACGAGCGCTGCGCGCGCCCGTCACACATCTCGCCGCATATCAGCGCGTTGAGATTTTAACGCAACGCGCGTGCGCAAATGTAAACAGCGGGCATCGCCGCGGACCTGGATGCGGCAGTACCCTTCGCAAGGCACATGGGATACCATACAGAATTTATACAGCATTATTCCGAAACCAGAAAAACGGTGGACGCCCCCCCCCCCCCCTGTAGATTGCGAAGATTCAGACGCATGTCAGCCCCGTGCTCTAGTACCCAATAGGCCCCGAACGTATTCAGGATGGTCCGAAAAGCGAGCAGCTGAACTCATAATTAGTGTGCATCGCCCTATCGGCGGGCCTCTGAGCATGCGAGTGCGCCAGGTTGCTAGGTCGCCTCGCGCGCTGCGAACTGAGCGCGCAAATCGCGTGGATCGCCCGCGCGGCAGGCCGTCGCTAGCTGCTGAATACAAAACATGCGTAAGTATTTCGGTATTCGAGCTCGCGCGGCGGAGTATGTTTGAAGTATCTCGATGTTCGAGCTCGCGTGGCGAAGTATTTTTCAAGTATTTTGATTTTCGAGCTCCCGTGGCGAAGTATGTTTTAAGTACTTCGATTTTCGGGCTCGCGTGGCGAAGTATTTTTCAAGTATTTTGATGTTCGAGCTCGCGTGGCGAAGTATTTTTTAAGTATTTCGATTTTCGAGCTCGCGTGGCGAAGTATTTTTTAAGTATTTCAATTTTCGAGCTCGCGTGGCGAAGTATTTTTGAAGTATTTTTCAAGTATTTTGGTACGAAAAAATAATGATTTCATACTTTTTTCGCGACGTCGAAATTCACTCCATTTTCGACATACTCAAAAAATAATCAAAAAATGATACCCCGAAAACGTGGTCACTGAAAAATAGTCGCGACGAGTATGTGTCGGGCTGCCGTAGCCCGACGCATACTCGCGATGTGTATTTTTCGGCCGCCCTGCGGCCGACGCATACTCGCGATGAGTATGTTTCGGCCGCCCTGCGGTCGACGCGTACTCGCGATGGGTATGTTTCGGCCACCCCTCGGCCGACGCATACTCGTTTCGACCATCGCTCTGGCAGCCTTCGAATGCGCCGTAGTTGCGATGCGGGTGTTCTGGGTGGCCGTCGGCCGCGGCGTGCGCCGCGCGTGCAGCGGCCCGCGCGCGCGGGCGCGCTCGTCGGGCGGTCGCCGCGCGCCCGAGGAATGCGCCGCGCGCCAGACGCCCGCGCGCAGCGAGCTGAAGCTGCAGGCCCCAGGCCGTCGAACCTCAAACCCAAGCCCCAAGCGCGCCAGCCGCCCGCGCCCTTCAAGTGCTCTCGCCCCGCGCGTGCCCGCGTAAAGATGGCGCGCATCGGGCTGGGCTCGACGGCGCCCGAACCCCCGCTGGCGCACAGGGCGCACCTCGCGCTCGTCGCACAGCGCGCCGATGCAGCTTTGAAATCGCGCAGAAGTGATCATTACTCCCCTATACCTCAACCGCCGCCAATATCCACGACTGAAGAGAAGCTGCGGTGCACGTCGCCATGCAGTTCCAAAACCATACTTGCCAACTGCCCCGCGCTTGCACGCGGCTCGGGGCACGTCCCGCCCGCGCGGAGCCCGCTGGAAGGATGCGCGCGTCGGGCCGTCGCGCCACGCACGTCATAAGCAAATGCGATGCTGCCGCCCCAGGCCATGCAGAGGCGAGCCCGCGAGCCATCGCGGACCAAACTAGGGGAATCATTTTGGTGGGCCGCACCCGCGTGCGAAACTCATCCCTAAACTCAGATGGTCGTTCCCCTTAGGCTGCGGGTCACAGCCCATCCGCGCGGCGCACGCACGTGGAGAGCTCGCTGCGGGCGGGCCTCGACCCCCCTCCCCCCCCCTCCCCCCGCGCCCAGTCACCCGCGCGCGCCACCACCATACAGAACCACAAAGGCCGCCCTAGACACATCTCGCACGAGGTACGTTGAAAACCGCAGAGAAGCGCCGCCCGAGATCCCCCATCGGGCTTCGCCATGGGGAACCACTGAGTGAACCCCTCGCGACGCAATCCCAATTCTGACATGGTGGTGGACACGTCGCCATGAGAAGCCCACTTCGGAAAAAAAAAAAAAAAAAAAAAAAAAAAAAAAAAAAAAAAAAAAAAAAAAAAAAAAAAAAAAAAAAAACACGAACGTACATGAGAAGCGCGCGCACATCCCCCGCCAGCGCGGCTAACCCGAAGCCCTCGCGACCCTTCGCGAAGAACCGCCATCGTCCCCGAAGGGGGTCTAAGCTCGACATGCATGCGCCATTCGGTGGAAAAGCTCGGCTCGCCCTACTTGGAAATTCAGACATGCCATGCGCGACGCTGAAATTGCCCCGCCCAGCGCAATGAAAATGTGGAGGGCGCGTGCACGCGAGGAGTAATTACTGCCGCGCGCGCCCCGCCTACTCAGTAAGGGGTCGTTCGCGCCTGCCACGACCCCGTCCTTTTGTGCGTCGGCGACGCGGCGGCGCTAGTTTTCATCAAAGGCTTCTCTGCGATACTCCACCGACGGCGCCCGACATGTGACAACAAAGCCATATCTTGATGATGGCGAACCCGCGTGTCCTCGCGCTATGAAGTGGGCGTTGGTTGGATTCGAAGTGAGCGCCGCGTCAGAGCGTAGCAGTTCTAATTCGTTGACATCCTCGTCATGTTCGACTGGTATGGAGGTTGGCGCGTCGCGACCAGGAGGGGGCGCGGCGCGGCGCGCGCGATCGGGCGCGCGGCGCGCCCAGACGCAGCCCTTAGTAACTATAGAACTCCAGGGCGGAGGTCCAAAGCTCGCGCCCTCCAACCAGAAGCCCGACGCAGACGCGGCTTTAGAAATGCCGCGCAAACACAACGCACGAAGCCACCCACATCGATGTAAACAAATGCCGCACAAATGCGAACAACGCCAGACAACGCCGAGCACCGCAGCGCAAAGCCAGACAACGCCGAGCAATGCGCAACAACGCCATGCACTGCAAGCCAATGCGGCACAACGCCGCGCAATTCCGAACAACGCAAGACAACGCGGTGCAACGCCAGTCAACGCAAAGCAGCGCCAAGTGAAACCCAATAGCTCCACGCATTGCAGTGATCTGCCTAGCATGGCCGATCAACGCCAGGCAACGCCAAGCATTGTGCACAGTGCAAGCCTATGCGAGGCAATGCAAAGCAATGCAAAGCCAAGCAACGCCAAACAACGCAATGCAATGCAGGAGGTTCTGGTGGTGTGGGGTCGGAATGCCGAAGGTCCGCGAAGCGCGGGGTGTGGCCTCGAGAGAGAGGGCCGCGTCGGCGAGGCGCGGGGTCCGACTTGCCGCCTGGCCGCGCCGCTTGGCGGCGCGGCCAGGCGGGCAACGCAGCCAGGTCGGATCTCGCCCCTCTGCCGCTGCCTTCTCACCGATTCCCCGAAAGGCGCGCGGAGCGCAAATTGTGCAACGAATGCAAGAGTCAGGGCATGGTGATCCGAAATGCTCAACCCCCTTCCGCATACCCGACCACGCCTAACCCAGAAACACATTTGAAAGGCCTGACTCCCAAGACACCCAAGAGGGCCATGACTGCATGGTTCGGGGCCTCTCGGCAGTCCATGCGCAACCCGCTGGCGCGCCGCGTGTGGCAACCAACTACCCTGAAGGCATCGCCCCTGGGGCCCGCTGGAGGGCGGTTCCTCTGAGGCCCAGTGAAGGGCGCGCGCATTAGGAACGGCACAGTGGCGGGCATGCCCAGGCTTCTGGCCGCACCCCAAAAGTCCTCAATATATCCACGGGTGCGTGTAGAACCCCAAGGTGAGCAGCCAATACTGCGTGAATTGTCCATGCCAGGCCCTGGGCTCCAGTCGTCTAGCAAACTCCTGGCAGACACCCCATTCGGCTTCGATCGCAATCGCGCGCAACTCACTTAGTCACTTAGTCACGGGTGCGTTTACTGTTGGGGCGTCGATAAACGCAACGTTCAATCGACTGCCGATTGGGGGTGTCATGGGTTCCTGATCCCTACTGTCAAGGCGTCTGCGGACAATAACGTCAACGCGGGAATCCCGCACGAAGCGGCAGGTGTTCCCAAGAGCACGGAGGCCATCAGCGTAGCCGCCAACCCCGGGGAACCCTAATCAGAAGGCTGGGGTTGCTTCGAAGACAACGCGCACAAGTTCCAAACACATAAATACATCTAAACCCATGGGTTCCAAAGCAGGACCGAACATGTTTCGATCTGGCAGGGCAAATTCGCTTGACTTCCCTGGGCGACCGCTGAAATATGAAACACGGCCGCGTCGATATCATCACATGTATCTTGAGGGATGGACCGAGAAACCGTCTGTTCATGCGTACCTCAGGCCATAACTACGACCCCTGTGACTCCTAGTCCTCATCCTCATGCTCAGCCGTATCATCCTTTGCTCTCTCCTAGCCCTAATCCTCGTATTTATCGCTACCCTCATCCTTTCATCATTCCTATCCTCATCCGTGCCACCATCCTCATCATCCTTCTTCCCATCAAGTTGTTCCCCTCCGCTCTCTCCCGCAAGCCCTCAGCAGTATCACCGTCGTCTCCCTGGTGATGCGTAGCGCACTTCTGGTGAACGACACAGCTCAACGAAACGCTGCGTTTTCTCTTCCAGCCAACGTGCACACATCCTTACACAAGCTGTTCAGTTCCTGAAAAGCAAGGCTTGCACTGCCTAATTGATGTCGGAAGGCTCGGACGCTTCGCCGTCCCAGCGATCTCGCTCCTTCTCCTCTAGCGCAGTGAAAAGGGCGCCGTACCGAGCCCTGAAACCCTGGCGCGCAATGTAACGCTGCTCTGCAGTTGGCCTATACGTCATGTGCGAGGCGTGATCTGGGTGGCCGCTATTCGAGAGCCACGCCGCACCGAGCCCCAGAGGCCGCCCTTGACCTCTGCGACCCCCCCTTGCTGCCTGCTTCGCCGTCCTAGTGAGAACGCACTTGCCGTGCCCAGGCGCATGGCATACAAATTCGAAGAAGGGTTTCTCTGCTGGGTAGTACCTAATCTGCGAACCGTCATCGCAAATCATATGGATCCGACCGTCGGGGGCCGTGCCGCCGCCGCCCCCCCCTGGAGGTGGAGGTGGAGGCGGGGGAGGGGCATCGCTGTCCTCATCGTGTTGATCGTCATCACCTCCTTCGCCGTGTCCGCTGTCGTCTGAGCCCTCCTCATCAGGACGGGGCGCAAGCTTGACAATCATGGCGGCGCATCGCTGCATGGCCCCCGAGCGCCCCACCCCCAACGTCTCGCGAGGTCAGAGCTTCCCCCGTCATCGCCGCGGCCAGCCACGGAGACGACAAGAGGGCCGATCTAGCGATGCAGCGGGGGGGGGACCAGACAGGGGCAATGCAGCAATGCGCTGCGTGGAGGGGGCATGGGATGGGTAAGACGTTGAAGCTGACATTCGCCGTAGTGTAGTGGGCCCCCCTGGCACGCCCCATAAACGATGCCCGTTTATATGCCCCCTCTCCCCGCCCTCCAATAACGTGTACCCTGTGCGGTGTGTCGCTCAGTTGTCTTTGTGCGCGTCAGACTCCTAGGTCCTAGTGTTGTGTCGCTGGGTTCGCTCGTGCGGCCTACTCGTAGTGTGTTGTTACGGTCTGCCCGTAAATCGCGTCGCATCGTGGCCGTGCGCGCCCCGCCCGAAGTCTTTGCGCCCGAATAAAGTCAAGACAAGCTCCTCTTCACCCTCGCCCTGCTCATCCTCGCCAGCGCCCTCGGACGGCTCGGACTCATTGGGGTCGTCGTCGCCGTCGCCGTCCAGCAACGGCGGAGCAGGCCTACGTCGAGTGGGCTTCCACAGGAGTAACTCGTGCCCATCTGGCAACATCTTGGCCGACACGCACTGCGGGTCCAACTCGCCCACGCGCCGCTCCCGCTCCAGCAGCTGGAGAAACTGGCAATGATACGTCCTCTCGGTCCCCAGAAACTCCGCGACCTGGCGCTCGACCATGTACGTGCTCTCAGCCTTCGGGGAGGGGGGCGACGCAAAGGAAAACGCGTTTTTTTTCCCTTGGTGGGCGACCAAAACAAAAGAATTCCCCCGGCGAAAAGCCGCCGCGCGGCACCGGTTTAAACCAACCCGTGGCCCATCAATCACCCCTTCGCACGACGTCCACCCTGCCTCCCCGCTATATCGGATACGATATATACCTATTTTTTATATATATGTATAGATGTATATATATATATATATATATGTATATATATATATATATTTATATATATATAGGTGTACTCATATATGAATGTAAAATTACATGTACGCACACAGACGAGGCATTCGTGGAGGGGGGATGGGACGGGGGGGGGAATGCGCGCGCAGCATTGATTTGCTGGCTTGCCTAAAAGGTCGCATGGTGGTCGACGCAGAATAACGCGATTACATTAAATGCGCGGTGGCACGGTGCTCAAATTCTTCTAATTGCGGGCGAGATCTCACGACATCGGGGGAAATGCCGCCGCATGCCGCAGGAGCGTACTCTCGGAAATTGAAGCGCCCCACTGAAAAATGCACAGCTTCCTCGCTACGGGCAATGGGCAATGCGCAATGGGCAATGGGCAATGGGCAATGGGCAATGGGCAATGGGCAATGGGCAATGGGCACTGGGCACTGGGCACTGGGCACTGGGCACTGGGCACTGGGCACTTGGCACTGGGCACTGGGCACTAGGCACTGGGCACTGGGCACTGGGCACTGGGCACTGGGCAATGTGCCATGGGCCATGGGCCATGGGCCATGGGCCATGGGCCATGGGCAACGGGCAACGGGCAACGTGCAACGGGCAACGGGCAATGGGCAACGGGCAATGGGCAATGGGCAATGGGCAATGGGCAATGGGCAATGGGCAATAGGCAATTGGCAATGGGCAATGGGCAATGGGCAATGGGCAATGGGCAATGGGCACTGAGCAATGGGCAATGGGCAATGGGCAATGGGCAATGGGCAATAGGCAATGGGCAATTGGCAATGGGCAATGGGCGATGGGCGATGGGCGATGTGCAATGGGCAATGGGCAATGGGCAATAGGCCATGGGCCATGGGCCATGGGCCATGGGCCATGGGCCATGGGCCATGGGCCATGGGCAATGGGCTATGGGCTATGGACTATGGGCAATGGGCAATGGGCAATGGGGAATGGGCAATGGGCAATGGGCAATGGGGAGTGTGCAATGGGCAAGGGGCCATGGGCCATGGGCAATGGGCAATGGGCAACGGGCAATGGGCAATGGGCACTGGGCACTGGGCACTGGGCGCTGGGCGCTGGGCACTGGGCACTGGGCACTGGGCACTGGGCACTGGGCACTGGGCACTGGGCACTGGGCACTGGGCACTGGGCACTGGGCACTGGGCGCTGGGCACTTGGCACTGGGCACTGGGCACTGGGCACTGGGCACTGGGCACTGGGTCCTGGGGACTGGGCACTGGGCAATGGGCAATGGGCAATGGGCAATGGGCAATGGGCAATGGGCAATGGGCAATGGGCAATGGGCAATGGGCAATGGGCAATGGGCAATGGGCAATGGTCAATGGGCAATGGGCAATGGGCGATGGGCAATGGGCCAACGGCAATAAATGTCAATTGGGCAGTGGGCAGTGGGCAGTGGGCAGTGGGCAGTGGGCAGTGGGCAGTGGGCAGTGGGCAGTGGGCAATGGGCAATGGGCAATGGGCAATGGGCAATGAGCAATGGGCAATGGGCAATGGGCAATGGGCAATGAGCAATGGGCAATGGGCAATGGGCAATGGGCAATGGGCAATGGGCAGTGGGCAATGGGCAATGTGCAATGGGCAATGTGCAACGTGCAATGTGCGATGGGTAATGGGTAATGGGCAATGGGCAATGGGCAATGGGCAATGGGCAGTGGGCAATGGGCAATGGGCAATGGGCAATGGGCAATGGGCAATGGGCAATGGGCAATGGGCAATGTGCAATGGGCAATGGGCACTGAGCAATGTGCAATGGGCAATGGGCAATGGGCGATGGGCAATGGGCAATTGGCAATGGGCAATGGGCAATGGGCAATGGGCAATGGGCAATGGGCAATGGG
>CAUYUJ010004446.1:839205-854205 GCA_963575745.1 Prorocentrum cordatum
TGGGCAATGGGCAATGGGCAATGGGCAATGGGCAATGGGCAATGGGCAATGGGCAATGGGCAATGGGCAATGGGCAATGGGCAATGGGCAATGGGCAATGGGCAATGGGCAATGGGCAATGGGCGATGGGCAATGGGCAATGGGCAATGGGCATGGGCATGGGCAATGGGCAATGGGCAATGGGCAATGGGCAATGGGCAATGGGCAATGGGCAATGGGCAATGGGCAATGTGCAATGTGCAATGGGCAATGGGCAATGGGCAATGGGCAATGGGCAAGGGGCAGTTTGCAATGGGCAGTGGGCAGTTGGCAGTGGGCAATGGGCACTGGGCAATGGGCAATGGGCAATTGGCAATTGGCAATGGACAATGGACAATGGACAATGGGCAATGGGCAATGGGCAATGGGCAATGGGCAACGGGCAATTGGCAATGGGCAATGGGCAATGTGCAATGGGCAATGGGCAATCGGCAATGGGCAATGGGCAATGGGCAATGGGCAATGGGCAATGGGCAATGGGCAATGGGCAATGGGCAATGGGCAGTGGGCAGTGGGCAGTGGGCAATGGGCAATGGGCAATGAGCAATGGGCAATGGGCGATTGGCGATGGGCAATGCGCAATGCGCAATGGGCAACGGGCAATGGGCAATGGGCCATGGCGTCTCGGGCTGCCCCGCGTAAGTCTGCATTTGCGAGGAGCCCCCACCCCCCCAAAGCGGGCCCTGAGGGGCCAAAGCAGCGCCCGCGATGCCTTAAATGCGCCCCAAGACGCCCAAGATGGCCCCAATACGGCCAGGAGGCTCCTAAGCAGCACCAAGGGCGCTCCAAGTGACCCCCAGAGGGCCTAAACCACAACAACCAATGATGTTCCGAATGCGTCCAAGGAGTTCCACGTTGCCGCCTCTTCGGGTTTTCGATGCTTGAGGACGACCCCACTTGGGCTCCGAGACCGCCCCGAGACGGCCCAGCAAAGGGGGCCCTCAGAAAGCGCCGACACGGCCCAAACTGACCCCGCAACGGCCCGAGAGGCGCCCAGGGCGGCCCAGGAGAGCCCCAAGAAGACATCAGGAAGGGACTCGCAAACCTACAACTCGAGCTCTTCGCCCGAAAGGCCCTGCCCCTTCCCCCACTGAGCCCCGAGAGGCGTCTAAGACCCCCCTCCCGAGAAGCGTAAGGGCAACCCCATTGAAGCCCCCAGATGGCTTCCGATGAGCCTCAACACTTCCTCCAAGATGCATCCGAGAGGCATCCCGCGATGTCCCGACGAACACTCAGGAAACCTTTAACTGTGGCGGGATAGGCCGTAGGCCGCCGTACATACATACAGGCATACATGCATACATATATATATATATATATACACATGCATACAGTTAGTTACAACAGCATGCCCCCCCACGCAAAACCGAAGACGTCGCATGGGCACAGAGCGACCCTGAACAACAATGGATGGGATGGCCCACGTACCGCGCACCCCAGAAACTGTAAAGGCATCCCCCAGGATGGGCAGGGGTAGCGGGGGTAGCTCAAAGGGGACGGGCAGGGGGTAGCTCGAAAGGGACTGGCAAGGCATCGCCCCTCCCCACCCCAGCTATTCTCCCCCGCCGTGTCCTCGTCCCATCTCGCCCTCCCCTTCCACAAACCATTCTCCCCGCCCCCTCCACGCTCACCCCTTCTCACCCTTCCTCCATTCCCCCTCGCCACCTCAACGACCTCCGCCATCTCCCCCCGCCGTTCATCCCTTGTCCCGCCCCTCATCCCCCTCCTTGCCCTCGTCGACCTCATCCGAGGCTCAAGCTTGCGCTTTAAGCACCCTTCCCTCAAGCCTGCAAGTCCCAAATGCCGTCATCGCGAACCCGCTCCAGGCGCATCTTGTGGTACGTCGGCCTGTAGGGCTTCAGGTACAGGACGCCCACGTGGACCACGAGCAACTCATCGGTTTCCAACCAATCTCGCTCCGCGCCGAGCTCGACTAGATCGGCAGGTAGAGGCGGAAAGATCGCCGCGAAGATACTCCCATTCACCAGTAAAGGAAACTGTGTCGACTTGCGCGGAAAAGCCTTCTTCATCACGCGTAGCAGTGCATTGCGAATAGAGTAGAGCTTCTTGCCCTCGCCGTTGCAAATACACCGCCCGAACTTCCAGCAACGCATCTGCTTGTTGAAGTCCTTCGGCTGGTCTGCAATCCTCTCGCAATCGTCATGGCACACGATGTTGTGACGACGGTACCAACTCGCCGTCAGAGCTGCCGTATTCGAGGTGCCTCCCGAACTTCGCGTCGTCTGCGACGCGTAGGTGGCCTTCGCAGCCGTCGAGCCGATGTCGGGGACGAACTCCAGGTCGGAGCACGCTCGCTCAGGTAGGCGCTGAAGATCTTCAGCGACAGCTGCGAGAGGAGGGACGTCGCCGACAGCGAGTCGAAGAGCTGCCTCGTCCACCGCGAAGGTCTTCAACTTGGAGACCTTATCCCTGCAGTCCTTGGCCTTCATCCTGCCAATGTTGTACGTTGCGGATCTAGCAGCAGCCAGCGCAGATGCGTTGTCAACCTGCGTGGCGACGATCTGGTTCGCTGCAACAACCTCCATCGACGGGCCCTCGCTACTCGCAAGGCTGCCCAATTGAAGTGTGAGTTGGGCCCGACGCTCTGCGGCAATCAGTCGTGCCTCTTGCTTCGAGTTGTTCCCGAATGAGCTGACATCTGGATGCTCTCGGTGCGCGGCCGTCGCAGCGCGTCCAGCCGTGATGTACTTCTCCTTCTGGTCGGCGTCGAGTTGTCGGTATTGCACCGCCAGCTGCGCGAAATCCTTGAAAACCCCAGGCTCGCTCATGGCAACGAAAGCTCTCCAGGCGCCGCCGCCTCCCCGAGGCTTGCGAGGCTCATCGTCCTCCGCTGGCTCTGCGCTGTCTGCGTCCACGAAGGTCGTCCGAGTAAGGCCTGCAGAGTTTTTCGCCCGCGACCTGCAGCGGGAGGCAACCCACTCCGCCGAGGCGGCAGCGATCTCTATGGTGTGGGTCTGGTGGCTCGCAGCGACCACGAGGCGCCGAATGCTGGCGTGGAGGGCTTCGATGTGGGAGATATCCAGCTTCGCCATGGCAGCGATCGACAGCAGGCGCATCCTGGCGTCGTCTGCGCTGAGGTCGGGGTTGTCTTGCAGGAACTGCTTCGTGAACTTGCCGAGGACGCACTCGCTCTCCGACTCGATCGTCGCGGCCATGTGCGGGTGGTGCAGTACCAAGAACAAACGGTAGGGGTACTTCTGATGCAATTCCCGCACGAGCTCTGCCACCAAGCACCCAGCGCGAGATAACATCTTGAACGCTAACGCATTCGTCTGCTCCGTGCACTCCTCCTCCAAAACGAGTGACCACATGGCAGGTTGGGTGAGTAGCGTTTCTAGCTTCTCGGAAAACTTGTCCTCTATCGTCCCCTCGGCGGCGACCACAATTGGATAGTCCCTGCCAGTAGTAATGTTTCCAGCCAGAGGTCCAGCATTCGATGCAGAGGCCAACTCGCGAACCCGCTGCTCCCTTTCCCATTTTGGACTCCCCAGGTCCAGAAGGCGGCCCATGATGTCGGATAGTGGAACCATCGTCAACCTCATGATGATAAGCGGTGTCATCGGCTTGCTCAAGACCCAATTGATGCCGACTTGCCTGTCCTTCGCGTTTTCCTCTGCCCTGAACTGGCACACTGGCTGCTGGCGCAAGTCCTCGTCGCGTCGATCTCCGTCGGCACCCCCACTGTCATCCCCGACGGTTGCAGGGTCACCTTCGCCCTCGCCAGCTTCGCCGTCGCCGTCTCCACCATCGCCAGAGGGCAGCATGAGCAGCGGTACTTCGGCGTGCGGGGCGGCGCGCATCGCCGCCGATGCATTGCTAGAAGCCTTCGCGCCCATGCTCTTCGCCCAGATGGGGTACGCCTTAGTCAGAAGCCCGTGACATAGCTCCTGTGACAAGAATTGATCGATGCACGCGTCTGCACCCGTCCACTTGTCCCGCGGGTACAGCTTAAAAGCAGAGGACGCGAATACGAACAACAAACCTTCGGTCACTGATGTCTTGTACTTCGCCTTGTACGCGTCGAGGTCGACACCGTCAGGAAACGCTGGTACATACACCTCCACGTTGGATCGATTCCTCCAATCGCCATTCGGAAACTTGTTCAAGGCAACGAACTTCTGGATGACGAGCGAGCCCGATGAGCTCAACAGCCTGAGCGCCATCCTCCTGTAGAAAACTGCCTCTGGCGGAGGAGCTCCAACTTTGAACAGAATCATGTTCCCGATGACCTCGCGAAGAACTTGTCGAAATGAACCCATGTGTCCCGCCAGCTTGAGTGACAGCGCGCACCTCACCATCCCAGTAACATTCTCTGTGACAAGCTTGAACGAGTTCTTGTGCACCAAGCTGGTGATGTGAACTTCGCAGTGCAGGTGTAGGTGCTGCCAGCCTTGTCTGTCTTTTTCTGCAATGCCACGTTCGCACTTGATGCAACCCCCACCCTGGTCGGTCGTGACGAGACGAACCCGTTGTTCATGCAGCTTGTGCGCCAAACTCACTGACCAGAGCAATCTGAGGGCCCCGCGAGTGGCCTCGCCCGTGTTGCGATCAATTACTACCAAGTGGTTGAGGGTAGAGGAATGCACGAAGATGTATCGCTTGGCACCGCCGCTCTCTACCTTCAACAAGCATGCATATCGAGAATCAACTTGGAGCATCTTGGCAATTGACGCTTCAGTGCGACTTTGCTGGATGAACGCTGGGAGCTCCGAAGGAATCACGACACCATCCTTGACGCACTTGGGGTTCAACACTGCAGCGAAGTCCTGAAGTAGCTCAATATGGTTGTTGAAACTGCAATCTCTGAGTTTGAACGGCATCGGACTCTCGTCGTAAAACTCGCACTCTATATAGTAAAGTGGCTTCACCCTGTCGCAGGATACCAAAGACTTCTCTAAGCTATGGCGGCGAAGTCTGTCATATACAATTGCAAATTCCGCCAACTTTCTGGTGATCTTGACCGTCTTCATGCGAGATGAACCTGCCAGCTCCGCCTCGCTCGTTTTGGTCATCATTTGAAACGACACAGAATCGTCGAACATGCGCTTGGCAACCGTATACACCGCATCGCCATGAGGAACATCATACTTGCCATTTGTGTGCACTGCCCCGATGAAAGCGTCCACGTGCTTGTAGATCGGGCTAAGGACGAAGGGCACGGGCGACATCTGAACTATATCCTGAAGCATTCTCGGGCCGATGCTTGTCTCGTCCAACCTCCGTTTCTTATTCTGGCTGGACGAACTATTCGCATGGACAGGCACGTGGACTCCAGCGCCAGGGATCTGGAAAGGGACAACCGCCAGGCCGTGGAGAGGCGCGCCATCCATGCGCTCCCACGGAGCAACTGATGGTGTTAATATGGAGTGGCGCGCGAGGCCGCGCGCACAAAATATGGATGATATGAAGAAAATCAACCTTGCGTACACGGTCATGGCCGCACTCGCCGCTGCAGCACAAATGGCTCTGGCGCCCCTGGGAACCTCAGGAGGGCGCCCTTGGAGACCTTAGGGGGGGCTCTGGCGCCCTTGGTGACCCTGGTTTCCCGTCAACGCTGCCCTTGGAGACCTTGAGGGGGCTCTTGGCGCCTAGACCTTAGACGGCCTCTTCGGGGCCCCATCCAGACTCTGGGGAAAGAGCTGCCGTAATTCGTCCCGTGGGGCCTTGCTGGGGGGTCATGGCATAGCATAGAATAGCGCGCCATAGCAACACAATAGAAACGACGCAATGGAATTCATAGCGAAGTATATCTGTGAATTCAAAGACACGGCACGACGCAACAGTACCAATGATGGCGTAGCGCAGCACAACATAGCATAACTTATCACACTGCCGTAAAAATAATACGCATCGCACGCACTACAATCGAAAGTTTCCGAGCAACGAGTAAAAAAAGAGTACTTGGGGAGTATGTTGGCAAGGGTGAGGCGGGAGTATTTTTTGAGTATTTCCTAACATGTCCCCCTGTAGGGGACGCAAACGTCTCGGGACTAGGGTAGGTTGGAACATCATAAAGCGAGGTAGGAGGAGGAAGGAGACGCGCGGGCAGTGCTCTACTCCAAGCGGGATCCTAGCACATGCGGGTTCGAACAAAAACGAGCGATCTTGCAGTGATGTCGCACAATTCTGGCGAGAGCGTGCTTGCATCCTCGCAGATTGTAACATCCATGTGTCGCACAATGCACCCCTGGCATCTCGGATGTCGAATGCAGACCTCGCCGCACCGCCTCAGCCACTGCACCTCCAGTCCTGGAACTGCGAGGATGTCTCAAGCGAACTGGGCCAGACAACCTCTCGCGCGGCAGCTGGGAATTCAGAGTCGCGAGGATGTCTCAAGCGACGCGGGCCCATACCGCCTCAGATCTGGTCGCCTCCGCACACGGACTTGTGAGGATACCTCAGACGATCAAGGCCGAGCCACCTCACAAACTTGAGAATGGCTCGACGCGCGGGTCCCTCAGGTGGAGCCAATTCTGACAACAACAAAGTGCCCCCCAACAATGCCACCGCGGCATTGGTCGGGTAACCCGGAAACACTCGACATGAAAATCATCATGACGGAACCAAGCAAGAGGCTCCCATACACACAGTCGCATACACAGATGTAGAAAGAGAGAGAGGGAGGGACAGCGAGAGGGAATGAACCAGAGAGGGAGCGGGCAAGCAAACGAGATAGACATTATACACATTTGTATATATAGATATAGCAAGTGCGTATACATACATATATTCATACACATCTATATATGTGTGTATGTATATGTGTGTAGAGAGAAAGGGAAAGAGAAAACAAACAACAAGTATGAATCCAGAAAGAACGGGAACGGAACGCTCAAGGGACAAGTCATGGTGCAGGATCGCACGCATCGCCCGCCGTCCTGGGTGTGGGCCTGGTCCGCATTGTCCCGCTGCAACACCGAGCCCGTGGACCTCAGCTCCCCCAGGCGAGCCTCCGGGGCGGAAGCGCACAAACGAATTCGCACCGCAGTGGTCAAAGCACTACGGCCAAGGACTATTCGGCAAGATCGGAAAGAGTGTCCATTTGAGTCAAAACGCCGCCTGCCCAACAGTGGCCGCTGTCGGTTTTGGATCCCGACTACCGTGGGGCATCGTGCCCTTTCTGTTCAGTGCCCATCTCGGGCGTCTGGACTTGTCGCTCACGATGGAGGCCCCCTGGTTACGCCATGCCCTGCAAGCGGATACAGTGTCGCTCCGCTCCGCGGGGCGGGAGGCTGGGGAAAGTTTGGAGAGCTGACGCTTTCGGTAATGGGACGTCGTTGGCGCGTCGCGCCGAAACGCGGTGGGCCAGAACCGGCGGTCCGAGATACAAACCATACGCTTTCAAACGTAATCCAGCACGCAAGACTTCCGTGCAGAAGGCCGCAATGACAGAACCACGGGGGCGGCCTACGCATCTGAACCATACTTGCCGCGGCCTCACACCGCACACCTTTGAACACGGCGACTGAACTGAAAACTAGTCGGGCCAACCGTAGAGTGAAACCGCCACAATGCCTGCCATTGCACCCACGACTCGGCAACAACTCGTATGGCCACGTGATACCCTTCCAAACGGACACATGCAACGTTGCCAATCGTCCGCGAGGTGCTTGGTCGTGCGTACCAGGTGAAGAGAGGGGGGAGCAGTAATACTGGGGAGGGAAGGCGACGGGCGAGGGGGAGCAGAGACAAAGGAACAGTGAGGGGGAGGGGGGAAGATGGGGGAGCCGACGGAAGAGAGAGAGTGGGAGCGACGAGGGACGGCTGCGGGAGTGGGGAAAGATGAAGACGGGGAGAAAGGAGGGAGGAGGGAGGGAGGCAGGAGAGAGGACGGAAGAGAACCGAGGTGCGTGCGCGAATCATGCCTGACATCCTGCCCCTCCCACCGTTGGCTTCCCATTTCGCTGGTGATTTCTTTATCCGCAGACGGGTGTTCTGTAGGACCTGGTTCCCGACAGGGACCTCACCATGTGATATGCAATCAGGGAAAGGAGCTACGCATGTACACTGAGGGAGGAGGAGGATGAGGAGGCGGAAACAGGAGGATTAGAAAGTGGGCAAGGAGGATGAGGAAGGGGAAGGAGGAATAGGAGCACCAGCAGCAGGAGTAGGAGTATCGGGAAATACAGGAAGACTATGGGAATGCGGAGGAGGCGAAACTGGGGAAGCGACGACGAGCAGGAAGAAATCAGAACGACGGGGGCACATTGTCGATCCTGAATTGAGGTCACAACTAGCGCCTGGTGTGGGGGGAATTAACTACCCGAGACGTACCCAAGCCCTTCTCCACTGAAGGTGACTGCTCGTATGAACCTTCCATACCAAAAAGACATTGCGATAGACGCAACGCTCTGACATCATTCTGCCGTCTTGCTCCCCCGCACCCGCCTCCGCCGTCGTGCGTTCTTTCTCTGCCTGCTCTCCCGCCTGCTGGTCCCCAGGCTGTCGCCCGGTCTTTCACGCCCCTCCCCTGCTCTCAGTGGCCGTCCGTGTCGCTCGCGCTCCCTCCCTCCACTGGCTCCGGGTTCGTCCTGGCTCCTGGGTGTCGTCCCCTCCTCTGTAGAGGTCAAAACATCCACCCCCCATAATAACCACCCCGACACGCGAACAGGGCAGGGCTGTTTAGTAAACGCCCAGGGCCGTTTAGTGAGCGCCAATTGTCCGGTCCAGGTGGTTTTTCCTCCCTTGACTCTGCCCCCTGCTGCCGTTGCTCTTCCGGGTCGTCCACCTTGGGGGGGGGGCCAGGTGATGTTGTGCTCGGCTGCTGTCGCGTCGGCGCCACTTCTCTCTCTAAACTCCTTCGCAGCAAAACAGCGACAGTTGCGCCAGTTCGCAGCCCCCGAGGGAGCCGCGAGGTTTAGAAGTAACGTGCCTCACAAAAGCCCACGACAGTGGCGAACCACTGGGACTGCCGACGGTTGCGCAATTCGCAGCCCCCGAGGGATCCGCGAGGCCTCGGCTGGGTGCGCTTACAACTCCACTCCGCTGGACCTCCTGGGAGCCCACGAGAGTGGCGACTGCTGCGCCAGCTCGCACCCCACCAAGGGAGCAGCGAGCTCTCGGCTGCGTGCGCCTGGCTCCGCGTCGAGCCGCATCGCCGATGCATCCGCGGTTTGGCGCGATCCTTCGACCCTACCAGCTCGGACCCCGCCCGGATGAGGAAGAGAAGGAGGATGAGGAGGGAGGGGCGGAGGGGGAGGAAAAGAGGAGAGGAGGAGGAGGAGGAGGACGACGAAGAGGAGAGAACGCCTCCGCGGCACCAGCCGCGGAGGCGTTCGGCCGCGTCGCGAGAGCGATATTGGGCCGCGCTCGAAAGGCTGGAAAGGAGGACGAGGAGGAGAGAACGAGGAGGAGAGAACGAGGAGGAGGAGGAGGAGGAGGAGGAGGAGGAGGAGGAGGAGGACGAGGAGGACAGAGCCCGCGCCACTTGGGCTCCGCCCGCAAGGGCCGCGCATCCGCGGGCGGCCCGGAGAGCGGCGGCCCGGAGAGCGGCGGCGGCGCTCCTGCAGCAGGTCGCGCTCCTGCCGCAGCTGCGCCGCCTCCTCCTGTCGGCGAGGCCGGCGCCCGCTCCGCGCGGCCCTCGCGAGGGAGGAAAGGGAAAGCTCGGGGCGGCTGCTTCACGTAGCAGCCCGCAGGTGCGACAAAGAGGGAGGTGGCGGGCGCGGGCTGGGTCGCGGTCCAGGTCGCGGGTTGGTCGAGAGGGGGGTCGCGGGAGAGGGCGACGACAACAGCAAGTGTCAACGCTCGGACTGCGGGCCTGGTCCACGGTGCGGCTGCTCACGTCCTCTCCCTGTGCGTGAACCCCTGCACTGCCGACCCGTGGGCCCGCGATCCTCCCCCCCGACACCGACATCGACACTGACACCGACACTACAGCGTCGCGGTCGCTTCGGAGAGAGACATGGAGAGAGAGGAGGAACGCTACGCATTCATTTCCTTACCTTACCCCTGAAACGACATCCAGAATCCTGATGAAAGGTCTAAAAAAATCCCCAGGGATCCTTTAGGACCCTCAAAGATCCGGAAGGATCCTGAAAGATCCAGAGGCTCATCAAAGATCCTGGGGGGCTTGCCCGGACCCTGAGGAATCCTCAAGGATCCTGGGGGATCTTATGGGATCCTGAGGACTTCTCAAAGATCCTGAGGGATCCTGAGCAATCCTCCAGGATCCTGGGAGACCCGGAAGGACCCTGAGGGCTCCCCAAGGATACGGAGGACTCCGCACGGATCCTGAGGAATCCTGCGGACTCCTGAAGGATCCTGAGGGCTCCTGAACACTCCCCAATCATCCTCAGAGATCCTGAGGGTCCCTAGAAGATCCTCAGGGATCCTGAGGACTCCTCGAGAATCCTGAGGGGTCCTGAGGGACCCTGAGAACTCCTTTTAGGTTCTGAGGGTTCCTGAGGATTCCTCAGGGATCCTGACGAACCCGGGGAACGCAACAAGGACCTCTGAATGCATTCATCTGCGAATGTGCGGGCCGTTTTGGAGATATTGTCGTGTGGATATGTAGACCCCTCAGCATCTTGATGCCTGCACGTGCGTCTGGAAGGACAAGTTGACGTTTTGGTGTGGGTTGTTGCCTGTGTGGGCCTATGCAAGTACACACCGCTGGATGTACGAACTGTGTTTGCTTATGATTCTCTGGATGTGCAACTATCTGGATGTATTTTTGTTCGGACCCCTGGATGTATGGACGCATGGGCCAGTGGATGTAATGACAACTGGGTGTATCCCTGTGCGGATATTTGAGCTTGTGAGTGCACACGCAGGGAATATGTGTATATGTCGTTGTGGATGCGAGAACACAGGAACGTAGTATTGTAATCATACGTCCATGGATGCATGGACGTATTACCCCACTAGACCCATGCCCATGAGCAGGGGACCTCCGCTCAAAACATCCACGCATTTAACTCAAAGACAAGGCTCACGATAGACTTCCTTGGGATTCAGGCCCCGACGTGTAATCAAACCTGTGCTGTTTTAAATAATTGTCAGATGACAGCCTCGCAAAACCAACATGATCTGCAAGCCCCATAGTAAAAGCGCTCCCGCTGGAGACTTCCTTCCAAACAACTCGCAGACGAGGCTCCCGCTCGAGACTTCCTCGGGATTCGTGTGCTTTTGCATGGCTTTCTGATGGCCGCATAGGATTGCCGATATGATCTGGAAGAGGCCCTTGCTTGAGGCTTCCTTGCCATTCACTAACAGACGAAGCTTCCGCTCGAGACTCCCTGGGGATGCAACCTGACAAGTCTCACAAAGTGAGCGTTTTTTGATTCGGCGTTTCGACATTGGGCGGAAGGAGAGGGAGGGGGGGGGTCTGGCTCTGGACCTCTGCTTCGTGCGACTGTTTGCAGCACTTTGTCCTATGAGGGGAGACTCCAACTGCTGAAACGGGCGCCCAAAACAGCCAAGATCTACTCCAGGGGGGGGAGGGGGGGGGAGGGGGGGGTGGGAGGGCCCGCGCCGATCGGCAAAACAATGAATACAAAAAAGATCACCAAAGCACGTGTTGTTCGCTTGGTCTTCCGATGGCCTCACCGGCTTGCCAGCAGGACCTGCGGGTCCCACGGAGAATGGGGCTCATGCCCGAGACTACGTCGGGCGTGTCCACCTGCAGGGGGATTTCTACAAGAAAAAAAAAGTATTACAAAAATGCTCCAAGATGGTCAAAAAATGGTCCCCATTTGTTTTAAGTATTTTTGCAAATTCCTCCTGCAGAGGGACGGGCCCGACCTACCTCGAGACCTACCCGCGCAATTTCCTCCAGGACGAGGCTCCCACCTGAGACGCCCTTCGGGGTTCAGGCTCCCAAGTGTCACCGAACATGCACTTTTCCTAAATCAGTGCTTGCACTGAAGGGGTCCTGGCGGGAATGGGAAGATTTGGCGAACATTTCCCGCCGACTTTGGTGGCCGACTTTGGTTCCCGGGTTCCCGGTTCTGGTTTCCCGGGTTCCTGGTCATGCATTGGTTCCAGTCCGATTTCGGTGGGTTCCAGGTTCCTGGGTTCCCGGTCGATTTCCTTATCGATCTCTTGATCGATCCCATTTCAAACCATCCACTGGTTGCGGTTGTTCTCTGGTGTAATTACATGGCTTCCCGCAGAACGTACCAACATGATCTGCATGATCCCATAGAGAGAGGGCTCCAGCCAGAGACTTCCCCACAAATCACTCACAGACGAGGCTTCCGCTCCAGACTTCCTCGGGATTCAAGCTTCATCAAGCATGTGGTTAACATGGTTTTCTGTTGCATTACCAACCTGATCTGCGGGCCCAAAGGGAGGGGCTCCCGCTCGAGAATTCCTCGCAATGTCCTCACTATTTCACAGGATTTGTGCTCAACCCACATACCCCAGGAGGCACCCCGAGAAGGATGAGTATAGCATTTCACCACAGCATTTCACAATAGTTGTGCTCACCCAGCGCCTCCAGGAAGGCCCCCCCTTCAGGATCCAATATACTAGTTCACCATACTGTCGCAGGATTTGTGCTCATCCACACCTGAAAGGAGACACCCCAAGAGGGATGAATCTAGCATTCGACCATCGTATTTCACAGGGTTTGTTTCCATCCAATGCCTCCAGGGAGGACCCCCGAAAGTATCCAATGTACAAGTTCACCATAATATGTCATAGGATGTGTGCTCGTCCCGCATCTCCAAGGAGGCGCCCCGAGATGGACCAACGTATCATTTCACCATCGTTTATCATAGGAGTTGTGCTCTTCCCACATCTCCAGGCAGGCCCCAAGATGGATCATGAATGCTCCATCATGGAGGCGCTTGAAGACCGATCCAGACAACCTAACATCGATATCCCCAGCAAGACATGCATATCCTTCCTGGACCCCGAACTTGTTTTATCTCTGCGGGGTTACTCTCGCCGGCTCAGGGTTACATATACGACTTACAAATGCCCGCATGATCATCTTCTGCAACTCGCTCATCGCCCGACCAACCCTCATCATCCTCCTTGCCCTCCTTCCCTACCCGCCCCTCCTCCCGGCGTCCTGTCCCACCTGCGGGGAGATCGCCCCCCGAGGGGTGGTGAAGCTGCGAGGCTCGCCCTAGGTTGGGGCACGACCAGAAGGGAGCGCAACGCCAGACGCGCCTGCCTGGCCAGCTCAGGCCCTCCAGGGTGACTGGAGGCCTCCTAGATAGGGGTTCGAGTAGATGGGGTCGGAGGATCGCACCGCATCGCCAATGCATCGCCGTTGCATCGCGGATGCATCGGCGACGTCGGCGATGCATCAGCGCCATCGACGTGGGGGAAAATCGAACTCCACATCGAGCCGCACCGCCGATGCATCGGCGAGGCATCGCGATCCTCCGACCCCACCTACTCGGACCCCACCTGGGAGGCCTCGAGTGACTGGGGGTGGCCAGGGCCAAGGCTGTGGGTCGGACCGAGGCTCGGCGGACATCGTCGCCAGCGTCGAACCCATCGTTGTTAGCGTCGCCGTCGTCGTCGTCGCCGTCGTCGTCGTCGTCGTCGTCGTCGTCGTCGTAGTCGTCGCTGACGTCGACAGCACGAATGTCTCCCGCCAGGCCTGGAGGCCTGGCACCGCACGCAGGCGCATCCATGGTGGGCGCGAGCCCGCTGCCCCCGCGGCGCTGGCCCACAGGCCCTCCGGACGGCGGCGCTCGCGGCGGGGCGGCGATAGCCCCGAGGGGCATTCCCAGCGCAGCCGTAGCCGTCATCCTCCACCTCCTCCTCCGCCAGCTCCTCCGCCTCCTCCTCCGCCTCTTCATCCTCCTCCGCCTCCTCCTCCGCCTCCTCCTCCGCCTCCTCATCCGCCTCCTTCTTCTCCTCCTCCTCCTCCTCCTCCTCCTGCTCCTCCTCCTCATCCAGCTCCAGCTCCTCCCCCTCCTGAGGAGGAGAAGGAGGACCTCCTCCTCCTCCTCCAGCTCCTCCCCCTCCTGAGGAGGAGAAGGAGGACCTCCTCCTCCTCCTCCTCCTGGCCCTCTTCCCCTCATCGTGACAGTCCCACTCATTCTCGCCCCTCCCCCAATCAACCCCCCTTTCCCTCGACCTGCCCCTGCCCCTGCCCGCTCCGCTCCTCACCCGCTTCTTCTTCTTTTTCTTCTTATTATTATTATTATTGTTCTTCTTCTTCTTCCACCTCATTCTCCTCCTCCTCATCCTCCTTCTCCTCCACCTCGTCCTCGTCCTCCTCCTCCTCCTGCTCCTCCTCCTCCTCCTCCTCATGCATATTTACTCCCCCCTCCCTGTCTCCCTCTATCACTCCCTCCCTCCCTCCCTCGCTCCCTCCCTCCCTCCCTCCCTCCCCTCCCTCCCCTCCCTCCCTCCCCTCCCTCCCTTCTCTCCCTCGTCTTCCCTCCTCCTCCCCCCTCCCTCCCTTCCCTCCTTCTCTTCCCAACCCCATCCCGATTCACCAACGCCCTAACGTTGCAAGGCTGGGGTTCATGCGGATCTGTTTGGGCCCCGTTTGAGCCAACGACCCGAGGTCCGGGAGGATCGGCTCCACAGGCGGTGTATGTGCGAAGATCTTGGCCTCGGAAGCGTGAAGGCTGTGATGCATCATCGGGGCCTCCTCCTCCTCCTCCTCGGTCCCATCGCGCCGCTATCCGCGTCGAGCCCGCGTCGAAGCCAAGTCACGTCGAACTCGTCGAATCCGTCCCGTATGCCCTCCTGACATACGCTGCACACCATTAAAGGACGAGGCCCCACCGAAATTGCGACGCGATGCAGGGTGGAGGGCAGGGGTGGGAGGGGTGGAGTCCCGCGAAGGACGAACAATTGCCCCAAGGCTTGCAAATAACTGCATCGACGTGATTTGATCGTCCGGGCAATTTGCATCACCTTACTCGAGGGGAAGAGGCCGGAGGCTCGGGGAGGGACATGCATCACGGTCCGCTTGCCACAGATCGGCCATCTGCTGTGCCTCGGCGGCCAGCGGCTGTTCTCGGC
>CAUYUJ010004446.1:859205-921705 GCA_963575745.1 Prorocentrum cordatum
TTGTTGACTGCCACTGGGCCGGGAGGCGCGCGCGCCCCCCCAGAAGCGGCGCTGGCAAAACAGCCAGCCGTCACGATCTGTCGTGCGAAGTCGTCCGAGGTTTGGGGACGCGTCAGGACAGCCCCCCCTGGGGGTGCATCCCCGACTTCCCCTCGATGCCTAAACGGCCTGCTTTCTCGAGGGGACCTGGGGGACCCCGGGCGAGCGCCAGCATGCAGCAGGAATCCGGGGATCTGGCGCCCGGAGATTCCTCTCGCTTCGCGGGGTGCACGTCAGGAGCACGTACAGTCACGTCGTCGCGGAGCCTCTTGGGAGCCTCTTGGGGGACTCCTGGAGGCCTCCTGGGAGCTTCCTTGGGCCTCTTGGGGACTTCTTTGGGGCCTCTACCCTCTCCCTCCTTTTCATACTCCCTCCCCATATTTCCTTCCAGCGCCGGCTCTAATCATGGCCGCCGCTGCGACCAACTTCCACCTGGCTGGCGCTGCGCCGCAGTTCGCCCAGGTTGGAAAAATAACATTACACTCCAGTCGCTGTGTGGCCTTTGGGGGGCTTCTTTGGAGCCTTTGGGAGGCTTCTTGAAGACATCTTGGAGGCCTCTTGGGGGCTTTTTGGGGCCCCTTGGGGGCCTCTTGGGGGCCTCTTGGGGCCTCTTGGGGGCGTCTTTGGCCGTATTGGGGCGCTTTTGCGCCGTTTCGTCCCTTCGGAGGCCGTCTTGGGGGCCTCTCGCGGCCGCCTTGGGGCCGTCTCGGGGTCCTCTTGGGCCGTCATAGGGGCCTCTTGGACCGGGGGGCCTCTTTGGGCCGTCTTGGGGTTCTGTTGGGCCGTATTGGGGCCCTCTTGGGGGCCTCTTGGGTTGTTCTGGAGCGATTTAGGAAGCTGCTTGGGCCGCCAAGGCGAGAACGCTAAAAGATTCCCAGACCATAGGGAAATCAATGATTTGGGCCTTTGGAGGCGCAGTTGTGGGCGCTCTTGGGGCATCTTGAGCCGTCTTGGCGCCCTCTGGCCCCCCAAGAGGCCCAAGAGGTCGAAATTCTATAGGTTTTGGTAAGTTTTTGAGCCCCGGGAGGGAGGGGGCCAGTTTGGTCCGTTCCTGTGGCGCAGCTCCCAGGGGGGGGTAGGGGGGGAGACATAATAATGTAACACAACACAATATGCGGCAATTATGCAATCATTGGATACATTGGACACGTTGCATTAAGGCGTTCGCCGAAAAACGCTGCCGCTCAGCACGTCACCTCTGGACGTGGATCTGGCGCGCGGGCGCCAGATCCACGGATCGTGGAACGTGCCAGCCAAAAAGCATGAGGCCAGTGCCGCCTCCTCTTGCGACGGCGCACGCAGATTCCGCCTGGAGCCCGGTCCCGTCGCTCATCCACGCGCCTCGATCCATGTCTAGACGAGCGCGTTCCACTACCCGCAAAGTAACTATTCGCAAATGGCTTGGATACGCCACGGGGGATCTACGATAAATAACATCAAAACCGACATATGTGTGTTCGGACGTTTGCGAGTTACAGTAGGCACTTTGCGAGCAAGCAGTGGAACGCGCTCGGTGTGAATGTCTGCGCTTCCTCGACCGGGACTGGGCCCTCCCCCTCGCCGGGAGGGGCCTCCAGCCGGGCGGCCTGCAGCCTGCCGAGCTGCCACCGCAGGCTCTCCAGCTCGGCCCCCGCCTCGCGGTTCTGGGCGGCCGTGTCCCGGAGCTGCTCCTCCACGGCACGCCGGCGGGCGGGGGAGGCGGCCCACGGAGGGCGCGCACGGGGACTTGCCATCGCTCGGACGTCCATTCCCCGTGCATGTCTCCGTTTCGGGGGTGTTCTGTCTGCTCGATGGTCCAGGATGGTCCTCGATGCTTCTCGCCGAGAAAAAAATGCACACGTCCGAGCGATGCCAAAGGGGAGGGGGGGACAACCACGCGCGGCACGCCACAAAGACGCGCCACCGACCCGGCCAAACGACCCGCCACCCCGCCGACCCGGCCGCCAGGCGACACGCGCGCCCGCGGCCCTTCGGCGATCGAGAGATGTTGAGCAGACGAAGCAACAAGCCTCTGATACCGCTGAACCGTCCATGTACGAACCTCGCTGCACCAGGCTACTTGTCCCTGAGATCTGGCCAACTCGTCCAGACTACCAATCGCTTTCTGCCGATGGCCTGCAATCGCTCAAGGGGGGAGCCGAGTTTGAAGGGGCCCTGGGACACACACAAATAAACACACAAATAACACGACTCCCCAGATTCCCCTATATTTTCTAGGTTTTTGTCTTCCCCACCCACTTCCCATATTTTCCTATATTTTCCCATGCTTTCCAGGGGATCGACGATTCATTGTGCCTGTGTGTTTTCCCCCTCCTGAGCGTTGAGGAGGAGAACCTGGAGAACCTGGAGGGGTTAGGAGGCAGTTCCTCGGAGGCCTTCGTAAGAATGAGAAGCTTGCGGATGCCACGACAACGGAAACCCTAACAGCCCGATCCTCGAATTTAAAGTGCGTCACAATGTCGGAGACATATTCTAAACATGTTATTTGAAGGAGTTTCTGTGGAACTACCGTCATCCTCACCCCCGGCGCGGGGAGCAGAGGAGCCCAGAGCGGCCTCGCCAACAAGCGCACGCACCTTCTTCTATATACAGAAACTCCCGATCAACCGCAGAGCGGCCGGCTAGAACATACGTTTGCATGTTTATAACATGTTCTACACATGTCTTAGACACCTGGGAATTCTTCGGCAGCATGCTTCCTCTCCATGGATCGTCCTCCACAATATTAGGTGTGATTGAGCCATCGTATAAGCTATGAAGCCAGATTGGCCCAGATAAACCCCAGGTTACGCTGGGTACTGAGCCAAATTAGGCGGGATCAAGCGGGCTATGAAGGGGTTCTGCTGGATTCGGCCGGCTTTCACCTGCGAGTCTACCAGCACCGCTGCTGCATTGAACATCGAAGGAAATGCATGCTGATGAAGGGGGACGCCGTCCAAAATACGAGAACAACGCCCGTGCACCGTGCGATGTCCAGACTCCGCTCAGGCCCCGCTCCAACGCGGTGCGCTGCACCATCTGTTCCGCCCTGTGGAGAAAAAATCTATGCACCGCACCCTTCCTGGATAGAGAACCGACGACGCCTCGGGATACGCCAACGAGGAGCAGGAGGAGGGGGAGGAGGAGGAGAACTAGGAGGAGGAAAAGGAGGAGGAGGAGGAGGAGGAGGAGGAGGAGGAGGAGGAGGGGGAGGAGGAGGAGGAAGAGGAGGGGGCTTCGTTGGTACGGTGCGCACAGGTCGTCCGCGGACCAACCGTGGCGCCCTCCCTCCGCGGGCGGTGCTGCTGCCGCATCCGCCGCCCGCGGAGGGAGGCCACGCTCGTGCCCAGGGCGTCGAACACCCTCCCTGGGGCTCGTGGCCAACGACGCCACCTGCCGAGCCCGAACTGCGGGCAAGACTTGTGCCATGTCCACACCGTCTCGGACTTTCTGGGGAAAGGGGCCGCCAAGAGGCAGGCCGAGGCGCAGTGGATGTGGATCGAGAAGTTGTAGCCTCTAGGGGGGGGCCAGATCTTTGCACCTGCGCCTCGGGTGTCTGGCAAAGGGAGCCCGAAACTTCAAGGCGCAGTGGACACGTCTTGCCCGCGCCCGCGGGAGGGAGGCGGAGGAGGCGGAGAGAACACATCGCGGCGGAAAATGATAGTTGTCTGTCTCCACTGCGGCGTCTGAGGGCGCGTCTCTGGGCCTGGGGGCGGTCGAAAGTCGGCATGAGAGGAAGAACTAGCCAGCACGGACCACGGGAGGGGTCAGGGAACAGATTTGGTCGGATTTGGGTCGGGGGGGGAGGAAGGAGGACCAGTGCAACCCCAAGACGGGTCAAGGATGTTGCAGTAAACCGTCCCTCCAAGATATCTCTATCCATGTGCCATCGGTCCCTACAGCGGTTCATTTCCACTGCTGGAAATGCGCCGTTGAAAGACAACCATCTGATAATACTCGATCGTGGCAAAAACACCACTCCTTGGACTGCGAATCAGCTGTACTGTTGCGTCCTGACGATCCTGCATCGTGCCAAACACCACTCATGGACTTCAACACGGTGAGAGCATTGGATAAGGAATCATTGGACCATGAGATGCGGAATTCAGGGTCTGGAAACAGGTTCAACTCCAATCGTAGATCGACCATGGATATCACCCCCGCCCTGATCAGATAAGGAATCACCAAGGGTCGGAAACCTCCTGGGAACATTCTCTCACCAACGCCCCCCACCGCAGCGCGAATCAACATGACTGTTTCGCCCCCCACGGTCCTATCTGGCGCCAGAGCACCATTCCTGGGACGTGAACAGGGAGAATCCGTTCACCAGTTGTATTTGTTTCAACGAATGTACGCGGCGCTAAGGCGATAGCCACATGCTGAACAAGAACTGCCCTGTCATAAATGGAAGCATTGCGACGACTTTTAGAAGAACGTGCACGCCTCTAAAACCGAAACTATTTTTAGGAAACGACTCGCTCTCCACCCGTGAAACGCCTTCGAACGTTTAACAAGAATCTGCGCGGCGCTAATCCGAAGAAAACACACTTTGAGTACCAACCGCCCTCCATCCGTGAAGCTCGTGCAAACTCGTAAGACGGATGTGCGCAACACTACTGCGATAGACCATCAACCCTCCATCCGTGACTACCTTGCGAAAAAGAGCCGCTCTCCATCTGTGAAACTGTTGCAAGCTCTGTAACCGAATCTGCGCGGCTCCGAAGCGAGAACTACAATTTGGAAATCGACCGCTCTCCATCCATGAAGCTCTTGCAACACCTCTTACAACGAATGCGAACGGCGCTGGAAAAAACACCACATATTGAAGACCACCCGCCGTCCATCCGTGAATCTCCTGCGAACGTTTAACACGAATGTGCGCGGCGCTTAGGCGAGAACCACACTTTGAAAACCTCCGACCTCCATCCGTGACATTGCTACAAACTCTTAAAACCAATGTCCGCGGCACTGCAGCCATGTCCACATTTTGAAAACCATGGGCCATCAGCCATCCATCCGTGAATACCTTGCAAACTGGTAAAGGGATGTGTGGAGCGCTGAGGCGAGAGCTACGATTTGAAAACCACCCGCCCTCCATCTGTGAAGCCGTTACAGATTGAAAGCTGCAAGATCAGAAATGGAGAGGAAGTCTCAGGCAAACAACCTGGCCTGCCCTACCAACACGCCTCGGAGTGGGATTAGGGGGATAAGGATGAGGAGGAGGAGGCGACCCAGAGCAAACACACGATGCATCGGCGGTGCTGCATCACGCGCTCCCGCCCCAGGCCCCCGGGCTCCGCCGCTTGGATAGGAGCTCTCCCAGAAGCAGGCGTGCGGGTAGACGAGGGTGTACGGGCAATTTGGGAAGGGCACCCCGGATGATGCAGCAAAGAAGACGTCCGGCCATGCGGCCAATGCCACTCCCCTGGGCAATCACCCGCGACCTGCACAACCAGAGAGCCGATGGGGAGGTGCACCGCCCACTACGCACATCCTGGAGAGAACGGATATTTGCCCCGCCTCTCTACTCGCCGATGCAGGCGGCGCCGACCACTCTGGATTCCATGACTATGCTGGTGTGCTCACTGGAGGGAATGGGAGGACAAGAGAGCAATTTCAATGATGGTGGGATGAGGACAGAGGGGAGGACGGAGGGGGCAGGGAGGGGAAAGGAAGGACGAGAGACAACACAACTATTATGGAAGGTGTTTCTTTTCAGGGGGAACATCGGAAGCAAGGCGTAAAACGGCGGGGCCAAATGAGACATGCCGATCCAGGCACGGGACGTGGGGACCAACGACGTGGAGCGATGGTCGAGGGGGAGGGCGAGGCAGCACCGCAGCATGGAGGAGCCAGAAAGGGGGACGAGCGGCAGCACGAAAGATCAGGGCGGGCGGCGGCGAGGAGAAGAACGAGTAGTCGGGGACGGACAGAAGCCCGATTAGTAAAGCGTAGCTTAGTGAAAATGACCTCGGGCCGAAACCTGGCGGGCGCAAGCCTGGAAAATGACGACCGCGGCGCACTCTCGAGAGCCGAAAACGGACGCTTCACTAATCGACGTGGCAGGGTGGGGGTTCCGTCCACCCCCGAACTAGGTACATGACTGAGGGGCACCGTCGGGGGGAACGGGCTCAAGGGGGGATTCACCAAGAAAGGACGCCTACCCCTTTGGGAGGGGACCAAAGTTAGGAGGGCCAAGACATGAAGGATAGATGTCCTTTCTGCATCCCTAATGCGAGGACGGGGACCCCAGTGCGGCCACGTCTTCCTCGTGATATTAAAAGTAGGGGCTCTATATTATCCTCAACGGAGTGAGGGAAAGCATCGAAGAGCCTGAATCGGCGATACGTCGCCGACAGGTGGGCGGCAAGCCCCCGATAGCGAGACCGGGCGCTCCAGTGGCGGGGTGGGCTGTCGGGCCCACATCGGCGATCAGAGGGCGATTGGGCTTCGATGCGTCTCCCCCTGAGCCCATCCCCCCCTTCCCCCCCCTTGCCCCTTGCTGCCCCCCCCCCCCCTTGGTTTTCGGGGCAGAATTCGGGTCCCTGGTGGCAGCTGAGGACGACAGCGCTTGCCGCGGGGCAGCCGCTGGAACCCACCCCAAGGCTCGGACACCGCCGAACACGTTCGAAAACCTCATCCTCGCTTCCGAACACATCGCCGCCCCCCCCCCCCCCCCCCCTCCGCCCCCGGGAAAATCCCCCTTTCACGCTGCCCCTGAATGCTTGGGATGAGCAGCCTCTCCCCACCATCTGTCCTGCAGCCGCTCCACCGGCACCGATGCCGTCGCCGGCGTGGACGTGCCGTCCTCGCGGGTGTGGGCACGCGGGAGGGGGGGGAGGAGAACGGGCAGGAGATGGCGCAAAACGATAGGGATCTGGGTGGCAAGTCCTGGATTGGGAAGCAGCTTCTGGGAGGCCTTCGTGAGAAAGAGGACTGGCGAATAAACCCGATTGAGAGGCAACTGAACCGCATTAGGCCGTTTGAAAGGGATTCAGGTTGAACAATATTGAAGGGGATTAGGTCGGATTCAGCGGGATGAATTCCTGGGGGAGGAAAAAGAGGGGCAAGAGGGAGAAGACGACCGCAACATCTCTCGAGCAACACGTTCCCTGCGTGGCGAATTGCGGCTAAGACGGACCAGCGGCTGCATGTACAGGAGCATTCGGGGATCTGCTGACCCGGGTCAATCTCAGTCAGGCCCTGCAGAAGCTGAAAGATCCTGCAAGATCCTGCACCCAAACCCAGGTCAATGCGGAGGATCCTGCAGGATCCTGCGCTCAAGCCCGGGTCCCCTGGCCCTGCAGGATCCTGCAAGATCGGGCGCTCTGGCCGACCCCCGTTTGCATTGACCCCCGTCTCTTGAGCCCGGAAGCATCCCAGAAGAAAAAAAGCACCGGCGAGAGGAGGAGAAGAGATGAGGCCGAGGGGAAGAGAGGCAACAGAGAGGGAAGGCACGAGGCCCGCCCACCGCGCGCGTGTCCAGCGCGGCTTCAGAAGCTTACAAGCATAGGCGTTACTGTAAGAACCAAGGCCGCGCTAACGGCGACGTTTTTTAACGGTGGTGTTGGGAACACATTTGTAGGAACTCACGGGCCACACTTTCCTACATCTCCAACATGCGAACGTATCGAACGAACACGACACAACGAATTGTAGGAATGCACGGGCCACGCGTTCCCACAACAGCGAAACCTACATCGCCGTTACCTACATCGCCGTTAGCGTGTCTACAGAAGCAGTTCTGGGGATCACCACGCAATAGCTTGTTGTATCTTCCCTCTCCATCAATCGCAGAAAAGCTGTAAACCATTTGGGCACAAGCCATGGTTTATTTAAAGCAGCTCGCACAACGACGACCTGGAGGAGAGAGGAAGAGGAGGAGAAGGCGGCAGGAGAGGAGGAACAGCGAGCAGACAAATGGTGCGCGCATGGCGCGCCCAAGATGGAACGAATCGCCCAGTCGCATCATCCGCTGAACGTGGCGGAAGCCTGCATGAAAAGCGAGGTGGCACGAGCCACGAGGCATTAGGATTAAGCGCGATTATGCCAGACTGGGCCGGTTCTTCGACAACTGATATGTCAACGCCGACGTTATTGTTTTACAGCCTCCCCCGCTCCAGCGTGAAGCCGAGATACCTGGCGATGGTGGGGAGCTCACGATAGAGGGCAGAACATCCATCCCCATAACAATTACCCCGACAAGCGAAGCCATTTGGTGAACGCACCCAGGGACGGAATCGAACAGGGCGGCGCTGTTTAGTAAACGCCCAGGGCCATTTTAGAAAACGAAAACTCCCTCGACGAGACCCCGCGCGCCGCGGTCCACCGAGCTCGGGATGAGCCCGAGCGGATCCAAGAGGAGCGACGCTAATCGCGCTGTCGGCCGCGACCCTCCCGAACAAAAAACTGGATGGGGACAGTCGGTCCTGCCCGCCCCGCCCCTCGCCCCCAGCCAAAGTTGGCCAGAGGAGTTGCGCTCGGCCGTCACCCCCGCCAAGATTGCAGGGTGGACCAGGGGGCCGCGGAATACATTGGGGCCGGGCGAAAGGGGGGGATAGCAAAGGGAGTTTTTGAGAATCAGCTCACGTAGCTGATTTTCCCGGCGCCTCCCGGCGCCAGAGGCACCCATGTATCGAGGAATGGGCCCCTCGGTGGGGCTGAAACCAGCTGCATGCAGCAGATTTCGTACCCCCCCCTTTCCCCTATCCCCCCCCCTTTCGTCCGACCCGACACACAGCCCCAATGCGACCTCGCAGCGATCCGAAGAAAACGGTCAGGACCTTCTGCTCAGCGTGTCGTGGCGGCGGCCCCGGCGACACGCTGGGCCTCGCGAGTGGATAGCGTGTCGCTCCGCGCCGCGGGGCGGGAGGCTCGGAAAGGCTCGGGACGTTGACGCCTGGAGACCGGGAAGTGGATACCGTGTCGCGACGAAGCGCGGTGGACAAGAACGGCCGCAGCAACACACTACCCAAAAGTTCCCGACCGAAGTTGCCCCTGTGACCCCATACCTGCTCTCATCGAATTTTTCCCCACCCATACTGTGCCTTCGGGTCGTCGCTTTGAAGACACAGCGCCCCGCGTCTCCCTCCCGATGCCCCCTCCTGCCTCGTCCCATCTCTGCCTCTGCTCTCCGCATGCCAATGTCGGAGCACCCCATACGCGTTTCGGGACACCTCAGGGAGCTCCAACGAAGCCCCCAATGGCCATGATCGTATGTGGCCGCCTTGCCCATTCCGGCACACCCATCACACGTTTCGTGCCCCCATATGGAGCTCCCCCATGTGCGCATGTGGCCGCCCCACCCATTTTGGCACAACCACTCAGGTGCTCCGTGGTCTCATAGGGAGCTCCACCAACGGCCGCAAGGGCAATGTTCGCATGTGGCCGCCACGCCCGATGTCGGCACACCTTTCACACATCCCATGGCTTCATAAGGAGCTCCACCGAAGGCCCCAGTGGCCATGTTCGCATGTGGCCTCCCGGCACACCGCTCACCCTTTTCGTGGCCCTATAGGGAGGTCCACCTCCGGCCCCATTGGCGTCGTTCGCATGTGGGCGTCACGACCTTTCGTGGCCCCATATGGGGCGCCACCTGAGGCTCCACACCCCTCACACGTTTGGTGGCCCCATAGGGAGCTCCACCTGAAGCCCCAGTGGCGAGGCTCGCATGGCGGCCCCGCCCCATGTCGGCACACCCCTCACACGTTTGTGGCCCCATGATGGGCTCTGCCCCAGGCCCAGGTGGCAGCGCCCGCATGGCGGCCTCGCCCCATTTCGGCACACCCGTCACACGCTCTGCCAAAAACGACGGCACCCACAACTGCACACGGTTGGGTCCTTCGCCAGGATGACTGCTTCAGGAGGGCGGTGATCCGCAGACCCCGTCGGCGCAGGCCCCGACCGCGGCCGCGCGCCGCGCCCTGGCCTGAACGGGCAGCGCAGCATCGTTTATCAGATCCCCATCCCCACCGGCGTGGCCTGGGGTCCCACTGGCCGCCTTATCTCCCCCTAGGGCTGGATGTAGGCGGCCCTCTTCGGGCTTCGCAAGCACCTCCCCAACTGGGATGGTGGGAGGGTGGGGCCGAAATACCTTGGCCGGTGCAGATGGGGATGGGTCAGAGGATATTGGCTACTCGCGAGAGTGACCCTGGGTAAGAGTGACCTTCGGTGCGCGGCTTTTTGGGGGCCGCGGGAGGAACCAAACCCGACCTCGAAAGACGCGGCTACCGCATCGCGCTCGTCGATCGGCGGGACCCCGATGGGCCCGCACCAAAGGTCACTCCGGCGAAGGGTCACTCTTGCACGTCGTTCATTCCTAATCGCGCTCATTTCTAATTGTGCTCGTCTCTAATTGTTCCTGGCCCCCTGGTGGCCAGGAAGAACCCCAGGATAGAACAATTAGAAATGGAAGGATCCTGGCCCCCCAAAATCAAGGAATTTTCGTTAGCCATGTGTACGTATAGCCGAGGGTACTGAACAGGGGACGCGGGGCCTCCACACGGGCCCCGCACGGCGAGCGAGGGCCTCGAGGAAGGCGGGAGGGCAGGGAGCGGCGCGCAGGTCGGGCCCGAGGCCAGGCCTCGGGTCGCACAGCGGCCGCGCACGGAGCCCTGCGGAGCCACGACGGTGGGCGCACACGCGGCTCTGCCAGGCCCGGCATTGGCCACGAGCCACACGATGCCGGTCCGGCGCACAAAGGGGACGACGAGGAGTGCGGGGGGGTGGGCGGGAAGAGGGGAGAGCAGGAGATCGAAGCGGACGAGGTGGAGGAGAGGAGGGAGCTCCAGATGGGAGATCCGGAGCATCGAGGAAGAAGGGGAGCGGGTGGCGAGGACGGAAAACACCATGGAGGATGACGAGGGGATGGGCACGGGGAGATGGAGTAGCGCAGTTCAACAATGAAGGGATGAAGGATTGGGAAGCAACTCCTGGGCGGTCTTCGTGACATTATCAAGGGCAACTGTGCCCGATTAAATGGCCATTGAGCACGATTAAGCTGGATTAGGCCTGGGTTTAACCACGATTGGGCTGGTTAAGTGGGACTTAGCGGAATTACGCGGCTGCTGAATATAACCTCCGGAAGTTGCATCCTAAGGAGGAAGTGAACGAATGCACTCGTCCTCGAACTGCTCTTGCAGGCCCGTGATGACCTCCGTGAAACCGCTGATCGTCTCCATGAGCTGCGCCTGGAGGTCCTCTGGGTGCAACTCCCGATCAGAAACGCCCCTGAGAACGATCACGAACAACACGCATTGTGGAAACTCCCACCCGCCATTGAAGATTGTGCCGTGATGGGAACATGTTTGGCAAATCAGCGTGGCGATGACGTCGGCGTTGGTTTCTGACACCGCGTGGACCTTCAAACCTCGAGCGATCGAGATGTGCCGGTGGCGCAAATGATTAGGTAACGGCCAACTCTGGGCCACTGGAGGCCAACGCTGGGGTAACCGCCGTGTCAACGCGGCGCGTCAACGCGTCAGCCGACATGCGCTAACGATGCGCTGCTCAACACAGTCGAACACGGGCGAACATGTTGAAATATTAAACACACATGTTAGATGATGATACGCACGAGCGACACATACCTGGTTGCAATATCAAGCACAACTTGGAACCCCACTCCCTATCCTTTCCCCGTGGGGCTGGGCTGGGGGACGGGAGAAAGACGCGTGGCGTTGAAGATTCCAAAATGGCCCAATACGGCTCCAACGTGGCAAAAAAAAGGATGAAAGATGCCCAATCTGTCCTCTGGCACTGCACGGGGACTTTGCATGAACAGCCCGTATCCACTTCCGAAGGCCATCCAAAGCACGCCGAGACGACCGGAAGGAGCGGGGCTGCGGAGAGAGCGCAGCCCATTATATTAATGCGCGACCGATTTTTCTCGACGCCATGTGTGGACGGTAGCCAAGCAAAAGGTAACAGCCAGAGGGCGCCGCGGCGACAGGCACAGAACACTCTGAGATCTCCCCCAGCATCGGAGAGGTTCAAATGGCAAGTTAAAGTTCAGAGAGCATCACTAAACACAGGATTGCCAGCGGGTGGGAGCACTTTGAACCCCGATGGCGATGGAGACATCCCCATTGCGGCCCCTCACGTTACACCTACGCAACATGTTGTGAAAACGCACAGCCCGTCTCCACTTCCGAGGGCCATCCAAAGCACGCCGAGACGACCGGAAGGAGCGGGGCTGTGGAGAGGGCGCAGCCCATCATATTCAGGCGCAACCGATCTTTCTCGACGCCATGCGTGGGCGGGCGCCAGGCAAAGGCAACAGCCAGAGGGCGCCGCGGCGACAGGCGCAGAACATGCTGAGATCTCCCAAATACCCAAACAGGGACGGGACTGGCCGACAGGCCGCTGATAACACAAAACACTGAGCAGACTCCCTTACATTACCGAGAAATAAGAACACACTGAGCACAGGCTTAGGCGATAGAACATCGTTACGGCGATAGGCATGAATTGGAGCAAGCATCGAGTGTTTCATAACTTCTGACATGCGGGCACAGAGCTTGGCTGGATAGGCCGCTGCCAGAGCGGTACGATGGGCCCCGCCCTCGTGGCCGCTGAGAATGATGTGAGGGCGCTGGCTCTTCCAGCACATCCCTCGACGGCCAGTGCGCATCTTGCAAATACTAGCACGATTCACGGCCCCCCAAACTAGCTACACGAGTACGTTTGCGCCGCGGAGCACCGCATTGATAACTATCGAACACGCTGCCCTGGCGCGAAGCATGTTGGAGCAGAGACCGCATGCGACGAGCGTGCCACAACAGAGACCCCGACGGGTTCTCGCGATAGACTGGAATGTGTAGAGATATACATGGCTCAATGGTGTCACAGCTGAAATGGAATGACCGATTGCCGATCCTGAGCTTGGCACGCTCATCCGGCAGCAGATCGCTCTTGCCCATCAGTCGGGCTCTCGACCTCAGCGGGCATCGCGGCGCCTGGCCCCATGTCGTGCACGGTGTTCCGAGCCACGCCGCGCCCGCCGCGCGGGCGGCCAACCAGCCTCTGAGCGTCAAGCTAAACGCGCTCGAGAGGTGGTCCTCTGCCGCTCCGCGGCGAAAGTCGAGCGCCAGCCTGGGGGGGCCGCGCCGCTTGACCGCCTCGGTCAGCCGTGCCGAGCCTGCGAACAGCTCGAGCACCACGCGCCGCGCGCGCTGCCCGGCGAGCACAGCCTTCAGCCGCCGCCCCAGGCACCGCCCGCGCAGCTGCCCCTGGGGCGCCCGAGCTGCTCCAGCGAGCGGAGAGGCGGTTGCCGCCGCGCTGCTGGCCGGCGGCGAACGCGCTTCACCCCTGGCCGGCGTTGGCCCCGGCACGCGCATCACCGCCGCGGGCACCGGGTGCAGGACTGCCGCTCGCTCGAAACCGGGCTCCAGGAGCTGCGCGAAGTGGGCTTCGACCAGCGCCCCGAAGGCGAACGCCTCCGAGCTCGCCCGCGCGATCTCGCCCAGAAGCGGGCTCTCCTTGCCGTGGCGCCTCATCGACGACGACGGCGCGGCCCAGCGCCCGCGGCGCTGCACTTCGGCAGCCGCCCTCCGACCTGTCGCCCAGTCGTCCGACGCCCCTCCGCGCCGCGAGCAATGCAGGTCAGGGCGGAGGGCGCTGAGGCTCAGCGCGAGGCAAGCTGCCTTGAACTCGGCCGTGATCGCGTCCAGCGTGAAGGCCCACAGCGGCGCCCCTGAGGCCGTCGCCTCCGGCATCGCCGCCAAGATGGGCCAAAGCGCAGGCTGGTCCAGCATCACTCCGTCGCCGTGCTAGCCCGTCTTGCCGGCGACGCCCCTCTCCGCGGGGTGGAGCAGCCCCCATCTCGAGTAGCTCGTGCCGGCAGCAGGCGTCGGCGGCACCGGGCTCTCCCCGGTGAGGCTCTCGGCCTCCGCGGGCAGGCCATCGCGATCCACGCGGCCATGCCGAGGTGCCCGCTGCTGATCAGCCAGCCTGCTATCGCGTAAGTGGCAGCGCGCGGCAATGGCAGGCGCGTCTTCCCTGGCGCCCTGCGCTTGCATGCAGCTGAGGCCCTCGAGGCCCGGGGGGGGGGGGGGGGGGCGATGCCGTTCTTCTGAACATCGATGGCGTCACGTGCGTTATCGCTGCCAGCTTCTGGGAGCCGATGTTGCAAGCCACGCCCATCTGGTAGTGGCCCGAGAAGCACTGGGCCATAATCACGTCGAGCTCCTCGAAACTGCTCCAAGTCAGCCGATGGAGGCCGCGCCAGCCGACGAACGTCCGCAGCAGCTGGCGATAGCTTCGCTCGGTGTTCGAGCGCACGGCCTGCGTCTCGAGCAGGGTGAGGCCTCCCATTAGCGGCCGCTCCGCCACTGCCTGGCGCGCCAGCATCTGCCGCTGGGCAGCGGCTGCCGAGGGGGTCGGCACCCGCGAGCCGCGCGCTGCGTCGGCGCCCTGGCAGTCCAGCACGCCTGCCACGCAAACGGCCGGCACCTCGCCTCGGGCGGGGGCCCTCCGGCCCCCGTGCGCCGCTGCAGCAGCCATGGCGCCCGCGGCCGACGGCGTCGGAGGGTTCCGCTCCGAGGCGACCCACCGCGCGTGGAGCTCGGAGCCCGATGCGATCGGCAGTGCACAGACACGCCCAAGACTTCGACGAATATTCCTGCTCTGAGATCCCCCCTTGACCACTCCAAGAGCTAAGGGCGGGTTGTCTATCAGAAGAAAGACCTGACGACAAACACAGCTTGAATCGCGCAACAGATGACGGTAGGCCAAGCATAGGGCCTCTCCCTCCAAGTGCAGGATGTTAGCGCGACCGAGACCTTAACGGCCGCTGTGGGCCTCCACCCTTCGCTGCAAGTGATAGTAGCTGGGCCCTGGTTGAACCTCACTCTGAAGTCGCCCAAGACGCCCTCTGACTCCAAGACGTCCACGGGATTGCCCGTCGACTCGGAGACCTCGAAGCCCTTGCAGAGGCCCACGTGCGGGAGCGCGCAGTCGTCCAAGACGCCGTCCGAGACAACTCCAGCGGGGGCCTTGGGGGCCGCAGGAGCTTGAAGGACATGGCTGGCTGAATCAACTGACTGCGAACCATCGCCGCCGCCAACGGCATGACTGAGTGAGAGAACGCGAGTATGGGAGCGACAGCTGTGAGATGACATCAACTTGTTTTTCACGCTGCTCCTCTCGACCGCCGATCCCGCCGCGAGCGACCTCGCGCGCGCGGAGGCGGCGCCTGCCACCCTGAACCGCCAGCGCTCTGAGAAGCGGCCGCACTCTGCCGCGTCGCCTGGTGCCAGCCGCCGCCGCATGGCGCCGAGCCCGCAGGGCGCTGCATCGCTGCGCGCGGCAGCGCCGCGCCATCTAGCGGCGACGTCCGCCTGGGGCACCCGCGACAAGTTGCGGACCAGCTCGAGCTCGCGCATCGCCGAAGTCCAGAGCCGCCCCGGGCGGCCGCCGAAGGTCTCCACGAAGGCGTAGCACGCATGCAGGGTGGTGAGAGCCTCTCTGCGGACCTTGGTAGTCCACGTGATGTGACCCAGCACAGCTCGCAAGGCATAACCTGTCGTCCAGCGTTTCCGCAGCAGGCTGCTGATCGCCGCCCTCACCCTCCAGACGTTTGGGGCCTTGATGGTCAGTGAGGTCCCCTCGTGCAGCTGTAGCCCGAGAAACTCGACGTTGGCGGGCGCCTCGCAGATCTCGTGAACTACCAGCCCCGCGAGCCTGAGATGACTGACCAGCTTGTCGAGCGGGCGGTTGGCTGCCTCGGGCGTGACGCCGACGGCGATCACGTTGTCGACGTAGGCCCCAGCGGCTACGGGTCGGTCGCGATCCAGCTGGATGCCGACCTGGCCGTCCACGATGACGTTGGATGGGCCCACCCCGCTGCGCAACAAGCAGGTGGCCGACGCCTCCTGGCACAAGTGCAAGGCCCGCGAGAAGCCAATGGGCACCGCCACCACCTTGGCGGTGACCAGCTAGCCAGGTGCGAACGGCAACTCCGCGGGGCCTGCCTCCACCAAGAATGAGCCACCGATGGCGGGCAGCGTGAGGTAGTCCTCCATGCCTGCCAGGAGTCGCATGTGGTAGAACGCGCGCTCCAGGTCGGCTGCGGCGATGCAGGCGCCTGCCGGAGGCACTTCTAGCGAGCTCTAAGCACAGGCAGTGGGTAGCCTGGTCCTTGGAGGCGGCCGAAAGAAGCAATTTGCGATACGTGTATCAAATGTGACGCGTTGACCCCCATTCTTCTTGGAAGCGAAAAACAGGCCCACAGAACCCTCGGTGCCCAACGCCTCCGGGAACGAAATCGTCCCACGGGCGTGGAGCTCACCCAAGAACTCAGCTTAAACGTGCGGGTCGCCAAAGAGCTTCCGATCGCAGTAGGCACCGCGGGGGCAAGCGGTCGACATCAGCTCAGCGGCTTCCTCTTGAGGTCTGAGCATATGGATCCGCCAGCGCCTTAAACGCACCTCCTCCAAGCTGCCCGCGAGGGAGACAATGTCCACCGGGCGTCAAGCTAGAGCAGGCCACGAGATCTGCTCTCGGTTGCAGGGCACTGACGGGTTGGGCGCGCGGTCGCCGTGGACCGACACGCCGTGGAGGAGCTCCTCGAGGGCCCCGTCCTCGCAGGCACGCGTCTCTCCATACTTCTCTGGGCGCCGTCCCAGCCGATGAGGGGCGGTGCTCATGTGATCAATGGCAGTGCGCTGGCACTCGTTGACCAACCTCGTTGCGACAACCGCAGACTGAACTCAGGGATGCAATGGCCTCGTTTAGCCGAGCCCGATGATGAGTATGAACAGCCTGGCGTCTCTGCGAGCGGCGCCCGCCAGCATCATATCGAGAATGTGCTGACCCCGCAAGCGGCAACGGGAAGATGTCGCGCTGGCGGTCGCGTCCACGGCGGTGCAAGTCCGCCGAGCTGGTGCGCTCATCTGGCTGAACGGCCTGCCCGTCTCCCAGGCCGCTCCACACCGATGGCGTCATGACTCCGCGGCGGACGCACCGCGCCCGCCGCCCTTCTTCTTCGGGTTCGGCTTACGAGGCCTCTCAGGTCCAGCATCGGCTCCACCAGCTGCGAGAGCGCGTTCCTCCCGAGCTTTGCGCCACTCCTTCGTTATGGCTGCACCCTTCTGCAGCTGCTGCGATGCGAAGTCCCGAAGGGGCGGAGCCACGCACACGTGGCCGCGACCGTGCGTGAGGCCCGTTATCAGATTCTCGCTCACGCCGAAGTCCGTCTCGCTCTCGAAAACGTGCCGATACCTCTCGTTCTCCGTCTGGATGGCCCGCGCCACGAGCTCCATCGAAGCCAGATTGGAGCTGTGCAGCTGGTCGTAGCACAAGCCGACCTCCAGCAACCTGCACATGAACTCGTGGTTCACGACCCCTGGCTCGTCATCGCGAAGCTGGCCGTCGGTGCGCCACTTCAGGTGCCAAACCATCGGAGACCCGGCGACGCGATGGATGAAGAGCGATGCCCGCAACAGCGTCCTCGGGCCGCCAATCGGCCAGTCGCTGAGCGGGGTCTCCACGAGCAAGCGCACGGCGACGCCGAAGTCGCGATGCCGCTCCCCTCGGATGTCGTGGGTCACCGCCATGATCCTCAGGTCGCCTCCAGGAGCAGCCTCCGCCGCGCCGACCGCGGCCACAAGGGCGCTGGCCCAGCAGCCGCTGCAGGCGCCAAGGGGGCCGCAGCCGCGGGCGCCGCCGCCAAAGCCCCAGGCGCGCCCGGCGCTCCACCGCCGAAAAGAGGCACAGCACCGCCGCCAGGCCGCCGATCCCAGCCGCCAAGCCGCCACCGACTGCTGACGCCAGCAACGCGCCTCCGCCAGCTCCAGGACCGCCGAGAGCCGCCGCCAAGCCGCCAACCCCAGCCGCCGCGCCGCCGCCTGCCGCCGGGGCGGCCCCCACAGCAACTGCGGCCACGCCCGCTGGGACCACGCGCCCACCGACGTTCGGCACCACCGCCGCGCCGGCTGGCACTCCGAGCTCCGCCTCCGCCGCCTGCTGGGCCACGGCGATGGCCGCCGCGAGAGGCACCGCGCGGAAGCGATACTCCCCGTCGCCTCAGATGCCTGCTGCAGCGCCTCCAGCCGCCCCGCCGGCGCACACCACGACCGCCACGACGTCGGCGCCGCCGATCAGCACCTCCAAGTAGGCGTCGCCATCGGGAGTGAGGATCCCGACGCCCCACGGCACCGAGGAGGCCAGTGCCAGTACGCGCCTCTCGTGCCACACTCGCCTGCCGCCGACCGCGTAGAAGATCATGACGAAATCGCCCGGCATGACGCCGAGCGAGCTCCGAGGATGAGCCATCCTCAGTGGCTGGAGGCGCCCCGCCTGGCCCTCGCTGCAGCCGCCTGCTCGCGAGCCTCGTCCTCCAGGCTCAGAGGCTCCACGCGGGCGGCCTCTGCGCGACGCGCGCAGCCTCGGCGGCCAGCCAAGCAGCGGCCTGCCGCGCCGCAGGCCGCTCCCGCCAAGAAGACCAGCACCAGGGCGGCGTGGCCCAGCACGGTCTCCAGCCAGGTCGGCGGCTCGGCCGCCGCGATCGGCGCGCCGGCGCCGCAGCTCAGCGCACGCCTGCACACACAGGTGGGGCACTCGGTCCGAGCCGCCCACACAATCGCCGCGGTGCCCGCTGATCGCAGCGACTCTCCGAAGAGGTAATGGACGAGACTCTGCATCCGTCAGCACTTTGGGCCCCGATGGCGATGGAGACATCCCCATTGCGGCCCCCTCGCGTTACACCTACGCAAAAATGTTGTGAAAACGCACATCAGAAGAAAACGCCCAACATATTCAAAAACAATGAACATTTCGTAAACAAATCGTCCCCAGACGATTTTGCCAATAGTTTTGAATGTTCCTCCCGTAAAGGGACAGGCTATGTGTGACAGATGGCCTTGCGAATGTCCCCAGCCTGGAGGACCCCCCAACAAGGCCCCAAGAGAACCCAACGATATCCCCAATGTTTCTCCAAGAGGCTCTAACATGAAAAAGCTGGAGCGAGATCGTAGTTCGTGGCGCGCTCAAGTCTACAGGCGAAGCGCAGTAGAGCTATGCTACACAAACCTCAGCTGAAATTGGTCACGCCAAAACAACGTAAAATGTCCAAACTATACGCAACGCTAAAGGAAGATGTACCCACTTCGCTTACTGAACTGCAGCCACCTACAACTAACAACAAAGACGCCATGTGAAATTGAGCTACGCCACATCGAACACCTGATTGTATTGATCCATCCGTTCGTTTGGTTGGTGCTATGCCTCGCGAATTCACAATTCGCCTCCAATTCCCTGCTGACGACAGCTTGTCCGGGAGCCATTTCGGGATGGACATGTGAAGATGCGCGTAGCGCTGAAAATTAGATCCACGAGTGAAGCAGAATGTGCTAACACAACGCGACCCAAAAATTGGTTAATCTTGTCGAGGGGAAACCTTACGGAACTTGATATAGCCACGAACCACATGCATGGAACGGGGAAGGTTGGTCCACGAACCACATGCATGGCCCTGTCAGGTGTGCGGCGTCTTGGAGGCGATTTTGGAAGTCTTCGTGGTCGCTTGTGGACGCCTCTTTTGGGCCGTTTTATTAGCGCGCTGCTGGGCCGTCTGAGACCGTCTACTAGGCTTGTCTGGACCCGTCTTGGTTCTCGGAGCTCTTGGGGAGGTTCCCACACGTTTGTCTTGTTGCTGTCGCACGGGTGCATGCTGCACCGAACCCTGGCGAGCAAGGAATTCATCACAATCGTCGTCAGCGCACCGCAGCCGAGAGAAAGGCGCGACGTCTCTGCAGAAGAGACAGACCAGCTGCTCTTCGAACAGGCTGCCCGTCATACTCATTCATCCGTCAGCTCTGGGGAGGCTCCCCACACTGCTGTTTCGGGCAGCGCCGGCGGTCGCAGGCGCGTCGGCGGGTGGCGCCGCAAGCTCACAGCACTCCCGACGACCAGGAACACATCCGTGGGAGAAACATGTGTGAAAACATGTTGTGTGGTTCGTTCACTTTCCTGGAGGCCTCTTGAGGCATCTTGGAGGCTCATGTGCTCTCCAGTGGAGCCTCTAAGGGATTCCTCTCGCTTCGCGGGGTGCGCGTCCAGAGAGAGCAGAGTATGAGCGTTGTGGGGCTTGCTAGGGGCCTCTAATGCGCCTCGGGGAAGCTTTTTTGAAGCTTCCTGGGGCTCTCTTGGGGCCTCTCGGAGGCGTGCGGGGGATCCTCGGGGCCCCTCATGGGGTCTCTTGGGTTATCACAAGGCGCTCTTGGGCTGCCTGGCACCTTTAGAAGCCGTCTGGGGGACATTTGTGACTGGCACCTTTAGAAGCCGTCTGGGGGGCATCTGTGGGTCGTCTTGGGGCCCTCTACAGCCATCTTGGGGGTCTCTTCGACAATTGTCGCACCGTCTTGAAGCCCCCTGAGTCATCCTGTGGCCCTCTTGGGCCGCCTGGAACAATTTGACGGGTATCTTGGACAGTCTTGGGGCCATGTGGAAGGCCCACGGGGCCGTCTGTGACCGTCAGACGAAAGGAAAAGGGAGGACGCGAAAATCCTTCAAAAACCTTCGGATCATCAATGTGTTTGGCATCTTGAGGTCCTCCTGAGGCTCCCCATGGAGCCCTCTGGGGCCGTCTTGGGGATCTCTGGGGCTGTCTCGAAGTCGTCTTGGGCCATTTTGGAACCATCGTGGGGCGTTTGCAGGCCGTCCTCGCCCTCTCGGAATCGTCTGAGGGGCTATCTCAGACCATCCTGGGCCACCTGGGGACCATCTGAGACCATCCGTGTCGAGGGCTGCCGTCGTTATCCGCCGGCTTCCGCTGGGCTACCCCCCGTGGTCTGGGCCAATATTCGACCCCACCCTCCAAGACCCCCCGGAAGCAAACACCAAACATGAACCATCCGCAAGGCCAGGTTAAAACGAAGACAGACTAAACGTGACACTCACGACAAGCTGAAGCCAAATGTTACTAGAAGAAGCCAAGGCCAAGCTGCCAAATTCAAGGTAGAAGACTGCCTTTTCGCCCTGCGCAATGCAATATTACATTTACATGCAGCGAGCACCGCTGCACTCTTGTACTTCATTCGCGTAGCTTTTTGCACTGTGGCTTGTTCAATTGTTGTTTGATTTGGTTTGTGGTGTTTCGCTTTGAGTCTGCATGCTTTGCTTTGCAGTGCGCCAGAATGCTATGACTTGTACCGCAACTATGTTCCTTGTCGCTCCATTGCATCACGCTGAAGCGCAACGCGATGAAGTGCAAACACATGAAATGCACTACAATGCAAAATACTGTATGGGCTTGCAACTCAATGGAAACTATCGCAATGCAATGCCCCGCAATGGTGCAACCCAATCCGAAAAAAACCCAAACACGTGCTACTCCATGCAACCTCAAACAGCGTGCGGCGACTCAGTCCGCAGCAACGCGAATGATAGCATTGCACACCAAAACAACCTAACGCAAATCAAATGGCATCATAACAAACAAACCACTGCAACGAACGTGTCCGAAGTGCAACCGGACTACGTCGTGAAGAACATAGACAGACAAACGCGATGCAGAGCACCGCAGAGGCAGGGCGATGAACGCAGAACGGCGAAAGGGTCACAAGCGCAGCAGCGCGACGCAGTGCACAACGCAAAGCCCGGTGCAGAACAAACGGGCTGGAAGGCAACAAGAGCCCGAACGTGGCGGCGCGCACGAGGGGGTGGAGGGAGGGGGGAGGGCCTCTTAGAAGGAGGCTGCTTCTCAGGGGGCGCCGGCCTTTTATCTATAGATAAGTAAGGCCCGCGCCTTGTAAGAAGCATGGATGCTTCTAATATTGAGCAGGGAGCGACCGTCCTGGCATTCCTATAGTCCTACCACGAAATGTTCTTAGAACCAAACAATGTTCAAAAAACAAAAACAATGCTCTTAGAACGCACGCCCGATGTGTTAAAACAAGACAGCCCCAGCCAGATATGTTCTCAGAACATTTCGTGGGAACCACAAAAGGTTGATAATAGAAGCCCTCCACCCTCCCCTCCCTTCCCTGCCCCTGGGCGGCGCTGGGAGCGAGGGGGGGAGAGAGAGAGGGAGGGAGGGAAAGAGTGGGAGAGCACGAAAGAGAGAGAGAGAGAGAGACAGAGAGACAGATACATCCTGAGAGAGGCGTGGGTGCATAGAGAGGGAAAAAGACAGAGAGCGAGAGAGAGGGAGAGAGGGAGAGATAGATAGACAGAGACTGAGAGGAGAGGGGGGAGAGCATGACCCCGAATTTCAATGCGTGCCGAGAGAGAGAGAGAGAGAAAGAGAGAAGAGGGTGAGAGAGAGAGAGAAAAGGGAAAGAATGGCACCGAATCTAAATGCGGCCCGTATTTCCGGGGAACAGAAGCAGCGATACTTTTCGCATGGACAAAGGGCGAAAGGGATGCGGAGCAGAACACAAACACACAGGAATTAACAACAATGCCACACCTTCTATGAACAACAATGTGTTCTACACGCGGCAAGCCACCGCCACCGACTTCTTTCACAAATCCACCCACACAGTCTTATCAATTCGCCTCAAACTGGGGCTGTAAAGAAACTCATGTGGTATTTCCCGGCTCCTATAGATGCACTTGGCATGAGACAAGAAAAATGCCCAACGTCGCCAACCCTTGACTTGGACGCCAGAAACGTATAGGCTGCGTCAAACAATGTACTCATAATGTCTCCGACTTCAACGCAGGAGCGTACGATGCACCGACGGTGCAAGAACATTCGTGTGTGGACCGCATTCACTGGGAAATGCAAGACCGACCGCACGCGGGTGACTCGCTTCATGGAGGGGAGCCACTCAAGAAATGTTCACAGGGGAATGACCTTGGTCTCGTGGTTGGTGTTTCTGTGCACTCGCTCGGACACCTCCTTCTGCTGCATCGTGCGGTTGAGCTCCTGGCGGTGATACTGCACTGCGATAGGAGCAATGCGGCAGCTTCCGATCGCAGCCACTATAGCTGCAGGCAGACGAATCCCTTTCCACACCCAGAGAGAGCTTTTCTTGCAAACCTGGCCGAAATCCCGCGCAAAGGAAATCAAGTGCCAAGAACATGCGGGGCTCCACTGCCGTGTTGAGCACGATTTCAGAAGACGCGCAACTGGATCACGGGGAAATGGCTACAGAACGGGGGGTGCTAACTCCTCTCTTTTCTCTTTGGCGGAAGGGTGGAGGACGCCCTGACCCCAAACCCTAACCACACATCTCTAATCATCCTGTCAGACGCGTGCGCAACGCCATCAGCAAGAACGCACGCGGAGACTGATTGCCGCTCGCACCTAGCGACCACAAGTGTCATCCAGTGCTGCGAAGGGCGACCTGGACGACGCTCGGCCGGTTGCGCGGGGTGCCATCAGGGAAACAAAGGACTCCACGCACTACCGAGGCCGTACCGCTGCTGGCAACACCCGCATACAATGCTATCTGCCTGGCAACCAGAATATCAGAACGGCTCTGCGCACCATCTCAGCATTGCTCGCGCGAGTTACGTGCGAACATGGTGTGCCTTGCGCATACCTGAAACATTCAGCGCTGGAATGCATCTTGCCAGAGTCTAGCTGCACAACGTACGAAAATTTGCTCACCACGCCTGCGTCAAATATTTCGCAACCTGTGCGCCAGAGTGCGCCCCATCCTCGATTACTCTGCCGCAAATGGCTGGGGAAACTCCCTCGTCTGGAGCAAAGGGGGGAGGTCCCCCCCCCCTCATCTGAGAGGGGGAGATAAACCCACACACCCCATACCCCTTGAATGGAGATAAGGGGGGATCGCATACACACACACACACACACACACACACACACACACACACACACACACACACACACACACCACACACCCACGCACGCACGCACGCACGCACGCACGCACGCACGCACGCACGCACGCACACACGCACACACGCACACACGCACACACGCACACACACAAACACACACACACACACACACACACGCAAAAACACACACACTTTACGCAACAATGGCAATGATATGTTCTTCACGCAACAATGCCAATGAAGGGTTAACAGCCGATGGCATCCACCAGAGACCACGGTCGCCAGTCGCAGAAAATATGTCCTGCGAGCGTGGCCGAAACTCGGGGCGGAAATTCGGGCGCTTGTTCGCCTGAGCGAGAGGAGGGAAGGATGATGATGAGGAGAAGAGGACAAACAGCACGAGAAGGAAGAGGGGAATGCTGACACGAAAGTGTCCCCAATTCATATGCGCAGCGCACCGAAATAAGGACACTCGGTGACAATCTAAGCGGTGACCCAAAATCTGGCACAAAGGTCCCGCGGAGGAGGAGGCGGAGGAAGGAGGGGAAAAGGAGGGCGAGGAGGAGGAGGAAGAGGTAGAGGATGCCCAACGCAGGCACACTGGGAACGTCGCTAGAGCCAACCTGCCATAGGCGAACTCAAGCTACGGACCTGGGCCAGAAAGACTGCACGGGGCAGACTGTGTGTAGATATCCCCCGAGGCCGGAACTGCCAACGATACTTCACACGAGTGCTGCAATCGAGGGCGCCATGAGCGCATACAACAAGTACGAACGAAAGGGGGAGGGGGAGAAGAGAGGGCGGCGCCGCCTCGCCGAGCCGCGTGGATCGACCGTGCAGCCTACTTGGACCACACGCCCAGGGATTCAAACGAGGAGGAGGGGAGGGAGGGAGGGAGGGAGGGGGGGAAAGAGGAGCGAAAGAGGGCGACATGCTGCTGACACGCTGTGAACAGAAGTACAGGCACTGACGCTAGAAGACTACACTGAAAACAAAGACAAACGCATGCTGAATCAGGCGAGGGAGGAAACGGAAGAGGGGGACATCCCTAGACACTGAAACTGGCACCGAGCGGCCGACGAAAAATGCATGTCTCGAGTCTCCCTCACGCCGGACGTCCGGGCACGCTCCTGGCAACAGGGCAGGGTTGTCCTGCGAACGTGGCCGAAATTCGGGCCGCAGACCTGTTCAGAGGGAAAGGAAGGAAGGAGGGAGGAGTAGGAGGAGGAGAAGGAGGAGGAGGAGGAGGAGGGAGGAGGAGGAGGAGGAGGAAGGAAGGAGGAGGAGGAGGGAGGAGGAAGGAGGAGGAGGGATGGAGGGAGGAGGAGGAGGAGGAGGAGGAGGAGGAGGAGGAGGAGGAGGAAGAAAAAACATGTACTGCACATCACAGGGCCTCCTGCGCGCGAGCGCGAGGCAGGCCAGCGTCTTGGGACGGCCCTGCGCGGCCTCTGTCACAGAAGCGGCGGAAGCCTTCTGCGATTCTGCGGGGGGCCTATGCCCGTGCCGCGCACGAGCTGGTTGGTTGTGGCATGAGTCGGTTTGACTGTCAGCCCGTCAGCGAAACAAACCTAACGCATTGCAATATGCCTGTAACTGCCCGGTCACGCTGCGGGACGTTTCAACCGAAGGGCGATCCACTGCCGTCCCTTCTCCTGGTACCACCGTGGGATCATGCAACACCGACGCAACACCCATGGATACATGTGCCGTGACGCGGCGAGGGGTGCGGGCAGAGGACACACACACACACACACACCCACACGTGAGAAACAACCGAGCAGTCGAAGGTCTGCACAGATCCGTCGCCCTCTTCCTCCCTCCCCGCTCCTCCTCCTCCCCCCGATCCTCATTACCCGATCGCTTCCCCAAGACGAGGCACATCGGGGATCTCTGAGGTCCAGCGATTCTTGAGGGTGCCTCGGGCGCCGCGGCCGCTCCAGAGCGCCGCTCAAGAAGGCGCGGAGACCGCTCTGCAAGCCTCTGGAGCTATGTATCCCCGTGGTGAGGCCGCGCGACCCTGCCAGATCCTCCTTCCTCCCCGTGCCTCCCTCTCATCGTTCCCCCATCGGGTGAGCGTGTACAGTTGTCCTCCTCCGCTGCTCTGCGAAGTCAGAGGACGACAGCATCCCTGGCAAGACGGGCCTGCAGGACCACCTTCCAGCAAAGAGCGAGCCGAGAGGAGGCGCGCGCGCACATTGCTCGATGCATGCTGTGGCTTCCTCGCAATGGTTACAGACCTCAATTGGCCACACGGCCAGCACAACGCACCAATCAAGCACGGAGCCACGCGAGGGCCAGTTTGCAGTAGGCGAGCAGGCTCGCGAGATCTTGGCCTGGGCAGACACTCGCGCCAAGAAGCTAGCATGCTGCCCAGCGAATGTGGCCTGGGAACGGGCCCCTGGTTGTGGCCAGGGAGTCTATGTTCACGCATGGCCCGAAACTTACACAATAATAATGTTGTGGATGCCGCGACACATGGACAGCCTAACAGTCCTGACGTTGAACTTAAAATGTGTTCAACGTGTAGGAAAATGTTTTAAACATGTGTTTTACATGTCAAAAACATGTTTAACACTTGTCTTAGACATCTAGAAACTATTTGGCAACATGCTTCCTCTCCATTGATCGTCCTCCACAACAAGAATGGGCGATGCTTGGGTGTCTGGATTCGCCGGCTGGGGCCCGACTCTGTGCGGCGAGCCTGTCACCATAAAAGCCTGGCCGTGACTGCCCTGTCACAGTCCCCGCTTCCCTCCTTCACCCATCTCGTGCTATGCTGAGTTGGCCGCGTGGGGCCAAACGACTTCGCTTCCCGCCTCGATTCTGCCCAGGCTCAGCACGTCCCAACGCCAAGACCTGCACCACAACCAACAGCGCCTGCACACCGAGACCCAAACGTGCAGGCGTGGGCACCGAGACGGCAGCACACGGGCCCGGGAGGGCCTCGCCCCCCCGACCCGAAGCCGCAGGGCGCTCCATGGCTCACCGGAGGCGCACACGAGGGTCGACTGAAGAGGGCGCTTTTCTGCTCGGCGTTTCGACGTTGTCATGAAGGGGGGGGGGGCGGTCTGGCTCCGGACCTCTGCTCAGTGCGACTGTTCGCAGCAGTGCGTCCATTATGGGTGAGGCTCCACTTGCTCGAAGCGGGCGCCAAAAACAGCCAAGATCTACTCCACGGGGTTGGGAAGGTTGGGTGCGAGGGCCCGCGCCGATCGGCAAAGCAACGAATAAAAAACGACCACGAAGGCAAACATGTTCGAGGGCAAAATCTGTGGTCACACGAGCTGCCCCAATACGCAACACGCAGTCCGTAGCATATTGATACGGAGCTCCACATGAAGACTGAAAACGTAGGCGTGACGCGATACCTTTGCCAAAACGTGGGCCAGGACGTGCCGAGCCAACACGCGGCGTGTTGACACTGACGTTTTGGACACGGCACGCGTGTTGCGTTTCATAACGGGAGTATCAGGGCAGCTAAAAGGTGGTCACTGAAGGCAAGCACTGCTGAAGGCAGACATAGTTGCCTCCAGTACCCCCTTGCACAGAGTGAAGAACATCTCCAGCTAAGAGACTGGACATCACGCGGAGCGCTTTCTGAACCAGCAGCCCAAGTCCAGGCATGATAACATTATACGGTGAAAAGGCGCTCCGAGACAACGCGCAAGGTCCAGTCCAGATTCCTGATGTTCCAAAACGGAATTTGGATTCCACGTCAACTGCTGCGTTTTCTTCAGATGTTTGATGGGCTGGACTGGGGGTGACAGAGAATGTGAAATACTCGGTGTAGGGTGGGTTTTCGTACCGCAGTGCGTTGCATGTTTTCGTTTTTGCGTACTGCGGCGCCCTTCCAACCTCCCTCCTTCTCCTCCTATCCCTGGAGGTGCATTGCGTTTCAACGGTTTGCTCTTGCAGCGGGCCCTGGGCTCCTTTCCATTTTCCTCCTCGTCATGTTACCCAGAGGAATCAGACCCAACATCCCACCTAGAATCTGGACCAGAATCCGATTCAGAATCCGACCCAAAATACACCCCAACTCATAATCAACATACAACCTATAATCCCAACCTAGATACCCTCTTCCGTCTTCTCTCGTTCTTCTGCTTCACAGTCATGGGGCGCTGGGTGTTCTGCTTCATTCTCGTGATGAGCTTGTTTGTTTTCTGATTCGAAGTTGTGATGCGCCCCTTTCCCGCCCCCAGCGTTTCCAATCCACCACACGTGACGTTAACCATCAACTGACACTGGCTATCAAACACGCAATGGCCGTGGTGACGCTGGCTTGCAAGTGGAGCCATTGGCAATAAATAACGGGAGATGGGGGAAACTACGCCTGGTAAGAAGAAGAACGAAGACTACCAGCGAACCATCCTCACTCCCTCTCGCCTAAACCTGCCAACGAAATCCGCCGATCCGGCGTGTGAGTTTCTGAGAGCGTGGGCTTGAGCTCGCTCAAGCTTCGCTCTGGAAGGTGGGGGTGACGCAAACGACGAAAACCGACGAAAGAATTGACACGCGAGGGGGGGGGGGGAAAGGAGAGAGAGGGGGGGGGAGCTCGCTCAAGCGTCGCTCTGCGGGGAGGGGGACACCAACGACGAAAGAATTGACACGCGAGGGGGGGGGGGGGAAAAGGGGGGGGAAAAGAGGGGGGGGGCAGGAGAGAGGGGGGGTGGGGGCAGGAGAGAGGGGGGGGGAATGAGAGAGGGGGGGGAGAGGGGCGGGGGGAGACAGGAGAGAGGAGGAGGGGGGGGGGGTGACAGGAGAGAGGGGGCGGGGGGGAGGGAAAGAAGAGAGGGGGAGGGGGGGACAGGAGAGGAGGAGGGGTGGGGACAGGAGAGAGGGGGGAGGGGGGGGGAAAGGAGAGAGGGGGGGGGGGGGGAGGAGAGGGGGGGGGGGGGGAGAGGGGGGAGGGGGAGGGGAGAGAGGGGGGGGAGGGGGGGGGGGGGGGACAGGAGAGAGAGGGGGGGGGGGGGAGAGAGAAGGGGGGGGGAGGGGAAGAGAGAGGGGGGGGGGGGGACAGTAGGAGAGAGGGGGGGAGGGGGACAGGAAAGAGTAGGGGAGGTGGGGAGGGGGGGCCGGGATCATTATTTTTTCAAACGTAACAGGGTCATATCCTCACCGCCCTCGCTTAAAACTGCCAGTGAAGTATACTCACGCCCCTTGCCTAAAACTGCCAACGAAAATACCCCCGCGCCCATGGCCTAAAACTGACATCGAAATATCCTCACCGCCCTGACTGAAAGCTGCAAGCGAAATATCTCAACACCCCTTGCATAAAACAGTCCGCGAAGCATCCTCACGCCCCTGGCCTAAAACTGCCAGCGAGATATCTTCAACCCGATGATTTAACACTGCCAGCGAAATATCCCCACCGCCCTGACATACAACTGTCAGCGAAATGTCTCAACACCCTTTGAATAAAACAGTCCGCAAAATATCTTCACGCCCCTGACCTGAAACTGCCAGAGAGATACCCTCGACCCCCTGACTTAAAACTGCCAGTGAACTATCCTCACCGCCCTGGTTTAAAGCTGCCAGCGAAACATCCTCACGCCACTAGCCTAAACCTGCCAGCGAAATATCCTCACCCCCCTGGCCTAAAACTGCCAGCGGAATATCCGCACACCCCTCGCTTCAAATTGCCAGCGCAACATCCTCATCGCCCTCGCTTGAAACTGCCACCGAATTATCCTCCCCGCGATGACGTAAAGCTGCCGGCGAAATATCCTCACCCCCCTGGCCTAAAACTGCCAGCGACATATCCCCAACTCCCTGACTTCAAACGGCCAGCAAAATATCTTCACCAAAACTATTGGTTTCGCCGTTGCACGCTCAGAGATTCAGAACTTTGTTTTAGGACAATAATAAGTTTCTGTGCGCCAGCTCACAGATCTTAGAACTTACAAGGCTTTCAACACCATGGGTTATGGAGCGGTTGCCTTTCATAGTCATGAACCCATTGACATCTCTAAGATCTCGGAACGGGCGCACAAGAAAGCACTGTTGAACAGTAGCTTCTGGATCTCTGACTCTCGATTGGAAATTCCCTGAACCTTTGAGGAATAAAAGAGTTCAAGTAATGATGCAGATTGCGACAGGACTCCATTTGTGGCGACAGACAAAAAGATTCCTTTTGTGGCGGAGTACAGAAAGAGTCCTTCTGTGTCGGAATACACAAAGATTGTCTTGTGGTGGATTACCACAATTGAGCAGGGACTTACCGTCCCGGCATTCCTATAGTCATACCACGAAATGTCATTAGAACCCACAAATGTTCTAAGAACGAAAACAATGTTCTTAGAGCATCAACCCGATGTGTGAAAACAAGACAGTCCCAGCCAAACATGTTCTAAGAACAGTTCGTGTGACCCACAAAAAGTTCTTAGAACATTGTTCGATGGGGCTATGGGCGAGCCGGGACGCTTCGACACTGCTCGACACCAGGATTCTTCCATAACCGCGCCCACGTCCAAAGGACGACCCCCCACCCGAGAACGAATGCAAAAAGCTTCGCTGCAGGGCATTCTGACAAACAGTAAGACGCTTGTCTTCGGTGATCTTGGTGCCTGCCTCCAGAGAGCAATGCGCATTTTCGGAAGGGCCGCTCAACGACGGCACGCTCGCCCGAGCAATGCTGGAGTCTGGCACGTTGCTCGCCGTGGGTCCGTGGCAGAGACGTTGATTCCCAATTCAGCTCATACATGTGTAGACAAATATGTGTACATACTTCACAATGATGAACGCTTCCTCTGAGATGCAAGGACCCGAAATTGCGAAATCGCCGAAGGTTAAACATGTGGAATGCACTGCGGTGGTTATTTCGCATATAGAAAACCATTTGGATCATTGGGCTGGGCTTTGGGACAGGCCAGGAGAAACATTTCCAAGTGAACAACCCATGAGTCAACATCCGCCCAGGATCGATCTTACACTTTCCTGAAAGACCAAGACCCCAAGGGCCTAAAGATCCCGCTTCTGGAGGAAGCCCGACAAGGCTCTTCTAGTTAGGATTTTACGGGGGAGCGGGGGGGAACTGATGCCATTTCTGGCACGTCAACGGCCCCTCGAAATTTCAATGGAACTTTCGTGCCACTAATGTACACATAACGTGGACGTATCATTCGATTCGCACTCTTACGGTCGGGAACTTCTGCTCAGCATGTCGCGGCGGCGGTTTCGGCGACACGCCATGACTGATCTGCAGGGTGGGAAGCTCGGCAAGGCTCGGGACGTTGACGCTTGGAGATTGGGATGAGCGTGCCGCGTCGAAGTACGGTGGGCCAGAACTGGCGACGCAGCCCCATCTCCCCACAAGACTACGATCACGCACAGCTCGTGCCTGAGCCCGTCTTTCTCGGCTACGCGCAAGAGTGACCCTGGGTGAGAGTGGCCTTTGGTGCGCGGCTCGTTGGGGGCCATGGGGGGACCAAACACAAGCGCACGACGCTCCTATTGCATCGCGTCCAGCGATCGGGGGACCCCAGTGGCCCCGCACCAAAGGTCACTTTCGCGAAGGGTCGCTTTTCGTCTACGTTGCCGACGTTCCTCCTCCTCCGCCTCCCCTGGTCGGTCCGCCACGGCGTGGGCGGCGCGGCGTGGGCTCCTTCGCAAGCCGCTCCAGGAGGATGCTGGCGTCGAGCTTGCTGTCGGCTGGTGCCCCAGCTTGACTGGCAGGAGCACCCTGGACCTGCAGAGGCGCAGAGGAGAGTTCAGCTGAAGAATCATCATCCTGATGATGGGCATGTTTTCCACCACCACCACCATAAGTTGGACGGGGAGGGGGTCCTCCTCCTCCTCCTCCTCCTCCTCGCCTTCCTCCTCCTCCTGCTCCACCTCCTCCTCCTCCTCCTCCACTCCTCCTCTTTGTCCTCCTCCTCCTCGTCCTCCTCCTCCTCCTCCCACCCTCCAACTAGTGGTAGTGGTGGTGGAAAACAGGCTCATCACCTGATCCTTCCTCCTCATTTTGCCCCACGCTCCCTCACCCATTCTTCCTCCTACATGCTTCGAATACGCGAGGCTGTAGGCAGCCATGTGAGTATGCTCGTCTGTTGGCCCGACCCCCCCTTTGCAAGCAAGCGACTCTAGACACCATAGGGTCGTCCTAGTCATCTTGGGTAGGGGCGTGGGGGGGCAAAGGGACTTGCGCTCCACAAGTGCCCAAACACCTCATGTCGTGATCTTTGTTGCGATTCGAAGGGGTCTGGAATCTCCTTTCCCCCCAAGGCTGATGGAAAAAGGGGATACGCATAAGGTTTAGAACCACGACCCTCCAACTCAATCAGCCGTGACACGAGAAATGTATACACTGAAGACTCGTTGAACTATTTTGGAGATTTGCGACGTCTATTGCATTCCCTTGAATTGTTGGGGTCGCTCACAGTCCGGCGATTGAGCAATATCATAATCCAGTGCACGTAGCCATCGGTCGGAATAATTAGGTAGAAACATGAAGTAGGAAGGCGTTGGAAGAATATTGGGTCTCGCCCGCCCCCTCAGTAGGACGGAAAATGTGAAGCCACTCGATCCTTGAAGTAGGAAGGCACTGCAAGTATATTGGATCTAAAAACACATACTTCCAACGACTGGTGGGTACGACAAACGAGCGTGGGACAGCAACGGGAAGGGGGGGTAGAAGACAGCTGCATGCGATGTCGCGGTGCCTTCATGCGCCGGAGGCGCCTATATGCCAAGAAGAGCTGCGTAAAGCGCCCAGCGGAGGTGCGAAAACAGCTGCATGCAACATATCTCGGAACACCTCCCGTTTTCGAATCCCCCGCCATGCATTGAAGGCCTCCCAAATTTGATCCAGTACCGACCGTCCCAGCATTCCTATAGGTCTGCAACGGCATGTTCTTAGAACACAGGAGTGCTCTGATAACGAAAACGACGTTCTTGAAACACAAAATGGGTTGACTCACGCAAGACAGTCCCAGCCAGTAAAATTGAACATCTCGTGCAAACCCTGAGATATGTTTAGAACATCCTTATGTGGGCCATATCGCGATTCAAGAAACTCTGCCTCTGCTGAACAAATGCAGCCAGAACGCGTGGGGTTGGATGATCGCGCAAAATCGCCGATGCGTCGATGATGCATCGAAGATGCGTCGGCGACGCACCGACGTCGGCGCGAAGAAAATCGGAGTCCACGTCGACCCGCATCGCCGACGCTTCGGCGATGCGACGCGATCCTCCGGCCCCGTCTACTCGGACCCCTGTTGGGAGGCCTATAGGTTCTCTCGGGTCGGACAAGTAATGGGGCTCGTACAGCAGGGGGTTGGCGAATCAACCCACCTACGGCTGACTTTCCCGGCGCCCGCCGGCGTCGGACCGAGCAAAAAAGGCGCTCGGTGGCGGCGCCACAAAACCATCTGCGCGCAGCAAATGTCGAAATTATCCCTTTGCCCTATATGTTTCCCCGCTTCGGTGTCTGAGCCGACTCGTCCGACCGGGAGGCTGCTTTACTTCAGGTTCTGGTCGAGGCAACTCGCCTGGCGATATACGTATGGATGGGCCGGTGGGAATATATATATATATATATATATATATATATATATATATATATATATATAGAATCATTTTTTGGTACGCAGGCTCGCGGAGTAGGTCGCAAGCCGGGCAAAGCTAGGGCGGGCCGCGCCGCTGGTGGGGATATTTTTTGGTCTGCGGGCTCGTGGAACAAGTCGAAAACCGTCCGAACAGTAGCCGGGCCGCGACTAGGCAGCAAGAAAAGAGAGGGGCAAGCGAAGCGAGCGCGCGGGCAACCACTCAGAAGGAGGACCAGGAACAACACTCCCAACCCGGTGGCGTGGAAATCCCGGTGGCGACCATCAAGTAGGCGCAGCCAAAATGGTGCGGCGGCGCGACCATGAATACGCAGAAGACAAGCACCCGGTGTGAGTCGGCATAAGGCCCGACAGAAAAACGAGCAGGTCCGATAGACACGCCAGGACGACATCCGTGCCGCGGGTGGCACAACAGCATCGTGCCAACGCCGGAATGAGGAGGGGTCAGCCTCGTCACAGACAGGACCGCGAACGGCAGATCCTTTTGTATGTACACCCCTTGGCACAGGTCGACAGCGAACTCCATGTAGGAGAAAGCAGCCGACGGGCGCCCACAGCCCGAAGAGGACGGCAGCGTAGCGAGACCCCACGGAACCCAAACGGTCACCAGTGGAGGCTGACACCAAGCAGGAGCAGGCCAGGGGCCACCTGACCGCCCATCCCCAGTGTGGTCCTTGCATGGAATTCGAAGCGAGACCGTACGGAACACCCTCTGGGCACCGGTGGAAGCCGACACCAGCCAGGAGCAGGTCAGGGGCCACCTGACCGCCCATTCCCAGTGTGAACCTTGCATGGAATTCAGGCTGTCACAGCACCATCAGACAGCGGTATTGGCAACAACCCCAGCCGCGTGCGATACACCCGGTGAAACGAGGGACAGGAGGGGAACTGCACGCCAGGCACGGTTGGCAAACCGTTGTGGCAGCTAACCGCTGCGGCAATAGGAAGCAGGAGACACGAGCATCGGAGCCCACTGAACCATTTCGGCCATCAGCAGAGGGGGTGGGGGGGCGTCGGTTTAAGGCAGCCAGTAGGCACCGCACCACTCAGTCCTGGTGAAATACTTGATCCCAGGGCGGCTGGGTGTCCCCCAGGGTCGTGTTGCCAGTGGGTTGTGTTGGACGGTCAGAAGGGGTTCTTTCTGTCTTCGCCCGACCCCACACCCAGCGACTTGCGACGATCTTCGCACTCTTCCCGGTGGAAGCGACTGAGCGTCGCAGAGGCGATTGGAACCCGATGCGGCTGGGTGTTCCCAAAGGTGGTGCTGCCGGTGGGTTGTGTTGGACGATCGGCAAGGTCATCTCTGCATTATCCCTGCCCCTTCTCCTGTGGTTCGCGACCCGTTTCGCAACCAATTATCCTGGCAAAGGTGAACGACCATCGAACGAGGCAGCTGGGTGTTCCCAGAGGGGGTGTTGCCAGCGGGTTGTGTTGGACGATCGGCGAAGTCCTCTCCGTCTTCTCCCTGCCCCTCACCCTGCGACTCGCGACTATCCTCACATTCTTCCCGGTGGGGGCGACTGACCGTCGCAGAACCCGTTGGAATCCGAGGCGGTTGGGTGTGCCAAGCGGTCGCGTTGCCAGTGGGTTGTGTGGGACGGTCGGCAAGGTCCTCCCTGATTTTTTCCTGCCCCTCCTCCTGCGATTGCGTCCAGAATTCGCTCGGCGAGGGCGCCGAAACCAGCTGCACGCAGCAAATGTCGCAACCCCCCTTTGCCAAATGCCCCCCCTCTCGTGTCCGACCCGATTTTTCCGACCGGGACGAATGGTTTCCGGCTCTGGCCAGCTCACTGAAGTGAGCTGGCCAGAGCCGGAAACCATGGACCGGCGGGACGTAAAGGTGGGGTTTGGGCAGAGGTGGGGTTGGGAGGAAAACAAATCCAAACTGCCTCCGGAAGAGGGAAACGTGAGCACGAACCCCCGCATGGAGCGGGGAGGGGGGGGATGGGGGCGCGGAGAGGGCCCGGAAAGAAACATAGATGTGGTTTTCGCGCAAGCGGGATTCCCGTGCACACCCTTTCGGCCCAGCGCTGTTTGGAAAAGGCGGCGGAGGGAGGGGGCGGGATGCCATGCTCGTGAACTCTTACGTCGAAGCGTGGCAGAGTCGGCGACTACAATGGGTGCGGTTTGCGAAGGGTGCGGTTTGCCTCCCGTCAAGTCTGTCCCTCTCGCCCCCGGGAAACGGATGACACGGTCACTCAATGCGACCGAATCACATGACACTGTAGGTCCTGCTAGTACAGTGGACCACACATCGAAGATGCCATTGACAATGTCGCTCGGAACGACGACAATCAAGACATTGTTTCCCACAACGGCCCCGGAAAAGGCCGCCACAAAGCAAATCGCAGACTGCACCCCGGCGTAACCGCACCGATTCGAGCCGCCGACGGAGGCAGTCCGCACGCGCGGACAGGCACCCCGGGCTTCGGTGCTGCGACGCGTCCCGCATGCAAAGAGGGGGCCTCCTCCTCCTCCTCCTCCTCCTCCTCCTCCTCCTCCTCCTCCTCCTCCTCCTCCTCCTGGGGGGGGGGGAGAAGACGAGGAGCGGCCGCAGAGGCGGGGGGAGGGAGGAGGAGGCGCACGCACGCGGCGAGGCGGCGCGGGGGCGCGCGGCGCGGCCGAGCCGCAGGGCAGCCCGTGGCAGCGAGCGCGGGGCGGCGGCGCGGGCGCACCCAAAGGGAGGCCATGCTGGTAAACTTGCCTGCGTCTGAAATCAAGCGCCCTCCATCCCTCTCTTAGGGCGGCGAGATCTATACATATCCACTGCTCCCTGGCCAGGCCCAGCCTGAACCCAGCAGCGGTGCATACGCCACGCCCTCCTGGCTTGGCCAGGAGGGCGTATACACAGCTCGTGAGCTCAGGATGGGCCTGGCCGGGGAGCAGTGGATATGTATAGACCTCGCCGCCCGCTCTTTGCCTGGGGGGGGGCGAGGGGTAACATGAGATACAGGCTCGGAGGTCCGCGCGGATTCTTCGGATCCGCGCAGACGCAGGCAAATTTACTGGCGGTGGCCTCCCTTGGGTGCGCCCGCGACGCCGCCCAGCGCTCGCTCCCCTATTGTTGTCATGTTTACGTAGTCGGTCGTTCCCCTGGGGAACATCCTGGGGGGGCACCCTGAGGGGCGCGCGGGGACCTCGGTAGAGTCCTCCCGCGCCCCGAGGAGGCCCGACGAGGACAGTGTCGTGACCCCAGGCCTCAACGGTGCTGATCGCAAACCACAACCCGGCGTAACCATACCCTACGTAGTCGCCGACCTATTGTCGTCTGACCCCACTCGTCCGACCCGATCCCCTCCTGCCGCGACTCCCGCCTGCCCTTTCTCGCCAGGGCGGGCCCGCGGGGAGGGGAGCGCCAGGCGCCACTCGAATTAGCCACTGGAGTGAAGTCGGGAGTGTCCCTCAGCAGGAGGAATAGATTCAGAAATGGCCACACAATAATCAGGGGATGATTTGTCCTACTATCTTTTTAACATTTTTGGGGTATTTTGTCCGCAATCCGCCTGGAAAGGGGGACCTGCCCGACCTAACACTGGAGCCCCCCTACACCCTGCGAAATGCTTAAGAAATCATGGGTTAAGAAATTCATAGTCTCAGAACTTGAGTAGAAGCCCAGCATTTCCATCGAAATCTTAGGATGTACATGGAAACATTAAGAATAATCGAGACTCTGGCCGAAAACTTGGGTTTTCTTAACCATCGCCTAAGGTGTACGCTGCCTGGCGTGCGCCGCGGGCCGGCGGGGAGCGCGGGGGCCAAGAACACCCGCAGGCAGCCGGGCGCTCCTGAGGCCCAGGCCAAGGGACCCCCTCTCGGGTCGGGCGAAAGGAAAGGGGGGGATAGCAAAGGGGGGGATTGAGAATCAGCTCACGTAGCTGATTTTCCCCGCGCCTCCCGGCGCCGCAGGCGGCTATGTATCGAGGAATGGGCCCCTCGGTGAGGCCGAAACCAGCTGCATGCAGCAGATTTCGTAACCCTCCCTTTCCAAATCCCCCCCTTTCGCCCGACCCGACCCTCTGAGGTGCGGGCGTCGAGGTGTCGTGCTTGCAGGGGGCGCTTTCGCGCGGCTTCGGGGCCCCGGACCCTCACGGATCGGTGCGGCTCGAAGGGTGCCCCAGGCAGATAATTGGGGGTCCAAGGCTCTGGTCGGGTATTGAACGAGGATCTGGCAGCGTTCGGAGGCATCTACTGGGAGGTCTTCGTCGGGAGGGGTAGGACGGATGAAGCCCCACTGGGGGGCTGCTACGCTGGATTAGGCCGCGGATTCAGTGGGGCTGAGCCGGATTGAGCGGGATTGGACCAGACTAAGCGGGATTGAGCCGGATGAAGCCAGACTTCGGACCAGGGCAAAGTCAGAATTTGACCTCCCAGGAGTTGCATCCGAAACATCGTGTTCGCAACGTCGACTCGCAGGGTCCGGCGGGCAGGTTCCAGGAAGCCCGACCCTCCTCCGCGACTTCGGCCTGGCCTCGGCCACGAAGAAGTTTCCCGACTTCTATTTCGAAGGAACGGCCCGCACACCAGAGCCACTCCCTGAGCCAACAGCGGTCCTTCTTTCAACGCCTTGCCTGTACCCATGGGGGGGGAGGTCGAGACTTCTGGGGCCCCACGGGTTGAACAAGTCATCGTTTCGACGGATGCTGGCGCACGCCGCGAGGCGCTCCTCGCACAACTGGGAAGGCAAGGCCCTCAGTGGGGGGGAAGAGGGAGGCAGTGAGGAGGAACAAGAAGGCCCCTCGAAGAAGGAAGAAGGGTCCTCGAAGAAAGTGGGGGGATGGAGGTCCTCCGAGGGGGCGGGGGGGAAGAAGGGAGGCAGTGAGGAGGAGGAGGAGGAGGAGCAGGAGGAAGAGGAGGAGGAGGAGGAGGAATGTCCTCGAGGATGGCGGGAAAAAAGAAGACCCTTTCGGGAAACAGTTGGGAGAACAGAAGGCCCTCGAGCGAGGCCCTCGATGGGGAAGGAGGAGCAGGAACGCTCTCGAGGAGGGAAGGACCTGGAGGGGAGGGGGAAATGCCCCCTGTGGAATGAGGGAGACTGAGCCGGGAGGAGCGACACCCTCCGATTGTCTGCGTCGCGAAAACAACATCCTGGACGAGCGTTTTGGCTTTGATCTCAATCTCAGGGATGCTCGCTGATTGATTCGATGCGAGAAGTCGGGCGCACAGGTGGGGCCGAGGGCGAATGTCCGGATGGTCTACAATGTTGTGAGGTTGGTTCGCGGCGCGGGACCTCGCGGGAGGGAGAGAAAGGGATAGAGAGAAAGAGAGAACAAACAAAGCACAGAAACGCAACAACAAACAAAAACGTGTCAGGGGACCTTGTCTGTCCCATCGCGCAACAATCCGCGTCAAATCCACGTCAAATTCCGCGTCAATCAGCGTCGAATTCTATGCCGAAGCCACTTCGAATTCCATTCGAACCCGCATCGAATTCGACGTCGAAATCCATATCGAGCCCGCGTCGAATCATTGCCGATCCGCGCCGAACCCTCGTCGAACGCCGAGCCCAATATCGATATCACGTCGGACACGCGTCGAAAACAGTCCACCGCCGCGCAAAATACCGCGTCGGAGGCAAGAGATATCCCGAACCTTCGGGGCAGACGAGCTCCCTCGTACACGGTCGGAAGATGTTGCTTAGCGTGTCGCGGCGGCGGCCGCAGCGACACGCTATGCCGGGCGGGCGGATAGCGTGTCGCTCCGCTCAGCGGGGCTGGAGGCTGAGAACAGCTCGGGTCGTTGACGCTTGGAAATGGCGACATGGATAGCGTGTCGCACCGAATCGTGGTGGGCCAGAACCGGCGGAGCGACACGCTAAGCCAAATTCCTGACCGTACGGGCAGGTGCATGGGGCATCATGCGGGAGGTGAGGGCGATAAGGAAGAATCACCTCACTCTGGGGGCCTTGAAGCTGTCACCAGTGCCAATACAGCTGCTTGCCTCCACCAGAGTAGATGACACCGGAGTCTGGTGCTGGTGGCGAACGATCGGCCTCCCAGGGAGCCCGAATCATACCATAATCACCGAGCTCAGGATGATCTCCCCTCGGTGGAGGTGGCCCCGAAAACGGGTGATGGTGCCGACCTCTGAGACTCCAATCCCTGCGCAGACGTAGATCTGTGGCTAGAGTTAGCTCGGGCGTGTCCCCCTACAGGTTTTTTTTTCTCCGAAAAATGAAAACACCTAACAAATACTCCAGAATGCTCAAAAATAATACAGAAATCGTCCCCCGACTATTTTCTAGCTACTTCCCACATCCAAAGTGGTGTTCTTGTTTTCTCTGGACACCCTCCGCGCAGGAACCTCACCTCCCTCCCACCTCCGCCTCATTCACGCATTCACCCCGTCATCGGTCATTATCACAATCGGTCATCAGCATCACCAGGGGCCCCCCAATCGCCAAACGATCGGTCCAAAACGCCTTCACGCCCTCCAGACTGCCAAGGAGGCCTCCAAGAGCACTCCCGGAGAGAGCCCTAAGGATTTGAACGTTCTCGCTGTTTCCGCTTCCCGCCGCTCCAAGATGGCCCAAGAGGCCCCCAAGATCATCCGAAGACGGCCCAAGAGGCCTCCAAGAGGGCTCCAAAACCGCCCAAGAGGACCCCAAGACAGCCCAAAACGCATCCAAGACTGCCCAAGAAGCCCCAAAGACGGCTGCAAGAGCGTGCCCAGACGGGGGTTCCGAACGGACATTGCGAGCCCTCAGCCCCGAGATGCTCCCAGAGGCCCCAAGAGGTCCCCAAGAGGCCCCAAGAGATCCACAAGAGGTCCCCAGGAAGCCCGAAGAGGCCCCCAAGAGGCTCCCCAGAGGCCCCCAAGAGGCCCCCAAAAGGCCCCAAAATTCCTCCCAAGAGGCCCCCGATTGCCTGCCGAAGAGATCCCAAGAAGCATCCCTGAGGACTCTGGCCCACGTTAGCATCGTCATCGTCGCCGCCGTCGCCGCCGCCACCGTCGTCGTCGTCGTCGTCGTCGTCGTCGTCGTCGCTGTCGTCGTCGTCGTCGTCGTCGTCGTCGTCGTCGTCGTCGTCGTCGTCTCCCTTCAGGGTCGGCGGCACTGGCCGTAAGGCCTCCGTAATCCGCGCGGAACTCCAAAAGTCAGAGTGAGGGTTCCGAACGGTCTGACGCCATCCCTGGGTGCGCGGGTGAAGAAGTATTCCGTGGCCTGGATTATCCTTGTTTGCTGCTTGTCGTTTGTTGTTTGTTGAAATCTCACTTCTAAAGAATGGTTTGTGTTGATCCCCCCCTCCGGTGCACCCTACATTTTCAAGTGAAGTGCCCCTCCAAGGGCTCGTACCCTGCTTTCCAAAAGGGAGAGCCTTAAAAAAACCTTGACGCTCTGATTGCGCTCCCAGCCCCAACAATACAGCAAAAACGGTTCCCCCCTGATACCTCCGCACAAAGTATTCAATGTCGCGCTCCCGCGCGGGACGTCCTCACAATTGATCCAGGAATCGCTCTCTCGAGCAGAACATCCTTGCAATGTATTCATACGCCGCGCCAAAAACATGCCAGAGACACGACTTCCTTCGGAATCGCGCAGTCACCCGGGACTTCTTCGCGATTCATGCGGGACGGACGCGTCAATGACCCGTCCGCTCGATCTGGCCGCCTGGGCCCGCCCGCATGGCCGGCCCGTTAGAGCCCGCCCGCCAGATCCGCCCGTCTGGTTCTGCCATGTGCTATCTGCTCCTATTACCCTATCCTGCTAATTCTCGTGTGCTCCATCCTTTTCCCTTTCTATTGCTCCTACCTTATATCCTCTCTCGTTCTTTCTTCTTCTTCTTCTTCTACTTCTCTCTTGTTTTTCTCTCTCTCTCTCTCTCTCTCTATTTATATGTATATATATATGTATATCTTTCTCTCTCTTTTAGGGGCTGCGCCAACATCGGATGGGAGAGAAGGAAGATAATCACCCAACGGGGGTATAATCGATGACGAAAAAGGCGGGTATCGAGAATTTGGGGCACACGTAGAGAAAAGCGCGCGAACAGATAAGATCGAACCGTCTTCATATTAAAAATGCGGCTATTGTTGGTCCGCCCTCTGTTGCACCTCGTGACTTTTCAATTCACGTGCTTCTCTCCCGGCTCGCACCCGGTTCTAACAACAAATCCTTGAGCGTCAAATTGGGCTGCTGGCCCCCTAGAGGCAAAAACGACTCCCGCTTGCTACTCCCTTCAAATTCACTCAAAATCGCGCTCTCGCGCGGGACTTCTCACATGTTATCCAGGAGTGGCGCTCTCCCGTGGGACTTCCTCGTAATGTATCGAGACGCCGCGCCCTCGACACTCAGGAATTATGCTCTCGCTCTGGACTTCCTTATGGCAGCACGAAGCGCAATGGAATAAGCGCCGGACGCAATCAGGCACACTTCGACTGAGCTCCTTCGCAAAATCGTTGCAAGCATCCTTGCAAGCACCGCTTGCTGCGAAATCCGTTGCGCGCGAGCCGACAAGTTCGAATAACTCCACATCCTCCTTATGTTCCTCCTCCCTCTTCGTGAGTTCCGTCATTTGTATCCTTCCTCCTCGCCCTACAATTTCTCCATTTTGTCCTCCTCCTCGACCTCCTCCTCTTCCTCCTCCTCTTCCTCCTCGTAATCCTCTCCTCTTCTCATCTCCTCTTCTCTCCTCTTCTCTCCTCTTCTCTCCACTCATCTCTCCTCTTATCCTCCTTGTCTTGCCTCGCCATATCAGTTCGCCTCCGCGGGGGCGGGCGGGGGCAGGGGGAGAGGAAAAGGAGAGAAAGGGGACGGGCTGGAGGAGGAAGGGAAAGGGAAGAAACCCTGGGGTGGGAGGGACACGGCTGGAAGTTGGGCCAGGCCAACCTCCAATCAACCTCACCCCACCCCGGCCTGACGCCCCTGAATTGCCCCTGTGTGTCGCCCAGGACGCCATTCGAAGATGACGGAGGCGGGGGCGAGAATGGAAAGGGGGAGAGGGAGGGTCCCAAGGGAACGAGGATGTGTCTCAGCCGCTGCGTGGAGACTCGGGCGCTTGACGCCAGCGTGGCTCAAAGGATATGATGCCGACAATTGTACCCAAACCACTGATTGTGTAACCTGTGGAACCTACACATCAAGCTCTGACACAACATCTCGGGCGTCGTCGATAGAACCGCGCACCGCGAGAGCCCGAAACTGCGATGCCCAAGCACCCTACCCCCATAGATGCGCAAAGAGTGAGAAAGGACAGAAGACGAGAAGGATGATGATGATGATGATGTAATAGAAACTTGAGAATGAGGAGTAGTCGAATAGGGGCACGTGAATACAATAGGCACCCGCCGGAGGTTGACGAAGGGAAGGGAGATGACAGCGCCTACGACTTCCAAGATAATCAGGACAGGGATGTGGCACGATCGCTTCCAATGGGAAAGCTTCTGAGCGAGCAACGACATATGTACATGTACGCCCTCCGCGATCTTGAATGCACGAACGTCCTCGTTCAAACGCCCCCCAAGGGAAGCTAACCGCGTACGTGTACATATGTTGCTGGCCTCTGAGCTTCGTACCAGTGTCGCGATGGTGAAAAAGTCACCTGCAACGAAAAGCCCGCCCCCGGCCAAGCCAACCCCCAAGCACACGGCCGACCCTCCCGAAGAGACGAAGCGGGTGCGCATCGAGTGTGTCGGACCTACACGTGCAACGGCACGCGAGCAGAAATGACCCAACCGCCCTGATCCCCCACGCGACCCGCCCACCCCCGCGTATTTGTTGGGCGTGGCTTAATGGGGGGGTCACAAATGGGGGGGTCAGAAAAGGTCCCCTTTCGTGCCCCTTTCGGGCCCCTCCGGAGCCCCAGGGGGCTCGTTTAGGTACCGTTTGGGTACCTTTTCGGACCACCCTCGCCGCCCCCCCATTTATGACCCCCCCCATTACGCAGCGCCCAAATTTGCAGGGTGCAGCGCTGCCCGGGTGTTCGGCTTGGCTGCGTCGGGCCCGGCGGGCTGCCAGGAGGCCGCGTGCGTGCCGCGGCCGGAGTTGTGGAGAGATGCGGTGGCTCGCGCCTCCTCCTCCTCCTCCTCCTCCTCCTCCTCCTCCTCCTCCTCCTCCTCCTCCTCCTACTCCTCCCCCACTTCCCTCCTCCTCCTCCTCCTCCTCCTCCTCCTCCTGCAGATACACATCGTCGTCCCCCACGCGACCCACCCGCGACCCACCCGCGACCCACCCCGCGACCCACCCCGCGACCCACCCCGCGAGCCGCCCCGCGCCCGCCCTGTCACTCTTGCCCGCAACTGCGGGGTGCTGGTCACGCCTTTCTTCATGCCGCGCTGTCCTCCTCGCATGGCGGGCCACCGTCGACCGGCAGCGCGGGACCTACGCGGGGGAGGAGGAAGGAGGGAGGAGGGAGGAGGGAGAAGGGAGGAGGGAGGAGGGAGGAGGGAGGAGGAGGAGGAGGAGGAGGAGGAGGAGGAGGAGGAGGAGAGGAGCAGGAGCAGGAGCAGGAGGAGGAGGAGGAGAAGGAGGAGGAGGAGGAGGAGGAGGAGGAGGGGAGGAGCAGAGGAGCAGGAGGAGCAGGAGGAGGAGGAGGAGAGGAGGAGGAGGAGGACCAGGAGGAGGAGGAGGAGGAGGAGAAGGAGGAGCGAGAGGAGGAGGAGGAGAGAGAGGAGGAGGAGGGAGGAGGAGGAGGAGGAGGAGGAGGAGGAGGAGGAGGAGGAGGAGGAGGAGGAGGGGAGGAGGAGGAGGAGGAGGAGGAGGAGGAGGAGGAGGAGGAGGTCACCGCGAGGGAGAAGCAACCTGCGCCCACTCGGATTGGACGACCGCCCGGCCAGCTCAGTGACCAGGCTGCGCGGCTGGCCTCCTCTCGCCCGGGGGCGCACCAGCTGGGACTCCTCGGCGAGCGCCGCCTGCAGGCGGGCCTCCGCGGCCAGGTCGACGAGCTGCGCTCGGCCGTGCCGATCAGCCAGGCCTCCCGCGGGCGAATCCGATCATGCGGTTTCCTCAGAGCGTCGACCCCCAAAAGTCTCGGCCCATTCCCAGGACCGGCTCATCGTCCCGAGTCGATTTTTTGACGGCCCCGAGGCCCGGTAAGGGCCCCCAGGACGCCGAAAATCACGAAACACCTCCTGTTATAATTTTTTGCACTGCTCTAGGGGGTCTGGGAAGCGGGCGCCTCGAGCCCCTGCCCACCACCGCACGTGCTGCAATAGGGGGGCCAAGCGCTGCGCCACCGCCCCTCCCTCGCACAGAACAGCCCCAGCGGAGGAGGGCCGGTTGAACGACAGCGGCGGCTCTCCCACCGGCCCCACATGAACGCACGTTTTTGCACTCGCGGTCTACAGTGGGCGCTGTGGGGGCGGAGGGGGGGTGCTCGCGGACCTCCTTCTCGGGGCAAGGGTGCCAGAGGCACTGGGAGGAGAAGGAGAGGAGGAGGAGGAGGAGGAGGAGGAGGAGGAGGAGGAGGAGGAGGAGGAGGAGGAGGAGGAGGAGGAGGAGGAGGAGGAGGAGGAGGAGGATTTTTGCAGCAGCGCAGATGGCAGCCCTCATGTGACCTCGAGGCGGGGCGAAAACCTCGGGGCAAAATTCGCCGGCCCAACGGGCCAGAGGCGTGCTAAGATCTCCGGTAACTGGTTAAGAATTCTCTAGTTCGCGCGCGCGGGGCGGCCCCTGGGGGTCCCCGGACGAAAAGTACCCCGGCAAGGTCCTGAGAGAGTCCCGGGAGGAGTCCCCCAGAGCGCTCCAGGAGCGCTCCATGAGCGCACCAACAGGGCTCCGAGACGTCCCCGAGAGCCCCAAGAAAGGCCAAGAGGCCCCCAAGAGGCCCCCAAGATGGTACACGAGGGGTCCGACATGCCACAAGATCGCTCCAAGACGCCCAAGATAGCCCCCAGACGCCCCAAGAGGCCTCCCAGAGCACTCCCAAGAGGGCCCCCGGAGGCAAAATTCATTGTTTTTCCTTAGGTTTTTGACAGATTTTGGAGCTTCCACCTTTTCGGTTCCCGACGCCCCAAGACGGCCCCAGAGGCCCCCAAGATCGCCCCAAGAGGGCCCAAGAGGCCCCCAAGAGGGCCCCAAGATGGCCCAAGAGGGCTCGAAGACGGCCCAAGAAGCCTCCAAGACGGTCCAAGAGGGCCCCAAGAACACCCCCAAAGGGGCCCCAGAGAGGGAACACGAAACAAAATTTCGCGCCCTCGGCCCTAAGAAGCCCCTACGAGGCCCCAAGAGGCCCCTAAGAGGCCCCAAGAGGCCCCCACGAGGCCCTCAGGAGGCCCCCAAGAGTCCCCCAAGCGGCCCCAGGAGGCCCCCCAAATGCCCCCCCGAGCGCCCCAGGAGTCCCCCAAGCGGCCCCAGGAACCCCCAAAGCGCCGCATTGACACCAGGCCATCGGGCAAACGGCAGACATGAGACCGTATGGGCCGGCGGAATGAGCGAAGCGATTCAATAAAAGTCGGACTCGTGCGCATTGGCAAGCCAACGTCAGAATCAACAAGAGAGATCCTGGCCAGCACAACGTCGGCAACGAGCACAATCAAATGGAGTTCGGTCGCGGCGCGCTCGAGCTCGCGGCCGCGAGCAAGCGCTGGGCCACGGCTGCCCTGCGCTGCTCGCGTGCATCCTCCACCTCCGAGGCCGAGAGGGGGAAAGGCTCGACCGAGGGAGTGGGGACCTCCTCCTCCTTGCACCACGGCCCCACGGAGACCGTGACTCCGCTCCTCTTGGGTTGGGACCTCGCACAAATCAGCTTCCAAGCGTACCTGCGCCCCTGGGCCCCGGCAGCGGGGAAAGGTGAACACTGTTGGCGCAATCCACGTACCTGGCCACCGCCAGTGTAGTTCTTGCACCGCAGACAAATGAAAACAAAACTATTGTCGCTGGCGCCCAGGAACAGCATTCTGTGCCCCAAACTCGCAAAAACTGGAGCATCCATGCCAAGAATTCCGACACCAGGGCCTCCTTTGCAGAGGCTGGCGGTTGGCTCGTCGGAAGACCGCGAGCCACGAAAACAACGTGAACACTGCCAGAACCTGCCAGTCCACGCCCAGGCATGTCTCGGACCCAGCCCTTCGCTCCGCTGAGCTGGCACGGGGGTCCGCTCCACACTCGGACCGAGATCAAGGCGAGGCCACAGCGGCATCAATTTAGCAGCAAGGAGCCCCACAGCTCCTGCCACAGCCAAAGAACGCTCCACTTCTTCTGCCTGCTCCACGTCAGGCTGGGGATGCAATATCAGGGCCCTCTTGGCCGAAAAATCAACAGCGTGGTTACCTTCGCGCAGGTAGCGTTCCCAGCTATCTTCGGCCCCGTCAACGTCGAGACGAGCCTTGACTTTGTGCACACTGCACTGCTGGGAGAACGATCCGCAAAACTGGGCAACCCCAGCGTAAGCACGCTTGGGGGAGCACTGCTCGGCCCACGGCAGACCACGGAAGTCTACACAGGCCTTGCACTCCACAAACAATTCGCACGGACCAGTAGACCATTGCAGCGCTATGGAATATGCGTGAAACTCGGCCGCCTGAGGAGTCAGCGGGCAAGGCGGCCGAACGGGCCCACGGACGCGCACAAGCTCGAGACCAGTGTCACGCTGCCAGAGGGAGAAGGCCCAACCAACTCTGTCCAACTCGAAAACAACATTCTTACTGCAAGAACCGTCCGCGGAAATCTCTCCTGAGAAAACATTGCCAACGGCAGCGTCGACACTCGGCGTATTGACCCACTCAATCTCTATACCTCCCGACTGCAAAGGCCGAGGGAAATGCCCCGATGGGTGCAAGAAGACGCCGGAGCACGCGAGGGCGTCGCCCGCCTCCCCCGCCCACCTCCTAACCTTGACCTTAACCAAGTCCTCCCTTTCGGCCTCCACAGCCGCGCACTGCCACAATCGATGCCTAAGTGTGTCAGGAGCGTCGAAGCACAGCGGGCACTGCACGCAGGAGAGGACATAATCTAAGTCAGCTGCGCGCTGCCTAGTGTATATGGCATTGCAAAACAGGGCCTTCACACAACCCTTTTGGAAGGGAGCGAGCCGAGAGCTCTGGAGCCAACGCAAGATTCCCTCGACGCAAGCCCGCCCAGGCAAACCAAGTTTGGCCCCCAGGTCCCACTCCAAAACCCTGATCACAGCCTTCTTTAAAAGCGTTTTGAGGAGCTGAGACGAGACTGAGGTCAGCGCAGTCTTATCACCTTGGTCTGTCGAAATAGTGGCACAAGAATACACGGGCCAAGAAATTCTCTCGCACGGCTTCCTTGCAACAGAGACGGGGCCCGAAGCGCTTTTGCAGAGGACCGACTCCCCACGGAAATCCGCGCCCCAAGCCTCTCTGAGCTCAGGAAGAGGCACAACAAAATAATACAAAGCATTGTGGGGAATCCAAACTTCCGTGGCCCATCGGACAATCGGCTCCACCGCCGCAAGCCAGCAGGGCCCCTGGCATGCCAGAAGCAAACGCGTGAGAGATCGGCCCTTGGCCGACGGTTGAAGAACAGAAGCCGCCTGCCGACGGAAATTCAACAGCTCGAAATCCGTGGCCCCGCGGATGTCGGCCCCAAAAAAGCTACTGGTCATAGATCCCGAAGCAAAAGCCCGACGAGCAAAACGGCCCCCGACAATCGGGCGAAGGCGGGCAAGCCTCCCACAAGAAGCCCTCGCGTTCTTCCCCCTGGGCTTAGCTTTGCTGGATCGGCCCTGTCGCCGGCGCGGCCTGCCTGCAGCATCATCAACACCTAAGTTGGCAGCGCCGGGCACGAGCGGGCCAGCCGAGCCGCCGAGGCGCGCGCCGAGCTTCTGCCCCGGCAGCTTCGAAGCAGCAGTGAGGGGCCGTTTGCCAGGATCGCCAGACACAATCGCGCCGACCTCCTCCGAGAGAATTCTGTGGAGGGATCTCACAGCAGGCGGGAGGTCGGCGAGAATGTACCCCGACGATCCCGTGGCAGACGATCCAGAATCGTCAGTGCACAGCTCGAAATAAACTTGGTGCGGCAGCACCAGACGGTCCAGAGAGCCAATGGCATGCACTCGAATGAGAGTAGTGGCGAACCCGCAGCCCGCGATGATGCCCCTCGCGGCCCAGAAGGGCCCATCCGTGAATCCCGCCAATCTGAACCATCTGCTCTGCATGTTCATGCAGATCGCAACTCTACCGATCGCCAACGGAAAATCGAACTGCTTGCGCCTAAACAAAAGCTTCCGAAGGTCGATCGTTTCATAGTGCTTGTGAAGATCGAGCAAAGCCGTGGCCGCCTGCCCTTTGTCCATGACGCTGGATTCGGCACGAAGCGACTGGCGCCAAACCACGCGCTGGGCCCCCTCAAAAGGCCCCGCCGAGAAGTACGCCCGAGGGTGGGCGCGCTCCCACTGCTTGCAAATGGGGCGGCGGACACGGCCGTGGGCCCGATACAACGCACAAAAGGTACCTATTGGTCGAAACCCGACCGTCGCTTCGGGGATTAACGCAAGCAGAACAATGGCAACTTGACTGGGCAGAAAGGCAGCCATCTCCATGACAGCGAAAATGCGAATCAGCCCTTCCAAGGTAGAACCACCCATCATGTTAAAATGCCGCATGTGGAAACCGCCCGTAACAACCGAGGCGTTATCCTTGAATCCTTTTTTGAGAATGCTCGGACAGCCTCGACAGGCGCAAGAGGGAGCTCAACGTCCAAAACATCATGGGATAACCAATCCTGGCTCCTCTCATCCCCCAAAGATCAGCTAACTTCCGACTCTCGGCCTGGAGGAGCGACAGAGGATCACAGACAATCTCCTTCTCCGTGGAAAGGGTAGTGGTCGGGTGCCACTTGGTGGCCCCTTTGGCAACCATGTGCACTCTCCTGGCCCCCCTGCCCCGCCTGGAAAGGACCCACCCCCTGAAACCCCATCGCCCCCCCCCCCCCCCCCCTGCGAGCCGGAGCCTCCAGCGCAGCCGCAGCCGCCTGGCATTCAGAGTGCAAAGCCTAGGCCTTGGCCAGCCACGGCTCCGAGGCCGTCTCGCGCATGGGCAACTCCAGGAAAAAAGCCCCCAGCCTATCCTTAAAAACAACCCGGGCTCCCAAGGCCGCGACGAGATGAACGGGGGCCTGCTGCAGGGAGGCCGAGATCCTGCACAGGCCCTTCTCGTCCTCAGCATTCCAGTGTTTTAAACAGTCACCGTAGATCCTACCAAGCCACCCGCGCGCAAAACGCCCCGGCGCCTCGGGCTCGGGGGGGCTGGGCAAAATAAGCTTCCAAACCAACTCGGGGGGGCGCCCCCTCATGCCGAACCTCGGGGGCGTGGCCCCCGCGGCCGCAGCCACCTCCTTTTCCGCGACGTCAGCCCAGAGCTTGCACGCCCTATCAAGACCCCCCTGGCCCCTGAAAAGCCCCCACTCCTCGCAGCTCCTCGGCGGCCCTCGAGCACCCCAGGGAGGGCGCTGGCGTGGGGGGGCGTCGGAGGCTGCCAAAAGGCCAAAGATTTCAATCTCCCCACCTGGGGTGCAACTTCACACGCACGGGGCAGCGCGGGGACAGACTAGACTCTCGCACGGCCGCGACGGCAGCAACCCCCTTCGCAATCCCCGCGCTGGCCAAGAAAAAATCAAACTGCTTCAGGCCAGCAGAGGATCGACAGGTGTGCCCCCCCGTGGCCAAGAGGGTCAAGTTTCTGGCCTCCTGAGCTCCCGACCCCAACACCGCGACAGGTTCCACGTTGAAATCGCCCCCGACAAAAAAAAAACTCCAACTCGCGGGCATCCCCCAGAGAGCAGGCGTCAGAGAGCAGGGAGAGGTTTCGGTCCGAGAGGCCCTCACAATCGTGAACATACGCCGAGATCATGAGGAGAGGCCCAGCACCAGGAAGCTCGACAATGGCAGCGACAACACGAGCCCGAACAACTTCGTGGCCAGACAGAGGAGCACGTAGCCCAAAGGCACTTCGCACCAAAATGGCTGTGCCCCCCGACGGCCAACCACCAGAACCAGTCGCAGCCGCCGTCCACAGGGACTTCCAGCCGTTCCTAGTCGCCCAACTCGAGGCAGACGGAATCTGACATTCGAACTGCTTGCGTTCTTGGAGGAGTACCACATGAGCTGTAGTCTTCTCCAACCACGCCTGGCCCGACCCCCGGCCAGACACGTTACAGGTCTCGATGACCGGGCAAAAAACTGCCCGTGGGAAACGAAGAAACATCGATGGGCTCAGTCAGAGCCTGGCTCCTGGACACAAAACCCGAGGCCAGAGAGGTGACTGTTTCCTCTGGCCTCGGCGGGGCTCTCAGGGGCGCTCTATAGGTGCTCGGAGAAACCCCGAGGGGCACGATCCGATCGGCCCTGGCCAGGGCGCGTCGAATCGCTCGAAGAAAGAAGCCCCTGGAGCACGAATTTGGAGCCGAGCAAATCACGGCCCAGGCGCGGGGGGCTAGCGCATCCCTCCATGGCCCGGACAGCCCAGAAATTAAAGAGGAGCTTGAGTAGCCCCATCAGGAGAAGAAGGAGAGGCCACTGGAGCCAGCGGCGCTGTCGCCTGGATCGCAATGGCCTGTGCACGCGCAAGCAGATCACTCCGCTCAGTGGCTGGTTCACCTTCTGGTCCGTCGAGACGCGCATCACCATCAGGACCGTCGTCGCCACCAGCGGGCAGGTCGGCAGGACCATGGGCGGCAGGAGCGCCATCGGCAGGGGCAGCGGCGCCACCGCCCGCCTCGGCAGACGCCACAGGGCCACCGACAAGCCCGACACCAGCAGCTCCCTTGCGACGTTTACCCGCCAGACGGGCCACTTCCTCCTTCTGCCTCTTCTCCAGCTGCTGAAACGTTTCCATGGCCGAGCCGAACATCGCCTTGACGGTCTCCTGCAGCTCGACCTGCAGAAGAGTGCGCCGATCCGTAAAGTCATTGCGATCCCCCGCCGTGAGATCGCACGCCGACGCGTCGAGGCTCGCGAACGCGATATTGATGCCCCCCCCGCCAACATGGGCTCGATCGAGAGACCAGGGGCAGCGCTGGGAGGCACGGGCGTCTTGGGCGCCACCGAAGAATGTAACTCATCAGCCAGCTCCTTTTGCTTCTTCTCAGCATCGCGGAGCTCCGCAGACAGGGGCGCGACGCGGCCCCTGTGCTCCTCGAGCTGCGCAGCCGTCGCCTCGAAGGTATTGACCGCTTGGGACCGTCGCCCCTGCAGCGCGCGCATGTCGTGGAAGGCCCTGTTGACCTGCACCTGCAGCGGGGGGTCAGGCCGCTGGCCGGCAATCTGACGATGCTGACCACCGCCAGGCATGAACAGAGGACCAAGACGAACAGGAAGAGGAGCTTGCCCAGCGGCAGGAGCGGTCCAATGCCCCTGTGCCACGGGGTTGGCCCAAACCCCGCCAGGGACGCGAGGTGGCCCGCTGCTCGGCGTAGGCCTCTGCGCCCAGCAGACCTTACACTGCTGCCAGGCTCCTGTGTTCTTCTTGCATCCACACGACGGGCGCTGCCACTTGCCTCCCGAAGGTGCTTGCGGCTGCTGTCCTCCTCCTGACCCGTAATGAAAGTTCTGAGGTCACCACGGTACTTGTCCCCATCCACTGGCTGAGAAGCTGGCGTGCGGGGCGGCAGGCGCCATGGCAGCAGTAGCTTGATCGTGCCCCAGCGTTAACCACCGACCTGGCGGGTCGGCGGCTCTCAAGCGAACACAAAAATGGTACACCCCTGGGAGTGGTGGACAAAACTGCCAACAAAAAGACTCGAGCCAAAAGCACTTGAAAGAGGAGGAGGAGGATTAGGACGGGGAGGAGAAGGAGGAGGAGGAGGAGGAGGAGGAGGAGGAGGAGGAGGAGGATTCGATTCGATTCGATTCGAAAGCACTTGGGGCCGATCCACCGATCTGATGTCTCCCGCACGCCCGTCCAGCGCGTGCCTGCAATATGGAGGCTGAAGCAGCAGCGTCCAAAAAAGCAACCTTGCAACAGCATAGAATTTTCGAACCCTGTGCGGCGAAACTCGCCAACCTCTCAGTTCCTTCAGATCGTGACCCTGCGGCGGTCGCATAACCGCTAGGCCGCGGGGAACGCTTCGGCGAGGAAGGCCCCGCAGCGATCCCGCTGGCACTAGCAGCGCTCTCAGGATTGATTGCCATTCCCACCGTCCCCCCGCTCACGACGACGACGGCTCCCCCCCTTCCCCTTCCCAGTCGAGAGCGCCACTAAAAAAATTTGCCTGGATGGCGCGGCCTGTGTCACCAGGCCTCTCTCGAGCAGCTCCCTAAAACGCACACTGTCTCTGAATGGCACCGGCACGCTCATTAGCCTCGACGCTGCAGCATGTTTGTGATCTGCCTCTCCAGCGGGCCCTTCGGAGCGGATGCGACGAGCTGCGTTGCCTTCAGGTCCGTCGAAACCGCCTCTAGGAACACGTTCACTGCGGCGCTGAGCGGGTTTGGCCCCAGTGCGAACTGCATCCTGACCTTGCCCTCCATCTTCTTTGATCCTGGCCCGCGCGGCGCCCGCACAGTGAAGTGGCGTATCATCGAGCCCATGTACTGCGGCGACTTCTCCTTCAGGTGCATGTTGAAATGGAGAAGGAGGAGGAGAAGGAGGAGGAGGAGGAGGAGGAGGAGGAGGGGGGGAGGAGGAGGAGGAGGAGGAGGAGGAGGAGGAGGAGGAGGAGGAGGAGGAGGAGGAGGAGGAGGGGAGGAAGAGGAGGAGGAGGAGGTGGATGAGGAGAGGAGGAGAAAGGAAGAGGAGGAGGAGGAGGAGGAGGAGGAAGAGGAGGAGGCGGTTTTAGAAGGGATGAAGATCGAAGCAATAGAACCAGCGGGAACCAACATGTTTTTAGGCAGGGCGCTTTCGCTTCTGGCCGCCCACGACGCTGAGCTGACGCACCGGCAGAAGAGGGCGTGGGCTAAGTTCGGCACCTTTAGGCAAGAACTGACGGACACAGCAGTGCCGATCGATCTTCGGATGAAGTTTGTCCATTCCGTGGTAAACCCGACAAAGCTGTATGGTTGCGGCAGCTGGGTAATAACAGCGGAACGAGGCTCAAAACTGAAAAGGGCACAGCTCAAAAAGGGCCCGGGCTATATTGGGACGGGGGCGCGTGTACAAGCAGGACAGGGACGTGGAGACATGGGTCGATTGGGTACAGCGTGTGACAACGGAGGCACGTAACTTGATGGAGAAACACCACGTGCCCTGCTGGGCAGAGGAGCCCCGATCCCGACTGCAGAGTTGGAGCGAGAGAGTCAATGGCATGAGATACAACCGGTGGGCCCAGCGAGTCCACGACTGGATACCTGACGGGCGTCGAGCCCGCGGGCGCCCTCTGACAAAATGGTCTGGCCAATTCCCGCTGATCCCGTACGGGCACGTAGCCGCGCTCGCAGCTCGTTCTCAGCGACCGTTCCGTTTCCGTTCCGATCAGAAGCGGATTGGGAAAAAAAATACGCCATGCTCCCATGCTTTGCTGCCGACGGAACCGCCTCCGCCGCCACTGGGACCCGACGCAACGGAAAATACAACATCGTAGAAATCTCGCATCGGAACGCTGGACCCACCTTTCTGCGGGCCCATGACATTTGGACTCAACTTTGCGCCTTTAGACATCGCGCCCGGAACTTTTGGATTCGCCTCTACGCCCAAAAATCGCGCCCCTTTCTCGCGCCGGATCGATCTGTGAGGGCCCCGGGCCCCGAGCCCCGAAAAATGGCGAAACCGCCCGGCGCAAACAAACAAAAAAACAGGATCGCAGAACCCCCCGAAATCCGGGCGTCGCAATTTATCCGAGCCGGGCGTTTTCGCCCGGATTCGGGCCCCAGGACCATCACATATCGACCTGGCTCGAAGGATGATGCAGCAACTGGGGCTTGGTGGCGTTCTAATTTTGCGCGCCTTCGGTGGGGTATCATGGAATTTGGTTTGTTGCGGGAGCGGCGACAGTCAGTCGTGTTCGGGTCGAAGCACTTCCGCTGACCGAACGGATGCCGCATATCGCCCGCTCAAGAGCCTAGTGAACAAATGCTGCCTCGTCGACAACCCTCGTTTGAGCCAATTTCAAGAACCTCTGACTCGGCGTGTTTAGCTTGTGGGCAACGACCTCAGCCCTATGAGAAACATCTTAAGTCCAATGTTTGTCGCACGCTCTACAACACGCGACACGCGACTAGAGGCAAGGGCGAGACAGGGCGCCCCTCTTTCTGTCGAACCGATGCGGGCCTGCGGGCAGGGCGGGCTGGACGAAAGTGGGCCGCAGCAAAGGGGGAATTTGCCAAGCAGCTCACATCGCCGATTTTCCAAGCACCCCATGTCGCCGAAAGCGGCCATGTCGAGGACTGGCCCTTCGGCGGGGCGATCGAAACCAGCTGCGCGCAGCAAGCTTCGCTCTCCCCCCCTTTCCTTCCCAGTCTTATCGCTCGACCCGAACAAGGCGGGCAGTCCTCCCCCCTTCTGTCGCCGTCGTCGCCGCCGTCCCCCGCCCTGCGCGCGCCCGTTTCCAGCGGCCGCTTTCTTCGTGGTTCGGGCCTGAGTGTGTTTCGCCACGGCGGAAGCGTGCCTTGAAGAAAGCGGGCTCCGGACCCCAGAGGTCGCCCTCGGTCGTTTTTCGGCCTCGCGGCCCGCCAATAGCCGTAGAGGGAGGTCCGCCGAAGGCCTTAGCGGAAGCCCGCCGGGGCCCGGAAGCGGGTCGTCCCTCACCCTCTTGCCCCTCCTTGCCGCCCCTGGCCCCTCCTCCTCCTCCTCCTCCTCCTCATCCGCCTCCTCCTCTTCCTCCTCCTCCTCCTCCTCCCTCCTCCTCCTCCTCCTCCTCCTCCTCCTCCTCCTCCTCCTCCTCCTCCTCCTCCTCCTCCTCATCATCATCATCATCATCATCATTACCATCCTCCTCCAATTCGTTCTCCTCCTTCTCCTCCTCCTCCTCTTCCTCCCCTCCCCGCCTCCTCCTCCTCCTCCGCCCCTTTCTCCTCCTCCTGCTCCCCGTCCTCGTCCTCGCCCTCCTCCTCCTCCTCCTCCTTCTCCCTCTCCTCCTCCTCTTCCTTGTCCTCCTCCTTCTTCTCCTTCTCCTCCCTCGCCTCCTCTCTCCTCCTCACCCCTGGCGCGTGTGATTAAAAAGTATCGGGCCCCGCGGGGTCTATTCATCAGCCCGGGGGGGGTCCAGCCATGTATTAATCACAAGCGAACATTCGGCGAGTGTGGGAGGCATGGAGCATCGGACGAGGACCACCCCCGCCGCCTCATCCTGACTGGTAGCCCCTCTCAAGCTTCTTGATGATACCACTCCTGCGCCTGCTCTTTCTGATAAATTATCATCCTCATTGCTCACCCAAGGCCGCGCTGACAGCGTGATTGGTTAACGATGCGGTTGAGAATCTGGATGTTACGACACCGAGCTCACGCAAAACAACATGTAGGACATCACGAAACACCTTTCCATGACATTCAGATATGCGAATGTATCGCACGAAAACGGCACGGCGAGTTGCAGGACAACGCGAACCACGCGTTCCTACACCTGGTTTGGCCAGGAACCACGCCTTCCTACAACTGGATGTCCTACTTCGCCGCTGGCTAACACACCGTTAGCGCGTCAACGGTCGCCAGCGTCTACCCCGTTCACCCTGCACGCCTGCTCGTGCTCACCATCATCACGCCCCCTCACTTCTCTCCCTCGACGTCATCGGCGTTGCCCGACCGTGGGCCTCGTCGTCACTGCTCACGGGCATCTTCCCTGCACCCCGGCTGACGCTCATCATCCCGCTCTCCCTCTGATCATCTCCCGCCTCGCCATCGGCGGACCTCTATCCGTGTCCGCGCCCTCGCGGTCTGGACTCTCAGGCTCGACGCCGCGGGTCCGCGGTCGCACGGGCACGTTCCGCGCGGGGGGCCATCGCGCAAAAAGGCGCACGCCCCGTATCCGCGGGGTCGCGGCCCCGCCCCGTATCCGCGGGGTCGCGGCCCTGGGGCCCGGCCCGCGAGGCCGCGGATAAGGATCTGCGTTTCTAGCTCAACCTTAGGTCGGGCATGTCCTCCTACAGGCAGGTTTTGGAGGAACAATAAAAACAAGTAAAATTATCCTAGTGCGACCCTACCTAGGACTTGGAGCATTTAGGAAAGCAACATCTACATCTACACAGACAGTTACATTTACATCTACGCCTGCATCTACATCTACATCAACATCAACATCTACATCTAACTGCAAGAGCACTGCAGGTCCGGCTGTGCGTTGCGTGTGCTTTGCTGTGCTGTTGCTGATGTTGATTTGCCTTTGTTTTGCTGATATGCTATGATGATGTGCTATGCTGCGCTATGCTATGCTATGCTATGCTGCGCTATGCTGCGCGATCCTGCGCTATGCTATGCTATTATATGCTAGGGTACGCTCGGCTGCGCTGTGTTATGCTAGGCTACGCTATGCTATGCTATGCTGCGCTATGCTATACTATGATATGCGATGCTGCGCTATGCTATGCTATGCTATGCTGCGCTATGATATGCTATACTATGCTAGGCTAGGCTATGATGCGCTGTACTATGCTATGCTAGACTATGAAATGATATGCTATGCTGCGCTATGTTATGTTATGATATGATATACTGCGTTATGTGATGCTAGGCTATGCTATACTATGCTACGCTGTGCTATGCTGTGCGATGCTGCGCTGTGCTATGCTAGGCAATGCTATGTTATGCTATGCTGCGCTATGCTATGCTATGATATGCGATGTTATGCAGAGCGATGCTATGAGATGCTATGCTTGGCTATGCTATGCTATGCTATGCTGTGCTAATGCTGCGCTGCGCTATGCTGCGCTGTGCTAAGCTAAGCTAAGCGATGCGAAGCTATACTAAGCTAATCTAAGCCAGGCTAGGTTGAGCTGAGCTAAGCTAAGCTAAGCTAACCTAAGCCAACCTATGCTAAACTAAGCTAAGCTAAGCTAAGATGAGATAAGCCAAGCTAAGCTAAGCTAAACTAAGCTAAGCTAAGCAAAGCTAGGCTAGGCAAGGCTAAGCTAAGCTAAGCTAAGATAAGATAAGCTAAGCTAGGCTAAGCTAAGCTAAGCTTAGCTAAGCTAAGCTGGGTGAACCCACGGGGCGCAACTGGGGGAACCGCGGGGTGGATACCGGAGGAACTGCCCGGGGCGCTTTCCACTGCCCGGCCGGCCCCTTTAAGATAGAGAGTAAGAACCCTTCTAGGCAAAGCCTAGGAAGGGAACAATATTCCAAAGAGAACAGAAAATAATCAAAAAAACGTCCCCGCACGATTTCTTGCCTATTTTGGAAAATGCCTCCCGTCGAAGGGACACGCCCGACTTGAGCTCAACCGCCGTCGTCGACTTTCCCCTCCTCCTGCCGCTCTTCCCAAGGCGAGGGATGGTCGGCCGAGTGGCGCCCGTGCCCTGCCAGCCATGGGTCGCACAGAAACATACTAGTACTATGTGTTCTCCTTGGAGGCGCGTGTCCGATCCGAACATATACTGTACCCATCGTGTAGCATATCCTTCCCCGAGCGGTGTGGCCAGAAAGCGCCCGCCGCGACACGCATACCACGAGATTCCTCGGTGCGCGCGTCGCCGCTGGGGAGGCGACGCACATACAGCACAAGCGTGTTGGGGCGACGCCGAAGCCACGCGCGCCGAGGCCCCCGCGGAGAGCGCGCGAGGCGCCGGGCGCGAGGGCGGTGCCGCGCAGGACGCCGCGGCAGAGAGCCCGCCCGCAGGCCTGCGGCGCGCAAGCGCCTCGGGGGTCCGCGGTCGTCGTCGTCGTCGTCGTCGTCGTCGTCGTCGCCGTCGTCGTCGTCGTCGTCGCCGTCGTCGTCGCCGTCGTCGTCGTCGTCGTCGTCGTCGTTGCGTCGTCGTCGTTGCGTCGCCCCCGGCGGGGGCGGGGCAACGAGGAGGAGGAGGAGAAGGAAGAGGAGGAGCAGGAGGAGAAGGAGGAGGAGGAGGAGGTGGAGGAGGAGAAGGAGGAGGTGGAGGAGAAGGAGGAGGAGGAGGAGGAGGAGGTCCAGGAGGAGGAGGAGGAGGAGGAGGAGGTGGAAGAGGAGGAGGAGGAAGAAAGGAGGAGGAAGAGGAAGAGGGGGAGGAGGAGGAGGCAGCGGAGCGGCACACGAGGCCAAGGTTCAGGTCGGGCGTTTCCCCCTGCAGGGAGATTTGTCATTGCACCAGCCTCGCAGAGGTGCTGCAGCGGACTTCTGCGTGAATTTCGTGCGGATGTTTGCCCGGAGCGGCGGGCGGAAAACGAAGTGAATTTCGCGTGGATTCTTTTTGGTCTCCCTTCCTGGCCCCCAAAAACTCCGCACGAAAGTAACCTCGATATCCGATACAACATTATCCAAGACTCGTTTGCCGAGAGAAATCCGCTCTGCGATGTTGGCGCCATGAGATTTTGGACGAACCATAGAAAAGAGTCGAAGCAAAGACAGATTCAACAGTGGCCCAAAAATGCTAAAACAGATCGTCCCCGGACCATGTTCTGACTATTCTGGACATGTGCCTCCTGTGATGGGCATGTTTTCCACCACCACCACCATAAGTTGGAGGGGGAGGGGTTCCTCCTCCTCCTCCTCCTTCTCCTCCTCCTCCTCCGCCTCCTTCCCCTTCCAACTTATGGTGGTGGTGGTGGAAAACAAACTCATCATCCTGTAGGCAGCCAGGCCCGACCGAAGCCCGGGTGGGCGAGGAGAGAGCGAGCGGGCCTTGCGCGAGCTGGCATGGCGGCCTCAGGCGCCGGCCTCCGCGGGCCACCGGCGCGGCACGCCACACCGGACCTTCGAGGGCGCTCACGCGCGGCCTTGCGCGGGCAGCTTGCGCGCCCGCGTCGGTGCAGACGACACCCGTTGTCTGCGTCGCCCGGGCGGCGACATCCGAACCCTGCCCACGGCGACCACTGATTCTCCTTACGGTCGGACTCGATTGGACAGGGCACGCGAGAGGGCACAAAAGACCCTTCCGAGGGCCACATTGCCACAGGAATGCAGGAAGCATGGATCGCGAGACACAGGATACAGGGGCACCCTTGATTTGGCAGGGTCGACCTACTAATCAGGGCCGACTGTAATCGATAGAGGGCACGGGGTAGGGTTCGGAGTTCGCAGCGTGCTCGCCGGATTCTGAACCCTGCCCCCGCCGCCCACATCGAACTACCCGAGTCGTTGATCGGCGGAGGGAGGGTTCGACTCTCGCCCGCGGGCAAAGCGGCGTAAGGAGACTGTCATGTAACTGTTTGAAGCCCGTTTTTACATGTCTAAAACAGTTTTGAAACATTTTCTAGACATCTGGAAACTATTCGGCAACATGCTTCCTCTCCGCTGATCGTCCTCCACAAGGTTAGAGGCAACTCCTGGGGGGCCTTCGTCAGAAAGCGTAATGGTAATGAGCGCTGTTAGTGTGAGTGCAGGAATGCTGTTAAACAACAAATGCTGGGGCCAACAACGACAAACGTTTGAGGCCGAACATCGCCAGTTCCGTGTCTTTCAAAATCACGAAGATCACAGCAGGCAGCAAAATGAAACGATGGCAGGGGATGACAATACCGAAGGACGATAAATATAAATCTCTCGCCGCCACGAGCGCTGAATCCCCACCCCTCTGAGAGAGGACGTGGGAAGGGGTCTCCCTTTACGGGGGGGCTGAGGACACTAAGAGCATGAAGCACAATGGACAGAGTGGTTAAAGTAGGCGAAATCGCGTCCATGTGGGCCCGCTCAATAATCAAACAAAAAAGGCCCAAACCCAGGCCCGAACGAAAACACAGTCTTTATACTAGCCCCGGCAAGCCCCAAATCGGCCCGGCGACGATGTCTGCTAAGGAAGACGCAGCGCGCGACGACACCGGAGAGGCTGGCCCAGAACTGAACAGAACACATGCATCGGACTATCCTTGGGGAGTCTCCGTTTCCGCCGACGGGGGAAACATTAAGAGCAGCCCGAAGGCCAGTGAAACGAAAGCGCTGGCATGGCCCACTGGTGGCGGCCGCGGGCCCCCCGCCCCCACGGCCGAGTCGCAGACCAGGAAACACCACAGGCTGGCGCGCGAACGAAAAACGTTCTCCGTCCTCCTCCTCCTCCTCCTCATATTCCTCCTCCTATTCCTCCTCCTCCTCCTCTTCCTCCTCTTCCTCCTCCTCATCCTCCTCCTCATCCTCCTCCGCCTCCTCCTCCTCCTCCTCCTCCTCCCCCTCCTCCTCCTCCTTCTCCTCCTCCTCCTCCTCCCCCTCCTCCTCCTCCTGCTCTTTCTCCTCCTCTGCGCCCGGGACGGGCCGCCCAGACCGACAGTTGAAGCACGAGGGCACGCATGGCCCAGCACAAGGGAAGCACGAACCCTGGCGCGGCATGGGGAACGCCCCGCTCGGGCCAAGAGGGGCAAGCCTGGGACGCGCCCACCTGAGGAGGACCTGGGGCCATTGGCACGGAACGGCCCAACTAGACGCGAAGCAAAGGCCCCGCAAACAACCGGCCAAGTACCGACCACAACACTCTCGCGGCCCCGAAAACCATCGCACGAGCCATCCATCCAGACCCCACCAAGCCATCGTCCGGCAGCGCATCAACGCTCCACGTCAATCGCAAGAAGCGATCGACCAAGACCGACCGTTGAGAACGACGGCCAGAAAAAGACTGCAGCACTTCACCACGAACAACGCACATGCTTATCCAGACAGGACGCACGTCACACCACGCGAACATCTCCTCTGAATATCGCTACATCCACGGGCGAAACCAGCGCCAAGCGACTAAAAAACGCATTCGGGCACTACCCGTTCGGGTCTTGGACCCGTTCGCCCACGAATCATGGGGTAGCTCCAAGGGGCATGGAGCGCGGGGCATACCCTGTGGGGCATGCCTGGGGCATGCCTGCCTCATGGTGGATGGGGCCTGGGGCACGTCCCGCAAGACATGGGATATGGAGCATGGTCCCGGGACATGCCCACCATGGCGTGGGTGCTCCATGCCCCGTGGGGCACGAGGCGAGGGGCATGGGGCCTTGAGCTGATGATGACGATGATGCTGATGATGCTGATGGTGATGCTGATGTTGTTGATGATGATGATGATGATGATGATGATGATGATGATGATGATGATGATGATGATGATGATGATGGTAATGATGATGAAGACGATGATGAATACGATGATGATGATGATGATGATGATGACGATGACGATGACGATGATGATGGTGATGATGATGATGATGATGATGATGATGATTATGATTATGATGCTGATGCTGATGACAGTGATGAGGATTATGCTGATGGTGATGATGCTGGTGATGATGACGATGACGATGATGACGATGATGATGCTGCTGCTGCTGCTGCTGCTGCTGCTGCTGCTGCTGGGGCGCGGCCCACTGGGCCATGCGGGGCGCGCCCCGCATGGCGCCCATGGGCCACGGGGCGCTTCCCGTGGAGCGCACGGGCCACGGGCGACGCCCCCGTGGCACGGACAGAGGGCACGCCCCACGGGGCAGGCACGGGGCGCGCCCTGTTGGGGCATGGGGCACAGCGCTCCCCGCAGGAGGAGGAGGAGGAGGAGGAGGAGGAGGAGGAGGCGGAGGATACGACATGATAAGATACGGTCGGATAGGATACGATAAGAGCGCGTTCGACCCAGTCCATCCCTACCCTTGCAATGCAAAGAGAAGCGAGCACGGTGCCTCCTGCGAGGAGGAGGAGGAGGAGGAGGCGGAGGAGGAGGAGGGGGGGGGGGAGGAGGAGGAGAGGAGGAGGAGGAGGAGGAGGAGGAGGAGGAGGAGGAGGGAGGAGGAGGAGGAGGAGGAGGAGGAGGAGGAGGAGGAGGAGGAGGAGGAGGGGCATGACACAGGAAGCGTAAGGCAGCGGACACGCCTCGTCCCCCGACCGGGCCCCACCGGGCCCCCTCCCCCCGGCCAGAAGAGAGAGGCGAGCAGGAGAAATGCAATGGTGTCTGGCCTGAACGACCCGAGGGATCTGCGTGAGAGAACCCCCACCAATCCGACTCGCCTTCGAACCCTTCTCCAAGAGAGAGGTATATCAGGATAGCAAACAGCTGCAGGGCACAAAGAAATGAACAGATGACATGGAATACATGTGAACACGACCCCAGCACGCATTCCTCAGGACTCTCACCGTCGCGAGAGTCTTCCCAGACGGCCGGAAACAGCTTCCAAGGAAATCTCCTGGGAGGCCCGAAGAAACGAAACACATCGATGCTCTCAATGTTTTCCAATGCTTCTCGAGATCTCCTTCTTGGCCTGCAGACGGCCCGAGACGGCTCAAGAAGCCCCCGAGATCGCCCCAGG